>CM052652.1:149796978-149833951 GCA_028533165.1 Leontopithecus rosalia | reverse complement strand
ACGCACCATCCATTAATATTATCAGCTAACACTAACTCACCCCTTACTGCACATAAGGCAGGGGCAGAGACCCTTTCACGCTCCATTCATTTCACACCCCCCGCGTCGTGAGTTGCATACTATTGTCACCAACCCCATTTCTGGATACGAGAAAGCGGAGAGCACAGAAGACCCGGAATCCCAGCCAGGTCCACAGGCTCAGCTCTTACAGACCCCGCTTGGAGGCAGAGGGAGCCAGAAACGCGAAATTATCAGGCAAGCAGTAAACGCTCTGTAAAAGGGCCGGGAACAAATCGGTACAAGGACAAGCGCTAAATGTGCTGATGAGGCTTCGCGACGTCGCTGGGTGGCTAAGCACGAATGCTTTTTCCTCCCGAGTTTCGTTTTGCTGCTTCACATCTCTCGGGACCGCGGAGGGAACAAGGTGCGAAAGTAAAGCCGTCCCGGGAGCCGCCCCGCCCAGCGCCCCGGGCCCAACCCCGGCAAGCCCGTCCGCCCCTACGTTGAACGCAGGCAGCTGCCCTTCCGGCGCGCGGTGCAGCTCGCGGACCAGTTCCATGGCTTTTTCGCAGAACATGGCGGAGGCTTCCCGCTCCGTGGCCTTGCCGAGCCGCAGCTCTCACGGCAAAACGGTCTTTCCGCTCCGGTCCTGCAGCGCCAGCCTCTCGCCGCCGTCTCCGCTCAGCGCTTTGGCGCCAAACAGGCCTAGCCAATAGGACGCGGCCTACGGCGCCCGAGAAGGGACCCCCGCCGCGCAGCCGCGTTCCGGGAGGGGCGGAGTAAGAGCCCGAGGAGTCGGTCCCAGGTGAGGTCCCGCTCCCAGCCTGGGAGAACCCGCAGGCTGAGCAGAGAGGGATTTTCGAGTTCTCAGGCGGCGGGCGGGGCGACGCTGCGGGCAGCAGAGCTGGAAATGAATGCACGCCCCGCAACTTCCTTCTGTTTTTCCTTTTGATTCATTCATTTTCGTGCAGATTCAAAAGACGGTACTTCGAAGTTAGGAAGGGCCTATGCATTGTTGAATTGTTGGGACACAAGCGTTTCAGTTTTGCAGTGGAGTTTTCTGTTTGATATTCACGGCGAACGTATCTTTTATTGGGCACAGAAGTTAGGTAACTTGCCCAAGGTCGCACAGCTCCAGAGTGATTAGACTGTATTTAGACTTTACATCCCCAACACCGCAGGACCACCGTTTGATTTTAAATGAGTCGTTTAAAAATATTTGTAATATATGCCCTAGATTAAAACGAATTCCCTAGGCATTTTCTTGCCTAGATGGTTATGTAACATTTCTTTTCTTTTCTTTTCTTTTCTTTTCTTTTCTTTTTTTTGAGGCGGAGTTTCGCTGTCGTTACCCAGGCTGGAGTGCAATGGCGCGATGTCGGCTCACCGCAACCTCCGCCTCCTGGGTTCAGGCGATTCACCTGCCTCAGCCTCCTGAGTAGCTGGGATTACAGGCACGCGCCACCATGCCCAGCTAATTTTTGTATTTTTAGTAGAGACGGGGTTTCACCATGTTGACCAGGATGGTCTCGATCTCTTGACCTCGTGATCCACCCGCCTCAGCCTCCCAAAGTGCTGGGATTACAGGCGTGAGCCACCGCGCCCGGACTGTTTATTTTTGAGATGGTTTCTTGCTCTGTTGCCCAGGCTGGAGTGCAGTGGCCTGATCTCAGCTCACTGCAACCTCCAAATCCCAGCATCCCGGGTTCAAGCAATTCTCCTGCCTCAGCCTCCCGAGTAGTCAGGATTACAGGCCTGTGCACCACCATGCCTGACTAATTTCTGTTTGTTTGTTTTTGAGACGGAGTCTCTGTCACCAGGCTGGAGTGCAGTGGCGTGATCTCCACTCACTACAACCTCCTACTCCCTGGTTCAAACAATTCTCCTGCCTCCGCCTCCGAAGAAGCTGGGATTACAGGCACGCATCACCATCCCCAGCTAATTTTTGTATTTTTAGTACAGACGGGGTTTCACGATGTTGGCTGGTTTCGCTCTCCTGACCCTTTTTTTTTTTTTTGAGGCAGAGTTTCTCTCCAGGCTGCAGTGCAGTGGTGCATTCTTAGTTCACTGCAACCTCTGTCTCCTCGGTTCAAGCGATTCTCCTGACTGCCTCAGCCTCATGAGTAGCTGGGATTACAAGCATGTGCCACCACACCTGGCTAATTTTATATTTTTAGTAGAGACAGGATTTCTCCATGTTGGTCAGGTTGGTCTTGAACTCCCGTCCTCAGGTCATCCACCCGCCTCGGCCTCCCAAAGTGCTGGGATTTCAGGTATGCGCCATTGCGCCCCCGCCCTCCTTACCTCTTGTTCTGCCCGCCTCAAGCTCCAAAAGTGCTGGGACTACAGGTGTGAGCACCGTGCCTGGCCTTTTTTAAAAACAAAAACAAATAACAGTCTTGCTTTGTCGCCCAGGCTCTCTGCACTGGTGGGCTCTCAGCTCACTACAATCTCTGCCTCCCGGGTTCAAGCAATTCTCCTGCCTCAGCCTCCCAAGTAGCTGGGACTACAAGCGTGTGCAACCATACCTGGCTAATCTTTGCAGTTTTAGTAGAGAGGGGGGTTTCACCATGTTGGCCAGGCTGGTCTCGAATTCCTGACCTCAAGTGATCCGCCCACCTCTGCCTCCCAAAGTGCTGAGATTACAGGCATGAGCCACCGACACCCCCCGACCTAATGTTTTTAAAAAGTGTATCTGAGGGCCGGGCGCGGTGGCTCAAGCCTGTAATCCCAGCACTTTGAAAGGCCGAGGCAGGTGGATCACGAGGTCAAAAGATCGAGACCATCCAGGTCAACATGGTGAAACCCCGTCTCTACTAAAGATACAAAACATTAGCTGGGCATGGAGGCGCGTGCCTGTAATCCCAGCTACTCAGGAGGCTGAGGCAGGAGAATTGCCTGAACCCAGGAGGCGGAGGTTGCGGTGAGCCGAGATCGAGCCATTGCACTCCAGCCTGGGTAACAAGAGTGAAACTCCGTCTCAAAAAAAATAATAAATAAAAAGTGTATCTGAGGCCGGGCGCGGTGGCTCACGCCTGTAATCCCAGCACTTTGGGAGGCCGAGGCGGGTGGATCACGAGATCAAGAGATCGAGACCATCTTGGTCAACATGGTGAAACCCCATCTCTACTAAAAATACAAAAAATTAGCTGGGCATGGTGGCATGTACCTGTAGTCCCAGGTACTCGGGAGGCTGAGGCAGGAGAATTGCCTGAACCCAGGAGGCAGAGGTTGTGGTGAGCGGAGATCGCGCCATTGCACTCCAGCCTGGGTAACAAGAGCAAAACTCCGTCTCAAAAAAAAAAAAAGTGTATCTGGAGATACTGCCACAATTATGAATGCAGGCTGTGATATTTACTAATATGGGCAATAAATTCTTTTGTAATTTCAAAGTATCATTACAAAGCTAATATAAAAAGCTGTTGAATTTCTAAATGCATTTCCAATTGATCTTAAATTATCAGTTACCAATAGTTTTCAAAGTGACAAATATTAAAATTTCCAAAGTTACTTCGGAATAAGTAAGCAAATATTTCACTTGGTTGTAGATCATCTGCAAAAGTAATGCCGTATTAAAGAAGGCCAAAGTTATAAAACTAAATTTGTGAAACTGCCCTTTATTCTTCCCTTTTCTCTTTTTAGGATGGGTTGAATTAGTACTTAATTTGGGTTTCACGAGGGCGAATTTATCTTCGAAATGGATTTTCCTCCCATCAGTTAGTCTTAATTTCTTTATAAAAATAAAAAAAAACTGGGCCGGGTGCGGTGGCTCACGCCTGTAATTCCCAGCAATTTGGGAGGCGGAGGCCGGAGGATCATGAGGTCAAGAGATCGAGACCATCCTGTCCACCATGGGTGAAACCCCGTCTCTAAAAAAACAAAAACTATTATCTAATATAGGTTCTTAAAAAGTAAATTTCTCAAGCAGTTCATCTCCCCATGTTCGGCCCAAAAGTGAAAACGGAGTATCTATATACATTTGCTTCGACTTAAACATCGATGACTGGAAAGCATACTTCTAAATGCAAAGTCCTTGTGGGAAAAGAGGAGTCACAAGAACACAACTGCGACTTGCTACCTCTGGGTTTCCGTTCGCAGAAGCGGCAGCGCCCGGGCAAGGGCAGCCGCAGTCCCGCTAGCGAGCCCAGAGCCCTGCCCGGCGATGACGCGCCGCTTCGGCTTTGCCCGCCCTTCCGCAACATGGCTGCGGGTGGCGCCGGGGACGCTGGGCGCGCGCCCCTCGGAACCAGGAAGGAGGTGGCCGGGGGGCGGGGCCGGGGCGGGGCCGGGGGCGGGGCCGGCGGGAGCCCGACGCCGATTGGCCAGCGTGGCCGCCCTGCGCCGAGGCCTGCGCTGGGATGGGAGAAGCGGCGGGCTCCTGCGTCCGGGCTCCGGGTGCCGGCGGCTGAGCGGCGGAGGCTGCGGGCGAGGACAGCGGGCGCCGTCGGCGGCCGGCCGTGTCGGTCACGGGATGAGGAAGCGGACCGAGCCCGTCGCCTTGGAGCATGAGCGCTGCGCCGCCGCGGGCTCGTCCTCCTCCGGCTCGGCCGCCGCGGCGCTGGACGCCGACTGCCGTCTGAAGCAGAACCTGCGCCTGACCGGCCCCGGGCCGGCCGAGCCGCGCTGCGCAGCCGACGCCGGGATGAAGCGGGCGCTGGGCAGGTCAGGCTTCGCTCGGGGCGGGCGGGCTCCTCACCGGCGCAGGTGTGTCCCGCTGGGGCCTCGCCTCTCGCGGCGCTTCCCAGGGCGGCCGCCAGCCCCAGCAGCCGTCCCTGCTCCGGCCCGCATCCGGCCCGCGGCGGCCCCCCCGCCCCCTTCCCCAGGCCCTGCGGTGGGAAGCCCTGCCCCCGACCCCCCACGTCCTCCTGCCGCCGTCGCGTCCTGCACTCCCTGCCCAGCCCACCGCGACCCTCCGGGGTACCCAAGGGATCCTTCCGCTGGGGGTTTGGCGCCGCCCCAAGTCTCGACGCCGGGTGGCAGAACGGGGTAGGGGGCGGGGAGTCCTTGGGAGGTCCCTGGATGCCGGGCACCGCAGCGGCGGGAGGCGGAGGGGCGGGCGCCGGACCCGGAGAGCGCCGGGGCGTCTCGGACGTCCTCGTCCTCTGCATCCGGCCCCAACCGAGCGCCAGACGCTCGCCCCTGCGGCCGGGCTGCGTGCGCGGAGCTTTACTGGCGCCCCCGGCGCTCGGCGGCTCTCCCCTGTGACTAGGGTCGGGGGCGTGCGCCGCTCAGAAGTGGGGGCTTTTGGGGAAGGCTCAGTGGGCCGCGGGGTGCTAGGGGAAGGAAGGACATGGAGCATCGCAGCCGTCAGTGGGAACCTGTTCCTGGCGTTTGAAATCTGTCTGCACAAGTTCGCTTCCTTGGGGATCACCTTGCAGTGCTGAGTCGTTTGATTATTGGTGTTCTTTTGGGTAGGAGATGAATGCGTTTATATAAAGCCACTTTGAAAACTGAGATGGGAACATGGTTCGTAGACAGATTTCTCCTCCCATCTGCTGGCTTCCTAATTATCTGGCTGTTTTTGAAGCTTTGGTATTTTGTGGTTGTTTCAAGAAGTTACTATATGATGATCTCGGGCGTTGTAGCAGTCATTTCTTTCTTGACCATCTGGAATGCCCATGGTTGACGCTGGCCACTTAAGTGTAAAATATTTATGGAAATCGCCCCTAAGGAAAATAAGAATTTCAACTTTAATTGCTTAAAAGGTTATGAAATTAAACGATAGACGCCTCTAAGTCTGTGGTTCGACAAAAAGGCAGAGACTGATAGTTTTGTGTCTTTGTGTATAAAATTATGTAGCAGCTGATCGATATCTTTTGTGAGACTCATTTGTTTTCTTTGCTATGGAAATATATATCTGCATTAAAAACTCATGATTTAACTTTAATATACTTTTATTAGCAGACATGGCATAACACTTAATAAACTGGAAAATTATTCCTTTGAAAAAATCAAACTGTTTTACACAACGTTTGGGGAAACAGTGCTGACCTGGCACCTTCCTTGAAGAATGTACTGTATTAAAATAAGCCGTTTAATTTTCATTTTCATGTCAGGGCAAAGAGAGACAATCCAGTGGTGTACATATCCTTTGGATAAGCAAAAAGCTCTTGGGGGAAAAACGCAAAACCAAGGGAAGGAAGAACAAATTTGCCAGCTGCCAGTTGTCTTCTTTTCTGGTTGATTCTCTCAGATATCCCTGTGCTTCCTCCTCTCCCTCACTCAGGCTCTGCGGCCACCATCACCTCACTGAAGCCTTCCCAGACCAGCCAACCCCTGTCGACCTTATTATCACTTACTCAAGATTGTGATTTTTGCTCCTGTGCCTGCCCCACAGTCAGAATGGAAGCACCATGAGAATAGTGCAGAGTTTTCTCCACTTTTATCTGCAGTACCTGGCACGTAGTAGGTGGCAGAAAATACTTGTTGAATGAACAGATATCCATAGAATATGTTCCTACAAGTGGAATTGCTGGGCCAAGGGTATGCACTTATAACTTTGAAAGGAAAAAAAGGCCGGGTGCGGTGGCTCAAGCCTGTAATCCCAGCATTTTGGGAGGCCGAGGCGGGTGGATCAGGAGGTTAAGAGATTGAGACCATCCTGGTCAACACGGGGAAACCCCGTCTCTACTAAAAATACAAAAAATTAGCTGGGCATGGTGGTGCATGCCTGTAATCCCAGCTACTCAGGAGGCTGAGGCAGGAGAATTGCCTGAACCCAGGATGCGGAGGTTGCGGTGAGCCGAGATCGCGCCATTGCACTCCAGCCTGGGTAACGAGCAAAACTTCGTCTCAAAAAAAATAAAATAAAATTTTTTTTAAAAAAAACAAGGAAGGAAGCAGATTACCCTCCAAAGAAATCAAACTGATTTGCACTCCTACCATCAGTGTAAGTTGCCCATCCGCACTCACCAATGCTGAATATGACCACGTTTTGACCTTTGACTGATGAAATGAAATCCAACTTGTAGCCTTTTTTTTTTTCCTTTTTTGAGACGAAGTTTCCCTCTTTTTACCCAGGCTGGAGTGCAATGGCGCGATCTTGGCTCACCGCAACCTCCACCTCCTGGGTTCAGGCAATTCTCCTGCCTCAGCCTCCTGAGGAGCTGGGATTACAGGCACGCGCCACCATGCCCAGCTAATTTTTTGTATTTTTAGTAGAGACAGGGTTACCATGTTGACCAGGATGGCCTCGATCTCTTGACCTCGTGATCCACCCGCCTCGGCCTCCCAAAGTGCTGGGATTACAGGCAGAGCCACCGCGCCCGGCCCTCCAACTCGTAGCTTTAATTTGCATTGTTAGGTGGCATTTTTCTGTATTTTTATAAGCCTATTATGTACCTTTGCAATCATTTGTGTCTTTTATGACCTCACCAGGCTCGGCTAAAAGTCTAGTGCGCTATTCATTGAGTCACAGACCTGGCTCATTTGTATCTTTTATGATCCTCCTTTGAATCCTTCTGCACGTTTTTGTGTTTTTTAGAGACGGTTTCGCTCTTGTTGCCCAGGCTAGAGTGCAATGGCACGATCTCCACTCACCTCGGTCAAGTCATTGTCCTGCCTTCAGCCTCCCGACTAGCTGGGATTACAGGCATGTGCCACCACACCCGACTAATTTGTATTTTTAGTAGAGACGGGATTTATCCATGTTGATCAGGCTGGTCTCAAACTCCCAACCTCAGGTGATCACCCACCTTGGCCTCCCAAAGTGCTGGGATTACAGGCATGAGCCACCGCACCAAGCTTCCACATTTTAAAAACTGTTGTGGACACGCATGAAAATAGAGAAGACAGTCTAATAAGCCTTCATGTATCCATCACCAGGATTTCAGTGTTTAGCCAATTTTGAATCATCCATCCCTTTTCTTCTTCTCTTAATTTTGTAGGATGAAGGATTGGATTTTTTTTTTAAAGTCAGAGTCTTGTTCTGTCACCCAGGCTGGAGTGCAGTGGTGTGATCTTGGCTTACTGCAGTCTCCACCTCTTGGGTTCAAGCAGTTCTCTGCCTCAGCCTCCTGAGTAGCTTGGATTACAGGAACCCACCACCATGCCTGGCTAATTTTTGCATTTTTAGAGACGGTGTTTCACTGTCTTGGCTAAGCTGGTCTTGAACTCATGACCTCGTGATCCATCCACCTCGGCCTCCCAAAGTGCTGGGATTACAGCTGTGAGCCTCCTTGCCCAGCAGGAGTATTTTTATTTTATTTTATTTTTTATTTTGAGACAGGGTTTCACCATATTGGTCAGGCTGGTCACAAACTCCTGACCTCTGGTGATCCACCTGCCTCGGCCTCCCAGAAGTGCTGGGATTACAGATGTGAGCAACTGCACCCAGCCTTACTTTATTTTTTCGAAATGAAGTTTAGCTCTTGTTGCCCAGGCTGGAGTGCAGTGGCGTGATCTTGACTCACCAGAACCTCCACCTCCTAGGTTCAAGTGATTCTCCTGCCCCAGCCTGTCAAGTAGGTGGGATACAGGCGTGTGCCACAATGCCCGGCTAATTTTGTATTTTTAGTAGAGACAGGGTTTTATCATGTTGGTCAGGCTGGTCTCAAACTCCCAACCTCAGGTGATCGCCTACCTCAGCCTCCCAGAGTACTTGGATTATAGGTATGAGCCACTGCACCTGGCCTATTTATTAATATTTTATTTAGAAATTTTACATCATTGTTCGTGAGAATAGGCTATAATTTTGTCTTATCCTACCTTTTTCAAGTTCTTTCAGTGTTTTCTATAACTTTATACAAAGTTTCTTATATAACATTTTATTTTAAACTTTTAGCCAGCTTAGGCCAGGCACGGTGGCTCACACCTGTAATCCCAGCACTTTAGGAGGCCAAGGCAGGCAGATCACGAGGTCAGGAATTAAAGACCAGCCTGGCCAAGATAGTGAAACTCCATATCTACTAAAAATACAAAATTTAGCTAGGCATGGTGGCATATGCCTATAATCCCAGCTACTCGAGAGGCTGAGGCAGGAGAATTGCTTGAACCGTGATCTGGGAGGTGGAGGTTGCAGTGAGCTGAGTTCATGCCACTGCACTCCTGCCTGGGTGACAGAGCAAGACTCCATCTCAAAAAAAAAAAAAAACTTTTAGCCAGCTTGAATACTTTTAAAATTATTTGTTTCAAATTTGGTAGAATTCTCTTGGAAAACTGTCTCAGCCTGGTGCCTATTTATTTATTTAAATTTTTGGTAGAGACAGGGTCTTGCCACGTTGCCCAGGCTGGTCTTGAACTTCTGCTCTCAACCAGTCCTTCTGCCTCTGTCTCCCAAAGTATTGGGGTTATAGGCATGAGCCACCACCCTAGCCAGTGCTGTTTCAGAATATAGCACTTCTGTAACTACTACAGTATCTTCTAAGTCATGGGCCTATTTAGATTTGCTGTGTCCTTCTGGGTTCATTTTTGGGGGTTTATGTATTCATAGAAAGTTATCAATTTAGTTCACCTTTTTTCCTCTGTAGCTGGGGCCATTTCCCTAGTTTGTTCCTATTTTGTGTAATTTTCTTCCTTTTTCTCTTGATTTAGGCTAGTCAGTAATATATCTAATATCTATACATACACTGAAGTGGGGAAATATATATACACACATACATATATATATATACACACACACACACACACACACACACACACACATATACACACACACACACATATTTTCTGCTCCCTGAAAGAAAATATTTATCTCATTTTAGTTCTGGGAAATTAGGGGGATGCTGAGGGCTGCAGAGAAGTGGAGAGAATAGGTTTTATCTAAAGGGGACAGTAGCTACCACATGCTGTCCTGTTGCTGCCTGGCAGGAATGTGGTCCCAGAGTGGCTAGATCGTCCAGTCTTTCTGGAAAAGACTAGCTGGTGTTTTTTTTGTTTGTTTTGTTTTGCTGTTGTTTGAGATAAGATTTGGCCCTATACCCAGACTGGAGTGCTATAGTGCAGTCATGGCTCACTGCAGCCTTCACTTCCCTGGGTTAAATGGTCTTCCTACCTCAGCCTTCCGAGTAACTGGGACTACAGGCACCTGCGACCATGCCTGGCTAATTTTTGTAGAGACCGGGTTTTGCCATGTTGCCCAGGCCTTGAACTCCTGAGCTCAAGTGATCCACCTGCTTCAGCCTCCCAAAGTGCTGGGATTACAGGCATGAGCCACTGCACCCGGCCTTTTGTTTATGTGGGGTTTTTTTTGTTGTTAGCGTGTGTGTGTGTGTGTGTGTGTGTGTGTGTGTGTGTGTGTGTATGTATGTGTAGTATTGCCAGCTTTTTTAACATTGGTAAGTGATTCAGATGAGAACAATTTTGGAGATCAAAAAACACCCTAAACCAGTTTTTTTGTTTTTAAATTCTGGGCTGAAAGGTAACTTTTAAAGGTAAATATTTATTTAATTCGTAGGTCAACTCTGTACTCCTTGAGACAAGGAACTAGATACTAGTTTTGCTTTGCACAGTGTCTGGTGAGGAGATGCTGGGCAAATGAGGGATTTTTGTGGGCCTTTCATTAGCCCTGGGATTCTTGGGGATGTGCACTGAAGGCATCACTTGTCCAATTTGGACCTGAGAAGGCAGTCATGAGATGTACATGGTTTGTGTGTCATCTAGTCTTTATCCTTCTGTGCCCAACCCACAGGCCAGATCTGCTAGTAACAGAGATCGGTGGGCTGCTTGGGAGGTTTCATAGCCAGTTCTCCCTCACACGTAAATGCAAAAGAACACAGTTATCACACCTGGTTCTTCCTTCACCCAAAGGAGATACTTTATCCAAGGCTGCTGATGGCTTCCCCATAACCCAGAAGGGTGTGTGGCTGAGGTTAACATCAGTCTTCTTCAGTGTTCGCCTTCCCAAAGTTCAAAATCAACCTCACCCTCTAAGCATCCTTGCGTGGTATCTCTTCGTCTTTTCTTTACAGATTAGGAAGATGGGAGTGAGTTTTGAGCTAGCTTTTGTGGTTAAAGTCCGCTTCGTCCATCTCCTTTCTCCTTCTGCTCCACCCCCAGTACAGTCTGTGGAGTCTTGTCACAGGACTGTGACAAGGCATGTGGCTGGCTTTGTTTATGGTGCTACAGCTGGGCACCCCTAACTGGGTCTCCTCTTCCTAACTCTGTACCTTTTCATGGCTGCACTCCAGCCAGGGACCAGCCCAATGGAACTTGCCGCTTTGCCAGCACCTCCTGCTTTATTAGGACTCTGCATCCTGAATCTCTGCTTGGTTCCTAGTTCCTTTCAGCCACAGCATCCCTTCCCAAGGGAGTGTCCACTTTCTTTTTTTTTTTTTTTTTTTTGAGACGGAGTTTCGCTCTCGTTACCCAGGCTGGAGTGCAATGGCGCGATCTCGGCTCACCGCAACCTCCGCCTCCTGGGTTCAGGCAATTCTCCTGCCTCAGCCTCCTGAGTAGCTGGGATTACAGGCACGCGCCACCATGCCCAGCTAATTTTTTGTGTTTTTAGTAGAGACGGGGTTTCACCATGTTGACCAGGAGGGTCTCGATCTCTTGACCTCGTGATCCACCCGCCTCGGCCTCCCAAAGTGCTGGGATTACAAGCTTGAGCCACCGCGCCCGGCCGGGAGTGTCCACTTTCTATGGTGACTTTGGCAGACAGGCCTGAACTGTGAGAGGTATCTTTGGTCAGGCTGAAGGCACCTGAGGCGCTTTCATGGAGGTAGCCTTGGAAATATGCATGGAAGATGGGTCACCTTGGTCAGGTTTATGCTGACAGTGATGGAGACAGGATCTCATTTCAGACTCCTGCTGCTGCTGCTGCTACTTCTCCTCCTCATCCCCTTTCTCCCTTTCCTCCTCCATTAGACACTTTTCCTTCCAGAGGGAAATCTGCAGGGAAAATGCTTATTGGAATATAACCTCAAAAGCTGACATTAAGTTGATGCTCTTCACCCAGAGATGATGCCACAGGACTTTGGGCTCAGTGTGCTTGTGCTTTGGCAGGGGCCCTTGCAGCCTGAGAGTGGGTAAGCCATCTGCCTTGTGCTGTACTGAGGACCAACATCTAGAGTGTCAGTTAGGAAACAGGGGCCAAGAGCCAGGATGCCAGAACCAAAGTGTCCCATTGCCAGAAAGACTTGTCATTTAGTGCTGGGCCCCTTCGTATTATGATTGCTGCTGCAGAGGAGAGCCTGTGTAGAGACCCAGTGACTTTTCAGATTCTGTGGCTTGGGTGAGTTGCGTAACACTGAGTTTGTTTCTTCATCTGCGATGTGGAGATTAGAGTGTCTTCCCTGTAGGGATTGTGATGAAGCCCAGGTATGTGGAGGCTGAGGCAGGAGAATTGCTTGAACCCAGGAAGTAGAGGCTGCAGTGAGCCAAGATCGTGCCACTGCACTCCAGCCTGGGTGACAGTGAGACTCTATCTCAAAAAAATAAAAAGAGTTGAGGGTACTGAGAAATATCTGTTAGCTCACGTCAAGAAGGATTTACTTCTACCCTTTTCTGCCTCAAACAGAGCCTGGCTTCTCAGCTAGTTATGCCTGTAGGGCCCATCCATCCTGATTAGTTAATTTGTCTGTTGGTATTAGAGCATTTGTGCAATGCTATTTGGCTATTCAAAACTTTCCCAGCCACTCGTTTAATAGTTTGAATACCTGTTATATCCAGTAACACCTGTGAATGCTGAGGCCATAGCAGTTCTCCTGGCCTTTGCATTCTGATAGAGGAGGCAGATAGCACATGAAGAAACACATGATGTCAAGTGCTCAGGGCACTAAGGAGGAAAATGGTGCCAGTGAAGGAATAGCCACAGATGAGGCCTTGTGGCTGTGTGTCTGACAAGGGGACATGTGAACGGATGCCACTGGCTGCCTTAGAAGAGAGGAATGGCATGATGTGTGTGTCATCCTGTTACTCTGACTCTGTGACAAGCACAGACTGGGGTGGGCGAGCAGGGAGACCAACTAGGGGCTGTTGGGTCATCCAGACAAGGGACGACAGGGGCTCAGGCCAGGATAACAGCTGTGGAGATGAGAAGCATGTGATTCTAGATTCACAAACTACTTTCTGAGCAACGGAAAAATGGATTTGCTAGATACTGAGATGGAGACAGATGTGGAAAGAGCAAGTGCTTTGGGGCAGAGGAAGTAATGTGTTTGGTTCTGGACATACTGAGATGCCTTGTTAAACATCCAGGTGGATAGGGAGTAGAGTTCAGGCGAGAGGTTAAGGCCTGTATCTGACCATGGCTATGGCAGGTGGTACCTAGACCCCTGCAGCTGACTGGTAGCCCAGGGGGCAAGTCAGGACCTGGGCAATTAGGAGGATTGCTGGGAAAATGTATCAAGGCAGCCACCTAAAGAAGACCTGGTGCAGAAGAAAGCATGGTCTGCAGTTGGATTTGGTGACATGGAGATCAGCACTGACAGGCATGGCTTATTGCAGTGGTAGGGGCAAAAGCCTGATGGTGAGGGCTCAAGGAAGAAGTGGAGAGAGAAAAGGTAGGTAGCTTTTCCAGAGAGCTGTGCAGTAAAGGGGAAAGACAGGAAGGGATGTCTGGAGGGGTGAATTTTCTGAGCAGTGGTATTAGAGCATCCTGGAATGTACATGGGAATAATCCAGGAGAAAGGGGAAGACAGGCAACATGGGACAGAGTAGGTGCGGTGACGTCTCTGGGCCTGTGAGAAGGAGCGGAACCCAGTGTTCTGAGTCTGCGCAGAGGAGCTTCCTTCAGACAGGAAGGTAGGCGGAGGCTGTGGGGAAAGACGTGAGTAAGTTGATCGATTTGTGGGTGAAGGGATCTGCAAGTTCTCTTCTGAGTGCTTCTGCTGTCTGCTAGGAGGGAACAGGGAAGAGGAGGTACTGGGTCTCTCTCTCTCTTTTTTTTTTTTTTTTTAAAAGATGGGGTTTCACCATGATGGCCAGGCTGGTCTTGAACTCCAGACCTCAGGTGATCCACCCACCTCGGCCTCCCAAAGTGCTAGGATTACAGGCGTGAGCCACTGCACCCGGCCTGGGTGTCTGTCTGTCTCTCTCTCTCTCTCTCTCTCTCTCTCTCTCTCTCTCTCTCTCTCTCTCTCTCTCTCGCAGTTTGAGCTCTCTCTCCTCAATGTATTCAGAATCTTCCCATCACACTTGCTAAATTCTCAATTAAATCAGCAATCATACTGCTTAGCAGGGAGTCTTCTTCCTGACATGTAATGTTTTAAAAAGGATGACGAACACAGTTCCCATGGGAAGTAATTTCAGCTGTGACCGGCCGTGTCTCTATGGAGTTGATGTGTTCTGCATAGTTGAGTGCTGTCCTGCTCTGGAAAGCCTGCACGGGGTCCCTGCACACATCCCAGTGTTGAAGAGCTCAGGGCTGGGCTTGAGTCAAAGGTGGAAGAAAGGTCCACATGAACTGGGGTCATGACAGAGGGATCAGGTGGGACCAGGCAGAACTCTCGGGGCTTGCTGGTGGTACACAGATTGCTAAATTTCTTCCTTGTTAAATAGAATTAATCTTGAGATGATAGCTGTGGGCTGAGTTACCTTACACACTTGTGATGGGTGTAGCAGGTAAAAAAATGTCCTGAGATAATGAGAGCAAAGAGCAGAAGGGTGTTGGTGTGGGAGAGGCTGAGAAGGCCAGGACTTTTGGGTTTGTAAAGGTGAAGGTGGACGTGGACTGTCAGTGAGGGAATATACACATACCTCAAGAGTGCTGAAACTTGGGTTTTGTTCTTGAAGCCTGAAAAAAGTCCTGAGCTTCAAGGTAAAGAAAAAAAGTACAAGTTATCTTCAGTACTTACGAGACTGGTGGGTCTCCAAACAAAGCTTAGGGTGTGTTGACTGAACTATTTGTAATGGGAAGGGAAGAGTGTTCAGGGTGGATGCAGGTCATTTTGATGTGGTAGTTCAGGTCCCTAGAATAGATCTGACTTTTTATTTTATTTTTCTGAAATTGCCAACAACCAGATATGGCTTTTAACTTTCAGCTGTTTTTTTCTCTAATAATGTGGTCCTAAGATATGCCCTATCCTTCATCCTTGATCTTTGCCACTCCTGGCCCTGATGATCACATCGCTCTCACCTGTGAGTAGCCCTGTCAGTGCCAAGTACCCATAGGTTGTTTTATTCAGCAGCTCCTGTGTTCCTGTTTGCCAGATGTTATGCTTGGCCCTGGGGATGTAAAGGTGCTGGGAGATAGTACCTGACCTCAGGGAGCTAGTTGTCTATCAGGTTTTATGTGCTGCACCCATCAGCTCTTACGTCCTCATGCTTTGAGGATGCCTTGGCAAAGGGAAAGTACAGGGAGGGGAGATAGCACATTCACCCTTTCTTATAGACTCCTTTGTTCCGCTGACATTTTTATATACTGATTTATCTTCAGAGTATCTGCTGTGGCTCAGTGTTTTAATGGTCTAAATGTGTCCTCTAAAAGTTCATGCTTTGGAATCTTGGTCCTCAATGTAGTAGCGTTAAGAGGTGGGACCTGGCCGGGCGCAGTGGCTCACTCATGTAATCCCAACATTTACGGAGGTCAAGGCGGACAGATCACGAGGTCAGAAGATCGAGACCATCCTGGCCAACATGGTGAAACCCGTTTCTACTAAAAATACAGAAGTTAGCTGGGCATCGTGGCATGTGCCTATAGTCCCAGCTACTGAGGACGCTGACGCAGGCGAATCACTTGAACCTGGGAGGTGGAGGTTGTAGTGAGCGGAGATTGCGCCACTGTACTCCAGCTTGGTGACAGAGCCATACTCTGTCTCAAAAAAAAAAAAGAGGTGGGACGTTCGGGAGGTTATTGGGTCATGAGGGTATTGCTCTCATGAATGGATGAATCCATTCATAGATTAATGGTTTATTGAGGGTTTGGGATAGTTGTCATGAGAGTTATCACTGATATAAAAGGCAATGTGACCATGTGATGCCCTCTGCCACCTTGGGACTCTTCAGAGTCCCTACCAGCAAGAAGGTCCTCATCAGATGTGGCCCCTGGACCTTGGACTTCCCAGCCTCCGGAAGTCGAAGAAATAGATTTCTTTCCTTATAAATTGCTGAGTCTTAGTTATTTAGTTATAGAAACAAAAGCAGACTAAGATTAGGTTTCTTCTTTTAGCCTCTTGCTTGACAGGATATAATGCAAATTGTATCTCTGGCCAATGGAGCCATCTAAAGATAAAGATAAAAATTCTCATAGTCTGAGGACACAGGACATCTTGACAAGGCACATCATGGCAGAACCTATAGGAAGGAAAAAAAGAAGACTGCCATTCTAGTACCTTCGATATCTGACTTAGGGTTCCAGAAGGAAGGGACTGTTACACCAGTGTAGAGCTGGGAGCCTGCCAGTGCAGCCCCAGGGAAAAACTGAAGGAGATTCTGCAGGGCCCAGGGAGGTATCTCCAGGTGTGAGGTTGCCTGGGAGATGTATAGCCATGGTGAAGAACAGACTCTCTCACTCCACTCCTCTCTCAAAGTTTGATTGTTTTATCTGATTCCAAAGTAATAAAGAATTCTTTTTTTTTTTTGAGACGGAGTTTCGCCCTTGTTACCCAGGCTGGAGTGCAATGGCGCGATCTCGGCTCACCGCAACCTCCGCCTCCTGGGTTCAGGCAATTCTCCTGCCTCAGCCTCCTGAGTAGCTGGGATTACAGGCACGTGCCACCATGCCCAGCTAAGTTTTTGTATTTTGAGTAGAGACGGGGTTTCACCATGTTGACCGAGATGGTCTTGATCTCTTGACCTCGTGATCCACCCGCCTCGGCCTCCCAAAGTGCTGGGATTACAGGCTTGAGCCACCGCGCCTGGCCAATAAAGAATTCTTAATAAAAATTTGAAAGAGAAAGTGAAACTCCCTCTAGATAATTGCTGTGAACAGTGCGGCCTGTGTTGATAGTATTGCTTCTTTATTCTTCCATTCGTTTAGCAAGTACGTCTTTTGCATTAACCTTGCCTTCGCTGAAGGCTAGAGTGGATAAAATATTGCACAAGAGGCCGGGCGCAGTGGCTCACGCCTGTAATCCCAGCACTTTGGGAGGCCGAGGCGGGCAGATCACGAGGTCAACAGATCGAGACCATTCTGGTCAACATGGTGAAACCCCGTCTCTCCTAAAAATACAAAAAAATTAGCTGGGCATGGTGGCGTGCACCTGTAGTCCCAGCTACTCAGGAGGCTGAGGCAGGAGAATTGCCTGAACCCAGGAGGTGGAGGTTGCGGTGAGCCGAGATCGCGCCATTGCACTCCAGCCTGGGTAACAAGAGCGAAACTCCATCTCAAAAAAAAAAAACAAAAAAAAAAACAAGTGAAATTACAAGTAGTTCACACAGAATGAAAATGAAGACACATGTATGCCCCTAAAGCATGCTTGAGGAAAATACACAAAAAAGCCTTCAGTTGATGACTTTAGTTTTCACATTAAAAATCTAGGGGGCCAGGTACTGTGGCTTATGCCTGCAATCCCAACAATTTGGGAGACTGGGCAGATGGATCACTTGTGTCCAGGGACTTTGAGACCAGCTTGTGGTCCACAGTATTTTGGACTACTTTTTAATTGTCAGGCAGGGAAATGAGAAAATAAATGTAGAGAACTGGCATGAAGGTAACTTTGTATAATGACTGAACCCTGAGACAGTGGCCTTCCTATCAAGTTTCCAAGATTCTTGCTTAGCAAAATAAAAGCTTGGCAATACTAGGTCAGGTCCCATTTTGTAGAACATTTTACTGGTTCATGAAACATAAAATATCTAGGAACCAGTTCTTTTGGGGAGTGTCAGGAAGCAGGGAGGGGTGTGTTGGGAGGCATCACTCCTGAAGAGAGATGAACAGGGTTGAAGATGAAGCAGTCAAGATGGTTACTAAGCATTTCATAGCCAGGAGTTTTGGCTTTTAGAAATCAGGCATTTCTGTGCATTAGAGCCTGCTGCTGCCTCCAGGTTGGAAGTAGTGTTCTAAGGCTGGCCACAGTGAAATCCAGTGCAGGGCTGCTACCCAGATACAAGAGCTTGGTACCAATGTCCCACACTGATGTTTGCATTGCCCATGGCGACAAGATGGGACACAGACACACCTTGGGGGCCTTTTGTGTAGGAACCATGACTGCCAGTCCGTATCTCAGTCTATGGTCTCTCCAGAGTAAGAAGGCTGTGTTTGCTAAACCTTTTAAATAGGAATCTTCCTATTTAGCTGATCACTCCTGTTCTTTCTGGACTCCCCAGTGTCTTTCAGAAATAGCTTCTGGTAAGTTGGTGCTTGCTCATGATGGGTGGGAAGGAAGGGGAAGTAGAACAGTAAAGGCAAAACAATTAAGTGGTGAAGGGCCGGGTGTGGTGGCTCATGCCTGTAATTCCAGCACTTTGGGAGGCTGAGGTGGGCGGATTGCCTAAGGTCAGGAGTTTACAACCAGCCTGGGCAACACAGGTGAAACCCTGTCTCTACTAAAATTAAAAAAAAAAGCTGAGCTTAGTGGCGTGTGCCTGTAGCCCTAACTAAGGAGGCTGAGGCAGGAGAATTGCTTGAACCCAGGAGGAAGAGGTTGCAGTGAGCTGAGATCCTGCCCCTGCACTCCAGCCTGGGGGACAGAGTAAGACTCCGTCTCAAAAATAAATAAATCAACTAAAATAAAAATAACATTGGTTGAGGACTGTGTACCTCATTCTGTTTCCTTGTTTCTTTACATGTGTGAATTCATATAATGCTTACAGCTGCCTCATGAGGTTGATGGGTTGCCCTCTCTTCACAGATGAGGAAGCGAAGGCATGGATATTTAAGTAGCTTGCCCAGGGTCACACAGCCATCCGGGTGGCAGACCTGTGCCATCTCCAGCGTTCATGCTCTAATCGCTGTGCTCTCCTGCCACTACTTACGGCTGGCTCTCTGATACATCCTGAATATTACAAGGGGAAATTATTACTGATTGAAAATATTGAGCAAGTGTCACTTGAGAGAAATTAGTTTATTCACCAGCACATTGCTTTCCTTCTCTGACAGCATTCGTGACTCCGCAGCTGTGCTTGAGGGGTGGGCCCCTGAGAGCACAAACCTTCCACAGAGCCTTCTCTTGGGGTTGGTGGCCTCCTCTGTGGCCCCCTTGTTGGCTGAGCACTTTCAACGCCCAGAGCTTTGGTCATGCCTGGGAAGCTCTGGGAGCCAGCTGAAGGTGTAAGGAAGCAAGGCCTCTAGGGAGTCCTGTGCACCCCAGCAGTCATTGGGATGCATGGGAGATCTGATGCTTCATTGTGATTCAGGGGAACCCCCATGGTCAGTGCCAAGAGGCACTGAAAGCATTGAAGGGTAGGTGTGTTCGGTCCACTATAATCAATTTAAGTAGGAATTGCTGCAGTGGCTATGTGCATTTCTTTAAGAAAATTACCTGGAAGCCCAGTTTTTCCAGATAGGAGAAAACAAAGGGCAAGAATCCATTTATATCTAAAAATGGAGGTGCGTGCCTGTAGTCCCAGCTACTCAGGAGGCTGAGGCAGGAGAATCGCTTGAACCTGGGAGGCGGAGGTTGCAGTGAGCCAAGATCGTGCCACTGCACTCCAGCCTGGGCAAGAAAAGCAAAACTCCATCTCCAAAAAAAAAGAAAAAGTCCTTTGTTAACAAAAAGTCTACAGGGGCTTTTTTTTTTTTTAACAGAGACAGAGAAACAGGGTCTTGCTGTGCTGCCCACATGGTCTGATACTCCTGGCCTTAAGTGATCCTCTTGCCTCAGACCCCCAGAGTGCTGGCATCACAGGGGTTAGCCACCCTGCCTGGCCAGAGCTCCTTTAAAGAGCAAGTTTTCCCAGTGTGAAGTTATAAAATGGCTTACTTCATATGTTGTGCATGCGTGTGTAGCTATTTTATATCTGAACACAACATCAGTGCTCACTGGCATTCCTGGTTTGGGACCTTACCTTCTTGAACTGAGATGTGGTCTCACAATCTGAATGGAAGTGACATGTTGCTTCTGTAGGAAGAAGTGGTTAAGAGCAGGTGTGTGATCCTTTATGCCCTCTGCCCCTGCTGCAGCAAACCCTAAAGCCTTGTGTGGAGGTGGCAGCATTGCAAAGTGATAGAGCTTCTGGAAGACGGTTCCTGAGTAACTGTGTTTAGTAGAACTCCAGCCGACCTGCGCTGGACGCATAGCTAGAGGAAGAAAAACTGTTCTTTAGGCCTCTTAGATTTGGTAGCTGTTGCTGCATTTTAACTTTATCTAGAATGTATAGAGAACTTTTAAAACTTTACAACGAAACACCAATTCAGAAATGTCCTAGAAATGAAGGGACGTTTCTCTAAAGACAGATGACTTATAAGCACATGAATAGATGCTCAACATTACTAATTATTAGGGAAATGCAAATCAAAACCGCAATGAGATACCACCTCACACCAATTAGGATGGATTTTTTTTTTTTTTTTTGAGACAGGGTCTTTCTCTGTCACCCAGGCTGGAGCACAGTGGTGCAATCATGGCTCACTGCAACCTTGACCTCCCTGGCTCAAGTGGTCTTCCCATTTCAGCCTCCCGAGTAGCTGGGACTGTAGGTGCATGCTACCACACTTAGCTAGATTTTTAATTTTTTGTAGAGAGAGAGTCTTACTGTGTTGCCCAGGCTGATCTCACACTCATGAGTTCAAGCAATCCTACCTCAGCCTTTAAAAGCACTGGGATTACAGGTGTGAGCCACTGCACCTGTCTGAAAATGGCTAATAATTTTTTTTTAAAGAAAATAACAACTGTTGGCAAGGATATGGGAAATTGGAACCCTTGCACACTGTTGGTGAGAATAAAAATGGTATAGAAACTGGAAAATCTGGCTGTCTCTTTAAAAATTGAACATAGAATTACCATGTAATGCAGCAGCTGCACTTCTGGATATCTACCAAAAATAATTGAAGACAGGGTCTCTAAGAGCCATTTATTTGTACACCCATGTTCATAGCCAGACTATTCACAATAGCTAAAACGTGGAAGCAACCCAGATAGTGTCCATCCATGGATGAGTGGATAAGGAAAACTTGGTATATCTGTATAATGGAAGGAATTTCTGAAATGCACTACAACGTGAATGAACCTTGAAGACATTACACCAAGTGAAGTAAGCCAGTCACGAAAAGACAAGTATTGTACGATTCCGCTTACATGAGGCATAGAGTCCTCAAGGTACTGGGGACAGAAAGTGGAATGGCGGTGGCCGTGAGCTGGGGCTGGAGAATGGGAGTTACTGTTTAATGAGTACAGAGTTTCAGCTTTACAGGATGGAGAGTTATGGAGATGGGTGGTGGTGATGATTACACAACAGTATGAACATATTACCACTCAACTGTATGTGTGAAAATGGCTATGATGATAAATCTTGTTATATGTATTTTACCACAATAAAAAATTGGGAAAAATGTGTAAAATTTTTTAAATTGCTGAAATATTTGTGGCAGTTTCTCTGTCCCTTATTTCCCCTTCCTTAATATGAATGGTCCCTCTTCCCACAAAACTGTAAGCCCTTTCTGCCCCTTCCCATGTCACTGTTTGAACACTCATTTTTTGTTTTTTAATGACTGCATGTCATCTCGGTGTATGGATGCACTATCCCCTATTAAAGAGATGTAAAATTTGTGTGCTGTAATCCATAGTTTTCTTGTATACAAGCAACAGCGATTGGTTATAAGATGTAAAGAGAAGACAGAAATTCCAAATTTTAAAATGCCTGTTTCTCTCTGGTTCAATACAAGCTGATTCTGAAGTTCAGATGAAAAAATATACAAAGATCTTGTATCAGGGGTATATTAAGAAAAGAAAAAAATGACCAGAAGTGCCATGAGCCTCTGAAGAAGAGTTGTGTGGAGTCTGGTCCATGCTGCACTGCTCAGCTTGGGAATAACAGGCCAGTGTGACAGGACAGAGATTCTTGAAATAGACCAAATACACTTGGGAATTTAATTTGAGGTGATTGTTAATTAAGATTTTTGGGACAATTGGGTAGCATTTGAAATAAAATAAATCTGTATCCATATCTTACCCTGTAAACTAGG
The DNA here is from genome assembly GCA_028533165.1 of Leontopithecus rosalia. Taxonomy (NCBI): domain Eukaryota; kingdom Metazoa; phylum Chordata; class Mammalia; order Primates; family Cebidae; genus Leontopithecus; species Leontopithecus rosalia. The sequence goes on along the minus strand of CM052652.1, from coordinate 149,812,008 downwards.
ATCCTTGTACAGACGGATGGATCAGAGGTAAATGCAAACAAGAAACCAAGAAATACTAGAATAAAATAGGAGTGAAATTCTGAAGTCTTGAAATGGAAGAGAGTTTTTTTTTTTTTGAGAGAGTTTAGCTCCTGTTTTGCCCAAGCTGGAGTGCAATGGTGTGGTCTCAGCTCACTGCAACCTCTGCCTCCCAGGTACAAGCAATTCTCTTCCCTCAGCCTCCCCAGTAGCTGGGATTGCAGGCACCTGCCTCCACACTGAGCTAATTTTTGTATTTTTAGTAGAGATGTGGTTTCACCCTGTTGGCCAGGATGGTCTCGATTTCTTGACCTTGTGATCCACCTATCTCAGCCTCCCGAAGTGCTAGGATTACAGGTGAGAGCCACCATGCCCAGACAGGGCTCTCTAACTATATCTTAGAGTCCAAATTCTATTAAGATGACTTAAATTTGATTTCATAATATGAAAAAAATCTTTATGACATAAATAATGACAAAAATATTTGAAAATTACAGGTAAAGCGGTAATAAGAATTTCTAGGAATTGAAAAAAGTTCAAAGTCCAATGAAAAATATGCAAAAGATAGCACAATTCATTGAAAAAGAAATAGAATCCTTCAACATGTGAAAGAATGCTTAACAATATTTATTTAATTTTGGCCAGGCGTGGTGGCTCACGCCTGTAATTCCAGCACTTTGAGAGGCTGAGGCAGGCAGATCATGAGATCAAGAGATCTAGACCCTCCTGGCCAACATGGTGAAACCTCGTCTCTACTAAATACACAAAAAATTAGCTGGACGTGGTGGCATACGCCTGTAGTCCCAGCTACTTGGGAGACTGAGGCAGGAGAATTGCTTGAACCACGAGGCAAAGGCTGCATTGAGTTGAGATTGTACCTCTGCAGTCTGGCCTGGTGACAGCAAGACTCCATTTCAAAAAAAGACCACAGTATTTGTTTAATTTTTAAGGGAGGATCTTACTGTGTCACCCAGACTGGAGTACAGTGGTGTGATCTCAGCTCACTGCAGCCTTGACCTGCTGGGTTCAAGCAATCCTCCCACCTCAGCCTTCTGAGTAGCTGGGAATGCAAGCACATACCACCATGCTCAGCTAATTTTTGAATTTTTGTAGAAACTTATGTTGTCCAGGCTGGTCTTGAACTCCTGGCCTCAAGCGATCCTGTCATCCTTAGCCCTTGCGCATGGCCAACACTTGATTAATTAATGAAAGTCAAGGCCGGGCGCAGTGGCTCAAGCCTGTAATCCCAGCACTTCGGGAGGCCGAGGTCGGTGGGTCACGAGGTCAAGAGATCAAGACCATCCTGGTCAACATGGTGAAACCCCATCTCTACTAAAAATACAAAAAATTAGCTGGGCACGGTGATGTATGCCTGGAATCCCGGCTACTCAGGAGGCTGAGGCAGGAGAATTGCCTGAACCCAGGAGGCAGAGGTTGCCGTGAGCCGAGATGGCGCCATTGCACTCCAGCCTGGGTAACAAGAGCAAAACTCCGTCTCAAAAAAAAAAAAAAGAAAGTCAAAACTACACCAAGATGCCATTTCTCACCTATCAGATTGGAGAAAATGAGTCTTTGACAACCACCTCATTAGTGAGGCCTGTGGGAAGCAAGGATTTGGGAGGATAATCTTTTAGTAATATAGGTCCATTTACTCTTTGAGCTGGTGGTTTCCATTCTAAGACGGTCTTACCTGTACATGCAAAACTAGGTATGTACAGAGTAATTCATTTTGGCACTGATTGCTGAAAACTTCCTGATTGTCCAGCAGTGGGAGACTGGCTTCATAACCTATGTTATGCTGACCCAGTTGGGAGCTGCAAAAAAGACAAGCATTGATGTGGAGAAATTTTGTGGATGTCTTGTTTCTATTTTTTCTTAATTTTTCTTTTTTTATTTTTAAAGACAGGGTTTCACCATGTTGGTCAGGCTGGTCTTGAACTCCCAACCTCAGTGATCCGCCTGCCTTGGCCTCCGAAGTGGGATGTCTTGTTGATAGAAAAAAAAAAAAATCAAGGTGTAAAACAGTTTACAATACTACCTTTTCATGAGAAAAAGGAATGAGAACATGTACATGGATTTGTGTAAGGAAACGCTGGAAGGATATACAGCAAATAAAAATGCTTATCTGTGGGCATGATGGAGACAGGATACATGGTGACAAGTTGGCAGTGAGATTTTATGTTTTATTTTTTGAACTGTGTAAACATTTTTTTTAAAAAAAGCTATTGTTAAGCTAGAAACAGAAATGAGCACGTGGAGTATAATCTTGCATTAGTTGGGGTAACACTTGCTGCTATACCAAGTCACTGCGGGCGGCCAGCCACATGAGGCCTTACGTTGCATTTATGAGAACTACTCAGTTGGCTCCTCTTGCCTTCACAGCAGGCTTGGAAATGTAGCCAGTTGGGCAGCCATTCCCATCCCCAGCTCTACACTCAGTAGAGAAGGGACAGTACGAGGTTTTGATGGTCTCCTAGGCATCACCACCTTAGGTCCTGGGCCCCTAATCTGTGTGTTCAGTTTTTCAGAGTCAGAGAGCAGCTTCCACTGGCAGTGGGAGAGTGTTTGCCCAGTTGCCATTTTTATGTCGTCATTCTTACATTCTTCACCAATCATATAGGTGAAAATGGAACCTCATGGTTTAATTTGCATTTCTGTGTGTCAATTTAGTGCCATATGTTTTAGGAACAGGAAATACCACAAAATAGCTCTGTAGCCCATTAGCTATGGTTTAGATAGGTTTCTTGGGCCTGCTAAGTCCCATGTTGAAATTTGATCCTCATGTTGGAGGTGGGGCCTGGCTGGAGGTTGGAGGTATCTGGGTCTCCGTGGGGGCAGATTCCTTATGAATGCTTGGTGCTGCTCTTAAGGGAATGGATGAGTTCTGACTCTGAGTTCCTGTAAAAAGATCCTGGCACCTTCCCTCCCGCCCTTTCTGATCTCTGCCTACCAGCTCCCCTGCCTTCCACCCTGAGTGGAAGCAGCCTGAGGCCATCACCAGATGTGGATGTTGGCACCATGCTTCTTGTCCCAGCCTGCAGACCTATGAGCCAAAATAAACTTTTTTTCTTTATAAGTTATTCAGCCTCAGGTATTTCTAATATAGCAACACAAAAATGGACTAAGGTACGTTTGTCATCTGAAGATAAATTTCTAGAATATTGCCTTATCATGAGTTTTTGTTTTGTTTAAATAAAAAGGGAAGGGGAATGATTTTGAGAGCTAGTTTAGTAGAGTCTCAGTGCGTCCTTGACCTGGAAGGCTGGAAGGCAGGAAGGCAGGTCCTGGGGCATGTGATCTATTCTGATGACCAGGCCTGTGGGATACAGTAGGGAGGAGGAGGTTTTCCTGCTACATTCTCAGCACAGGGAGCCCTAGGGCTTAGAGATTCTCAACCCAATGATAATGCAGATACTTTATGTTCATTTATTTAAAGGCTTTTTTGGTGTATGTCTTCATATTATAATGATTCATTGACAAATTGGCCACCTGTTGTATTTAAAATTAATTTTTTTTTTTTAGACAGAGTTTTGACCTTGTTGCCCAGGTTGGAGTGCAATGGTGTGATCTTGACTCAATGCAGCCTCTGCCTTCTGGGTTCAAGTGATTCTTGGGAGGCTACCTCAGCCTCCCAAGTATCCGGGATTACAGGCATGTGCCACCATGCCCAGCTAATTTTGTATTTTATTGGAGACAGGGTTTCACTATCTTGGTCAGGCTGGTCTCAAACTCCTGACATCAGATAATCCACCTGCTTCAGCCTCCCGAAGTGCTGAGATTACAGGCGTGAGCCACCATGCCTGACCTTAAAATTAAATCTTTTTTTTTTTTTGAGACGGAGTTTCACTCTTATTACCCAGGCTGGAGTGCAATGGCGTGATCTCTGGCTCACCGCAACCTCCTCATCCTGGGTTCAGGCAATTCTCCTGCCTCAGCCTCCTGAGTAGCTGGGATTACAGGCACGCACCACCATGCCCAGCTAATTTTTTGTATTTTTAGTAGAGACGGGGTTTCACCATGTTGACCAGGATGGTCTCGATCTCTTGACCTCGTGATCCACCCGCCTCAGCCTCCCAAAGTGCTGGGATTACAGGCGTGAGGCACCACGCCCGGCCCCAAATTAAATCTTGATTAAAGACTTCCATCTCATCAACCATTATTAAAATGAAAAGTAAAATGTCAATCATTTTATTTACTGCCTGGCATCTAGTGAATATTTGATAAATATTTGTTAAATGAATGGAAATTCAAATAAAGAAACAGGACTTTATATATGTTCTCATATCTATAAAATACTCTGAATGTTCTAGACATTATTAGATGAGAAATAGTTAAGATAATCATACAAAAAGTAGGAGTCAAAATTTTTTTATATAAAATTTCTTTTTAATTAAAAAAATTATTTTTTAAAAATATGGAACGCTTCACGAATTTGCATGTAATTCTTGCACAGGAGCCCTCCTGATCTTCCCTGTATCGTTCCAATTTTAGTATATGTGCTGCCGAAGTGAGCACTAGGAGGAGTTAAAATTGCCATTGTGGCCGGGCGCGGTGGCTCAAGCCTGTAATCCCAGCACTTTGGGAGGCTGAGGTGGGTGGATTATGAGGTCAAGAGATCGAGACCATCTCGGTCAACATGGTGAAACCCTGTCTCTGCTAAAACTACAAAAAATCTGCTGGGCATGGTGGCGCGTGCCTGTAATCCCAGCTACTCAGGAGGCTGAGGCAGGAGAATTGCCTGAACCCAGGAGGCGCGGGTTGCAGTGAGCCAAGATCGCGCCATTGCACTCCAGCCTGGGTAACGAGTGAAACTCGTCTCAAAAAAAATTAAAATAAAATAAAATAAAATTGCCATTGCTTACAGTGACTTTCTACTTGGAAAGCTCCAATAAAAATCAACTAAAAATTCTCAAAACTCCTGGAGTTCGGTAAGATTTTTTTTTTTTTTTTTGAGATGAAGTCTCACTCTGTTCCCCAGGCTGCAGTGCAGTGAGGCGATCTTGGCTCACCGCAGCCTCCACCTCCCAGATTCAGGTGATTCTCCTGCCTTAGCCTCTGGAGTAGCTGGAATTACAGGCATGTGTCACCACTCCTGGCTAATTTTTTTTTTGTATTTTTAGTAGAGATGGGGTTTTTACCATGTTGGCCAGGCTGGTCTCAAACTCCTGACCTTGGGTGATCCATGTGCCTCAGCCCCCAAGGTGCTGGGATTACAGGTGTGAGCCACTGCGCCTGGGTGTAAGATTTTCAAATGCAAAATAAATAGACCAATTGATAGCTTTCTTATATACCAATAACCAGCTGACTAGAAAGATGAAACAGGATAAACTCTTACTTCACAGTAGCAACAGCAACAACAAAATACACATTTAAGAATTACGTTAGAAATATGTAGAATGGAGTTGGAGGGAGGCAGGTAAAAGAAAAAAAAGGAAACATGTAGAATGTCAGCCGGGTGAGGTGGCGCATTCCTGTAATCCCAGTGAGCTGAGATTGCACCACTGCCCTCTAGCCTGGGTGAGGGAGTGAGACTCTCAAAAAAACAACAACAAAACCATAGAACATTTGCCGAGAAGATCATTAAACTTTACTAAGAGACATAAAATGATATTTAAGTGGACAGATGGTTTGTTATTAGATGAGAACATACAACGTTGAAAAGGTGGTGTTCCTTTTTCAAATAGACTTCATGCAGTTCTGCCTGGGGTCGTTCAACCTCAGCTTCCCATCTAGGGAAGTCAGAGCGCATGGGTGTGAGTGAGTCTGGGAACACGGGGATTCTGCGGCAAGCTTCAGTTTGGACCAGGGACTAGAGGTTCAGCAGCCACATAGTGTGGGCTTGCAGGGCAGTGGGCCCTGTATCTTGCTGCTAAGCTTACCTTGGCCTGCCAGCTCCCTGCTCTCTGAGAGCTGTGGAAGATGGTTGGGGGTTCTCCACACTGCTTTCTAAACTTGAACATACTTCTGCTTTTAGTGTATCTGGCCTTTCGTAGTCCAATCCGTCTATGGTTTACCCTCTGCAGAGAATAAATCTTCAGTCTCCTGACGGATTGGGGCAGTAGCCCCACTCTGTTCGGCGAGATAGAAGCCAAGAGGGGTTTTTCCAGTTTTCTTTCTGATTCTGACCTCCACCTGATCTCCCACCACAGGTACCTGGTGCTGTTGGTTCATGTGCCTTGTCTTCCCCTGTACTGGTTTCGGACTTTTCTGGACCTGTCACCTTAATTTCTGGCCTTCTGTTGTCCAGCTTCTAACATGGTCTCTCCTCTCATTCTTGACCACTGTGCAATTATGTCCTTTTAAAATTTTTCTGTCATTTTAGTGGGGTTTTAAGATGTGAAACAGTTACGTCTACTGTCTTTAGCCTCAAACATAAAAATGTAACGTGTGGCTAGGCACGGTGGCTCATAACTGTAATCCCAGGCTCTTGGGAGGCTGAGGCAGGCAGATCACGAGGTCAGGAGTTCAAGACCAGCCTGGTCAATATGGTGAAACCTTGTCTTTACTAAAAATACAAAAATTAGCCAGGCATGGTGGCACGCACTTATAATCCCATCTGCTCAGGAGACTGAGGCAGGAGAATCGCTTGAGCCTGGGAGGCGGAGTTTGCAGTGAGCCAAGATCGTGCCACTGCACTCCAGCCTGGGAGACAAAGAATTGTTTGAGTACTTATTTAGAGATACAGAAATTTAGAAACCTACATCCCACTGTATACCAAAATAAATTCCAGAGAGACTGAATATAAAGTATAAAGCCCTAAAAGAAAAGAAGAATACTTACCCAGTCTCAAGGACAGAGGAGAACACCCAGAAACCATAAAGAAAAAGATGAATAGAGTAAAAATACATAAAAATTTAAAATGTTCCTTAATTTTAAATCCTAAACAAAATAGAGACAAATGATAGAGGAAAATATTTTTAAAGTACATTTATACATTTTCAGACAAAGATTTAGTATCCTTAACATAAAAAGTTCTTGGGCTGGGCGCGGTGGCTCATGCCTATAATCCCAGCACTTTGGGAGGCCAAGGCGGGTGGATCACCACATCAAGAGATCGAGACCATCCTGGTCAACAAGGTGAAACCCCATCTCTACTAAAAATACAAAAATTAGCTGGGCGTGGTGGTGCGCGCCTGTAGTCCCAGCTACTCGGGAGGCTGAGGCAGGAGAATTGCTTGAACCCAGAAGGCGGAGGTTGCAGGGAGCCGAGATCGTGCCATTGCACTCCAGCCTGGGTAACAAGAGTGAAACTCCGTCTCAGGAAAAAAAAAAAAAAAGTTCTTGGCCAGGCACAGTGGCTCACGCCTATAATCCCAGCACTTTGGGGAGGCTAAGAGGATTGCTTGAGGCCAGGAGTTTGAGACCAGTCTAGACGACGTGGTGAAACCCTGTGTCTACTAAAAATACAAAAACTTGCCAGGCATGGTGGTGCACACCTGTAGTTCCCAGCTACTTGGAAGGCTGTGGCACAAGAATCACTTGAACCTGGGAGATGGAGGTTGCAGTTAGCTGAGATTGCACCACTGTACTCCAGTCTGGATGACAGAGTGAAATTCTAACCCCTCTTCCTCCCCCAAAAAAGTTATATGTCAGTTAGAGGATAATAAGAGATACTTTGTCATTAACCACAATGATTAGAACAGCATGTTATTCTGATTTTTTAAAATGCATAGAAGAAGCAGTGAAATAGAAATGTTATATGTAATTTGTTTTTTGTTTTTTACAAAGGAAGCATCATTAATACATGCTAGGGTAATTGTGTAGTTGTTTGGGTAAAAATAGTTTTGTCATCTCATATATGCTAGAATAATTCCAGATTAATTTAACAGTAACTGTTAAGGTTTTGGTTATAACTTTTCACACTGTGTATACACCCATATATTTTGTATTTTTACATACTATTTTATAAGCTGTAAAACCACTATATTCTGGATTTTCATCCAGGTCTTCAGATAGAGAGGGCATTGCTTTGAATGACTACGTAGCACCTGCTTATCCCATTGTTTCAGACCTCCCTTGGAACTGGTATGGCACAGTACTGTCTGACCCTGAAGGGTGTTCTGGAGGGGTGGCTGGTGTGGGCAAGGGGACCGAGTCCACATGAGCCTGGACTGGCACGCTATGTACTCTGCACAGGTCTCCTGCCTGCTCCTATCCCAAGGCCTACGGACCTGCAGTTTGCACCTTTGTTGCCTCTTCCTGGTACTCACTGTGTTTGGACACATACTGAGGTGTGCAGGTGATGGTGCTAGCCTGCTTGTACAGAAGCAAAGGGATAAAAGGCAGACCAGTTAGAAAACAGGCAGTAGTGTTAGGAAGCCTTCACAAACTTCACTCTTGCCCTTGAGGATAGACCAGCCGTTGGTGGAATGGTAGCAGGAAGAAACTCCTCCCTGCAGCATATGACTTAAGGGAAATTTTAGAAGAATAATCATTGACTTTGCCAGTAAAGATCTTATGTGGTGTGCACCCAGCATCCTTGTACTAAATGGGCTTATTGTTTATTTAATCGGCTTCCTATTGATGGACAATTGGCTTCTTCCCAGTGCTTCTTGCTGTTATCAGCAACTTTCTTATGTCTAACTTTTGTTCCTTTGTTAAAAGTGCCCAGTTATTTAGGATAATTTGAGATTTAATGGGTCAAAGAGCATGAATATTTAAAATTTTGAAACTTGCCAAGGTGACTTCCAACAAGATTGGGAAGTTTTGCCCTCCTACCCAAGAGTGTTTCAGTGCCCATTTCCCCCACTCCTGCCTTCATGAGATGATATTATTATTATTATTACTATTTTTGAGACAGGATCTCACTCTGTCACCCAGGCTGGAGTGCAGTGGCATGGTCTTGGCTCACTGCAGTCCTCAGCTTCCCGAGTAACTGGAACTACAGGCATGTGTCACGGTACCCAGCTAATTTTTGTATCTTTTGTAGAGGCAGGGTTTTGCCGTGTTGTCCAGGCTGGTCTCAAACTCCTGGGCTCAAGTGATTCTGCTGCCTTATTCTCCCAGAGTGCTGGAATTACAGGTCTGAGCCACTGCCCTGGCCATTGGGTGATATTATCATTGATGTCTGTAAGCTGATGCATGAGAATGGAACTTGTGTGATATTTGCCTCTCATATGTATGTTGCGTAATATTTCTATCACTTGAATCTTGAAAATTTTTTTATAAATTCTTACTTTCCCTTGAACATATTTTGAATGGTCCAAGTTGTGTTTAAGAAACTCCTGTTATCCTATGGAACCAGTTTTTCTACCTAATGAGAAAGTGGTTCATGATAGAAACTGCAGACTTCATTCATCAGCTACTCATACTTCTTGAGCATCCAAGTTCTGGGCGCTGGTTATCAAGGATCAGCAAGAGCTATGTGGTACTTATTTGTGGGGAGACATTCCGTCTATCATGGTAGAGATAAATGTTTTGTTGCAGACTGAAGGGAAAAGAGGAGTCTGACAGACATGGTGAGAGAGCCTGATTAGGCTGGATGGCCAGGGGACTTTGGAGAATAGCAGTGAAGCTTATGTCTGGAGGGGGCAGAAGATTTGGGGCCTCTGTGAGAGACTGAAAGGCGTGAGAGAGTCAGGGGCTGGGTGAGCAAGCGCTTGAGAGGGGGCAGCAGCATGGGGCACAGGGTCCTGGATCAATTTTAGAGGCCTTTGGTGGGGTTGTGGGGGCATTGACCCCAGACAGAGTCGCTGGGGTCTGGGAAGAAATATGAGGCCTTCTAATTATATTTCCCCAACCTCTGAGGAGACCTCTTTAGTTCAGTTTATTACGTCTTTCTTTCTTCATTTGTAGAGAGCAGAGTCTTGTTATACTGTCCAGACTTGCCTTGAGTTCCTGGCTGGGTGCTTGCACTGTGCAGCTTCATTGTGCTGCTCACTGCCCAGTCCTCATTCCAGATCATGCCTCGCTAAGCATTTCCCTTCCTGCCTCATTCATATGCGCAGCAGCCCATTAGAGCAGATTCCATCACAGTCAGAGACTCCGGAGACCCTTCCACCACTCCTTCCACCTGCCACTCTGCTACAGTGCTCCTGGTGCTCCGCAGGGCTTTTAATGTCCTCAGACTGAGGGCCCAGCACTGTCTTCCCTATCAGAGGAATGAGGTTAGGTTGTTCAGTTACCCTGGACAGTAGGAAAAGGAGATCACTGTCAAACTGGCAGCAGGAACACCGGCATCTCTGCTACACTCCCTACCCAGCTGCTGTTCAGCGAGGCCCTGCAGGCCCACGCCTCCGAGTTATGTCTAAGGGATGTCCACAGAGGGACCCCCCTCCCCATCAGGAAAGTGTGTAAGAGCAGTGATGGGAAAGCCATCTGCCACCTCGGGAAGCAGACAGGTGGCCATCCTGGCTGAGCTAATAGAAGAGCCTCTTGCAGGCACCAAGTGTTTATTGATATGTGACATCCTAAGAAGCCTGATGGCCCTTGTGGGAAGCAAAACCTCAGCATTCTCACGTGTGAGAATGGAGACCTAGAGGAGCTACCACGAAGGTCTGACCCTGGGTGTGTTTTTTCCCCTGCTGTTTTGTAGATGCTGTTTGATGGGAAGGCTCTACGTAGCACACTTAGGGTACGCCCTTCTTCGTCACCTCCAAGCACAGAGGCTGCATCCGTAGAAACAGGCTTTGTCAATACAGATGATCTTGTGGGCTCCGTGGGTTGTTAGATTGGCTTTGGTTCTTTCAGGGAAGGACTCTGTCTGCCCATCAGTGCCTCCTATTATTGGCCCAGTTTCACAGCTCAAAGACTGCAAATGGAAGTCAGCCTTCTGAAATATAAATGACAACTTTTATTTGGTGGCATGCAGTGAAACACTTTTTTCTTTAAAAACGCTCTTTAGGGCCAGGCGTGGTGGCTCATGCCTGTAATCCCAGCACTTTGGGAGGCCGAGGCGGGTGGATCACGAGGTCAAGAGATCGAGACCATCCTGGTCAATATGGTGAAACCCCGTCTCTACTAAAAAAAATACAAAATATTAGCTGGGCATGGTGGTGCACCCCTGTAATCCCAGCTACTCAGGAGGCTGAGGTAGGAGAATTGCCTGAACCCAGGAGGCGGAGGTTGCGGTGAGCCGAGATCGTGCCATTGCACTCCAGCCTGGGTAACGAGCGAAACTCTGTCTCAAAAAAAAAAATTCCTCAAAGAAAATGTTTTACTCTTAGCAGGAAATGGTAAGAGTAAAACAAAAAGGGGGAAGTGGCAGCAGAAAGCTTTTTAGATTGATGTTTTTTCCTATATTGTCCTTAAAACTGGGGACAGGGTTTGCTTTCTAAAGTCTTCATTTGTTGTCTGCATATTTTTCTTTGACAGGCAATAGTAGGGAATGGAATTGCCCTTGTTGTCTTGAGGGGCTGCATTAAATGTCATCTAGCCTGCAGGTCGTCAGGATGGAAAACTCCAGATGTGCACATGCACCATGTGGCACCAGTGAATCCAGTAACGCCCAGAACACCCCACTGTAGCTTCACAGGAATGTGCTGCATTATTTGAGCGTGGAGACCCCCTAGGGTGATTGTACCTTTACTTTTCCTGTCTCCTGATTCAAATACAAAGTCATTGACAGTTCAGACTTCTTAGGAAATAATGTGTTTGTTGTTCAGAGTGGTTTAATTATACCTGAGTATCTCTTCAGAAAGCACAGAAAGAGAAGAAGAAGAGATAGGAAAGAGAAAGCAGAGTCAGAGAAGAGAAGGGATAGACGTGATTGGGGTAAGTATGACAGCCAGAAGCTAAGGAAACCAGACAAGTTGATTTTTTTTCTAAAATAACATTTAAAAAAAATAATTACAATTCCATCTTGTATAGGATTTTACTGCACTTAATAGTTTGGCTTGTCAGATTTCTGTTGGTGTCACTGTCTTTCTCCCTTCATTTAGGATCCTTTGGTTGTGTAAATGGTGAACGAAGAGTGTCCTCATCATCGCCATCAGGAAGGATGGCCTTATCCAGGTCCAGTGGACAGTGCATCTTGTACACAAGCCTCAGTTTTTCATCTATAACACATGGCTTATGTACAACCTTTTAGACTATGGGTCATGAATAGCAAACAGTGGCAATCGATGCTGAAAAACCAGAATGTTTAAAAATGATGGGCCATAAAAATATAGAATGTATTCTGTCACCAGAGCAGGGGATCCGTGGGGCGGCCCCTCCCTGCCTTCCTGCCCCCAGTTCTCCCCAGACCTTCCTGCCTGCCTGTTTCCTGCTCCCAGGACAGCGTGCACCCTGTGTCCAGCTTCTGCCCCTAAACCTGTGAACTGATACCACGGGTGGGAACAGCCCTTTAGGCCAGACTCTCATTTGGTTTTTCCTTTACTGCCAAATAGGATCTACTGCTACATTCAGCTTAGTGATTTATTGAGGCTAGAAATTCCTACCCATTTGTTTATTCAATTAGGAATTTTGTTTAGGTCTTGAAAGAAGAACCTCCTTGTCCTAAAGATTAAAGGCTTTGTTTCACCACTCCAGGATGGCTTCCTTTGTCTCCAGATTCCCATTCCCCTCGGGTTTATACAAAGATTATTGCACTATCCTCAATATCCAGACCAGCCTGTTCCAAATGTCAGCAAGGGAGGACCTTGTGACACTGAAGTGCAGGTGGTAGCACTTTAGTGATCATGGAGGAGTCATTCTTTGATGAGCAGAAACCATGGCCTGAGTTGAGTTTGGATTTTCAGAGACAGAAGGAAAGTCCGGGAAGGTGAAGTGAGCAGTGAGTCCCAAGGTTTGCACACAGCCATTGGCCCAGGCTGGCTGCGGTCTCTAGGCCCAGGACAAATTTGATTTCTCTACACCTCAGGCACTTGCTTGTTTCCTGGATGCATCACAGTGAGTCTGAGTTGGAAGGATCACAGTCAGTCTCCCGTAAGAGCATGGGGTCTGCCTGCTGGGGTAAGAAACTAACATTGTCAGTCCTGCTTTAAAGTGGACCAAGCAGCAGCCCAGCCTGTACAGAATACAGATGGGTCAGGCTTAGGTTTGGCTGTGTTTTTCCCTCTGGGGCCTTTATCTGTGCCCTCGAGTGGTGGATAAAAAGCCATATTCTCGAACACATGTGTTGAGAGGGTTGTCTTTTGGAATACAGGGTAATGCTGTATATTCTGCTTATAAATTTGTTTATCCTTTAAATTTTTTTGTTTGAGTTACTTCATTTATAGATACTTGTTCATACTTTGGCAATTAATTTTAAAGGTACATGAAAAATGGCACGTTTGCCAGGACAACAAAAAAACACCTAAGGCTTGCCCTCAGCTCTAGAATTTGGAAAAAGTGTTATATGAGATTTCTCATTTATTGTAGCTGTTATTTTGGTATTACTTAGTGAGAGATTCAATTTTTAAACTGGCTAATTTTTATTTACAGATTCTTTGTATGTGTCCTCCATAATTAATGACAGAACCGTAGTGATGATAGAGCTGCTAATTAAAAATCACCAATTTTGAAGGCTCTGTTTTGTATTTATTTATGTATTTTTTAAAAAGGAGACAGGATCTTGCACCGTCACCCAGGCTGGAGTGTAGTGATGTGATCATAGCTCACTACAGCCTTAGCCTTCAGAGTAGCTGGGACTATGCGTGTGCAGCACTACATCTGGCTAATGTATACATATTTTTAATTAAGAGACCTGGTCTCACTATGTTGCCCATGCTGGTGAACTCCTGTCCCCAAGTAATTCTCCTGCTTTGGCCTCCCAAAGTGCTGGGATTATGTAGGCATGAGCTACCATGCCTGGCCTCTGTGTATTTTAATTAGAATTAATTTTAATTTTGAGAAATATTTTTGTTAGATACGTACAATAAATAAATACCCTTCTCAAGAACACTGTCCTGAGCTTGAGAGGTACAGATAGCACTTAATTAGCAGTCCCTTCATTTTAGCCTATCCCTTTAATAAACAAATGTGGTTGCATCAGGTGTGGTGGCTTATACCAGTAATCCCAGCACTTTGGGCAGCTAAAGTGGTGGATCACCTGAAGTCAGCAGTTCTGTCTCAAAAAACAAAAAGAAAAGCAAAAAAAGACAAAAATTAGCTGGGCATGCACCTGTAGTTTTAGCTACTTGGGAGGCTGAAGCAGAAGAATCACTTCAACCCAGGTGGCGGAGGTCGCAGTGAGCCAAGATCGCACCACTGCACTCCAGCCTGGGTGACAGAGTGAGACTCCATCTCAAAAATAAAATAAAAAATAAAAAAATGTGATTGCTTACTGTGTGTCTAGCACCATATTAGATATAGTGTGTAGTTTTTTTTTTTTTTTCGAGACCAGCCAGTTTTTTAAAAATGGTAACAAAAGTCCTAGTGTAGAGCTTAAGGACCAGGCTCAACTTGAGGCCAATAAAATTAGAATTTCCAGGGCAAGTCTCAAGCATCAGTATTTTGTAAATGTTACAGGAGATTGCAATACACAGCCAAGTGACTATCAACCAAAGTGACTTCCAGTGCAGTTGTTTCAGTGGGGATAAGACACACACTGTGAAATAGAAAAAAGTGTGAAACTCTAAGTACAGTGGAAGCCCAGAGAAGATGATGGTGGTTCTAATCATTTTTTGCGCTAAGGATCATGGGACAGTAGTTCTTTGGTTATGGGTTCATCAAGCAAAAGCTATGAGCCTGGCATTGAGTTAAGTGCCTTGGAGACAAAGAGGAAAGACCAAGTCTTTGGTGACAGGATCCATCATATTGGAGAAGAAAGACAACCAGACCCAATGAAGTTACTGTTGAGAAGAAGAAAACCTTCCTTCCACCAACTTAGATCCAAATTGTCAGGGGGCCTGTGACTTAAATGACAGTAGACAGATTAACAGAAGAAACGTTATTATGCATATGGCACTACTGTAAGAGGGATAGCTCTCCAAAGAAGTGGTGAAGATTTTTTTTTTTTTTGAGGAAGGGAGGGAGGGAGGGAAGGGAAGGAAGGAAATCAAGCAATGAGAGAGATATTGCCGACCTGGATCTAGAGGTTTACAAGTTGATTTCTTTCTTTTTTTGAGAGAAGGAAAGAAAGAAAAAAAA
>CM052652.1:149782189-149796478 GCA_028533165.1 Leontopithecus rosalia | reverse complement strand
TTTTACGCTGGTTTCTTCCCATCATTGTAAATTTATCCTCCTGTCGTCTTTGAGATTACCAGCTTTCAGTAGGTCTCTTGAGTGGACGTCCAAGATGTTATTTCCCAGGGCCAGAAACAGCAGCGTTAAGACTGATGGTGTTTTTCTGCCCAGGCTTCTCCTGTCTGGCTTCCTTCTTGTGTCCGTAATAGGCGAGTCTGCCTTCCCGGAGCTCCAAACCTCGCTCAGAAGGGGAACCAGTCGCGTTCACTCCGCGCCGAGGTGGGGGCACAGCTTCTGCGCCGGCCTCAGGAGTCAGCGCTGGGAACCCGCGCGGCTCCTCCAAACCCGGTCAGAAGCGGAGCCAGCCCCGCCTAGTCAGCTCTGAGAGCTGCCGTGCGGAGGTGCCGGCGAAACTACTGCCCAGCGTGGCTCCTCCACTGGGAATCTTCTGCTCCTGAGCGACCAGAATTTGTCTGAAAGTGTGGCGTCCTCTAGTTCTATGAGCTTTAACTGCGAGCTGCAATCCCAAGATGTTAGCGATCGGCCATCTTGGATCGTTCCCCCGTGGTGAAGATTTTTATATACCAGATTAATAAGGGGGCGCGCGCGCGCGCGCGTGTGTGTGTGTGTGTGTGTGTGTGTGTTTGTGTGTGTGTGTTGGATTCATAGGATGGAAGCCTCTGATGAGGCTTTTTTACATTTTTTTTATGCTTTGGTACCTAAGGCCAATCACCAACCTGACTGGAGATCTTCCCAGAGCAGGAGGTTTGTGGCAGCTGACTGTGGTAAAGTTCTACTTTAGTCAGATAAGGGAAGTTCAGATAAGATGTCTTTCTGCATTTGCTGTGATTCTGTTAACAGGTTTCTCTGGGATCCCCAAGAGAGGGTCCATTCAGTCTGTTGAGGGGCTTAGGAATTTATATTTGGTTTACAACTTAGATGAGTTCATTTTTGAAGTATTATTTGTACCATTCTGGTCAGTCCCCACATACCCTCCATTTGAAACTTCCCAAGAAGTTTCACAAACGAGCTGGGTTGATTGCTGTAGTAGAAGTCTTAGGTTAGAAATTAAGAGGTAAGAGATCTGCAAGGGGAAAAAAGAACATAGACTGGAATGAGGATACAAAAAGAAAATAAAGGTTACTGCTTGGAGCAGACTGTAAAACCAGTTCTTGATTCCATAGGGCAGTCAAGACTTTTTAACATTGGGCTCAAAGCATTTTTAGCTGGTGGAGTGAGAGCAGCAGTGGTGATTGGATGATTTTCCTGTTTGAAGTTTGAATGTTTTTGGTAGTGGCATCCGTACATGATCTCTTGTGCCGATGAGTCCTTTGAAGTTTACACAGAGTTGATCAGATTCAACCTGCAGGACTTGTATCAGTCCCAGACTGGCTACCCATGAGCTAAATACAGCCAGCAGAGTATCTTTTCTTGTCTGGCCAGGCTTTTTGTGTTTTTAATATATATATTTATTTATTTAATGAATGTGAACGTCTTAAGGTGGACCGTGCCCTCTCTCTATTACCTGAGAGGAGACCATTGCTTGGCTGTATTTCCTGTGTGGTCCCAGGGGGAATCTAAGTTTGCATTGTTATGTAAGATGTCCTCTTCTGTTCTTTAGGACCACTTTTACTTATACGGTTTCCCATTAGTCCTTCCTCACTTCTGCTGTGCCCCATGTTGAGATTATTTTAGGACAATGTGTTTCACATTGTAAGTTTTAGCACATTCAGAATACTAAAATCATTTTGGTGAGTATTGATCAAAGGAAGCTTTAGATACTGTTCAGTAGAGAAGTTCCAACTTTCAGTGTCACTGCTAGCGGCTTACGTCAATAATTTCATGAGAAGAGATTTCTTATAACCATTAGGTAGAAGAAAAAACACAAGGGAAATTATGAAATGCTTTGAGAAGAATGAAAATGAAGATACAATATACTAAAACTTATGGAGTGTAGTTAAAGCAGTACTTAGAGAGAAATTTATAGGGGGAAATACCTATATTTTAAAAAGATCTCAGCCAGGCACGGTGGCTCACGCCTATGATCCCAGCACTTTGGGAGGCCGAGGCAAGTGGATCACGAGGTCAAGAGTTTGAGACCATCCTGGCCAAACATGGTGAAACCCCATCTCTACTAAAAATACAAAAATCAGCTGAGCGTGGTGGCCCATGCCCGTAGTTCTACCTACCTGGGAGGCTGAGGCAGGAGAATCACTTGAACCAGGGAGGTGGAGGTTGCAGTGAGCCGAGATCGCGCCACTGCACTCCAGCCTGGCAATAGAGCAAGACTTCGTCTCAAAACAAAACAAAACAACAACAAAACCCTTAAATATTTTTTTTGGAAATCATCCAGAGATAGTTGGTTCCACTAGGTTTAGACTCCTCTGGTAAGTTAGAGCAGAGGTCCTCCAGGTGTGCTCTTGGCACTCCTGATCCTTGCAGAGGGTCTGTAAGGTCAGACTGATTTCCGTAAAAACACCAAGGTGTGATTGCCTATTTTCACCCTCTCATGGGTGTGCAGTGAAGTTTTCCAGCTGATAACGTGATATGTGGATTCATAGCAGATTGAATGCAGATAGGAGACTCCATCTTTCTGTTAAGCTTTCTGGCTTAGAGAAATTTATAAAAATGTTAATGCCACTCTTCTCACTAAAACTGTTTAATTTTTTTTCTTTCCACTAAATTTTTTTGTATTGGAAAATTATTTTTCATAACAAATATTATTTATAACATGTAATGGATTGTTATTACTAGATGAATTAATAAACATTTTTAAATGTCTTATTTTTAACTCCTCATATGACAGATTATTATAAATATAAACTGTTTATGACTGTCTGTCATATGAGGAGTTAAAGAAGCAGCTCTTTTAGCAGAAGCTCTATAGGGTCCTCAATTTTATAGAGAAGTCCTGAGACCAACGAGTTTGAGAATCACTGAGTTAAGGTATTTTTGGAAGGGAACTGGGGACAAAGTAAGAACTCTGGAGCTGGAGCGGAATTAGAGGAGGGTCATGAGACCCTGGGCTGGTGCCCTGGCTTGAGGGGCCTGGAGAAGGATCCTCTGTTGAGTGGGTACTGAGGGGCTCACAGGCATAAATCTAAGGACACACCGTGCCAGTTCTGAGCCTCCTTCTCTCCGAGGACCTGGTCAGGCAGGTTCTGTTGATGTCCTTGCTCTGCGGGCTTCCTGCTAGGA
The DNA here is from genome assembly GCA_028533165.1 of Leontopithecus rosalia. Taxonomy (NCBI): domain Eukaryota; kingdom Metazoa; phylum Chordata; class Mammalia; order Primates; family Cebidae; genus Leontopithecus; species Leontopithecus rosalia. The sequence goes on along the minus strand of CM052652.1, from coordinate 149,793,298 downwards.
GCTAATGAGTAACCTCCGCCTGCCTGCAGTTGTCTCACTGAAGACTGACCAGGAGGCCGCTCTTTCCTGATATGAGGTTACAGCTGAGGTCGGATGTCAGGTAGGGGGCACTTGCAGGGTCTGCTCTCTGCTGGATTCTTCCGCAAGGGCGAATGAAGAAATCATTAGCTATTTCTTTGTCTTTTAAGAAAAGAAATTCCTCTTACGCCCAGTAGAGTTCTAAGCTCAAATTAAAAGACTTATGTAAAATAATTACTTTAGCAAAGGCAGGTGGGAGGCTGATTTTATAACTGGCAGTATCCTTGTGAAAAAAAAATACTTGTGGCACTTGTTTAGGGATTTTGATAACACTTAACAAACGACAGCAAAATGGCACCTACTGCCTTCTGACCTATTCATTGCTTTTTTCTTGCAGGCGAAAGGGCCTGTGGTTGCGCCTGAGGAAGATGCTTCTCTGTGTTTTGGGGCTGTACATTGCCGTTCCGTTTCTCATCAAACTGTGTCCTGGAATACAGGCCAAACTGATTTTCTTGAATTTCGGTAAGTGGTATGTGTCCATTTTTCCTTTAATTTCAGTAAGGGTTCATTTTCATGATGATGTCTGATTTTGGTGGGAGTCTTTTTACTTTGATGGAGATTTAGTTTACCTACAGTGAAGGGTACAGATCTTAAGTGTACAGTTTATGTCTTTAGAGAGAAATAGGTAAAGCTGCCACCGACATTGAGAAATAGAACACTTTATTACCGAGAAAAGTCCCTGTGTCTCTTCCCAGCTGGAGAAGTTTCTGTGCTAGCGTTGCTCTGCTGTGCTGGATTTGCATCCACAGAAGATTGCACTGGGGGCCCAGTGTGTCTTTCTTCCGCTGAGGTAGTAAAAAGGTTGACAACGTGGAAGGTCAGCTGAAGCCGTCAGGTTGGAGATTCCTTGTCAGTTGTGCAGTCTAGGAGCCTAGCTGTCCTTGGAAAAGATGACCACTGAAAAAGATAATACCTTTTAAAAAATGAGGCCTTTATTCTTTCTTAAAAAAAATAGCTTTTTATACCCTTAAAAATCCAGATATGCGGTACTTTGGTTTCTGTAGAATTTTGTGCTGGCCTTGTAGGTATTGTAGTCTCCTTGAGTGAACTTGGACCTCGTGTGTTTTTTCATGCTGTGTATATACTTTTGGAGATGCGAGAGGAGAAAGGTACAGAAGTGTCAGGCCCATGAGGTCAAAGGCGGAGGCTCTGGGCACATGGCCCTGGGAACAGTCCTACAAGTGAGGCTCCAAGGGAAGGGCTGCATCTGTGGGTTCCAGGTTTGAGAACAATGGGGCTCGCACACAGTGGGTGTTCTGTGAAGGACAACCTGAGAAGCAGGTGTGGACGGCATTAGAACAGGATGAGGCAGGAGCTCTGGGCTCACTCTGTAGCTAGATTGGTTTACACATAGTGAGTGTGGCCTTGTGTGTTCGGGAGTTTGAGGCTCGGAAAGCTGGGCCTGATGTTGCTGAGGCAGCAACTGTGAACTGGTAGGGTGGAGGAAGGAGGAGAGGAGGAGGCCATGGAGGAAGACAAGAGGTGCTGAGAGGCTCCAGACTTCTTCTAAAGGCATCTGGGCTTACGAGTTTGGGTGTTCAGTCTATGGTAGACTTAATCACAGAAACTTAGGCAATGACTTGCTAAAAAGGAATTTCTGTTTTTGTTTGTTTTTATGCTGGTAGGAAGAACAGAAATTGTAAGATCCATATTTAATACTTTGTAAATCTGAGTTTTTTTAATTTGGATATCTCAAAATAACTAAAACATATGTAGTGTACAAGAAGCATTTGATTTTTCTAATGGAAAGGTAGTTAAACTTCTAGGAATTTTTCATCTCTAAGTTTTGCCACTTGTGAGAAGCACAAACTCGAAATGAAACTAACAACATACTAGCATGATGAGGGTTTTGTTTTTCTGACTTTAGTGTTCTTTAAATATATACAGTATAGCCCAGAAGAATTTGGGGCTTAGGTATGAACACGAAGCTATCGGGCTGCAGAGTCACCATCAGCAGACCTCAGACTGGACCCTCACGGCTTTTCCTCCTTTGCTGGCCTCTTTGGGCAGGTGCCTTTGCTGCTGGGCACGTGAGCTGGTTCTTGAAGGGAGGATGTGTGGCGTGCATTGCCCTGCGTGGCCTGGCACACTATGGGCTCCCAGCAAATGTTCGAATTGAGTAGATTTTCTTTAGCTTGATTGTTGGGCTACTGTAGACACACAGCCCACAGGTTTTGCTCTGTGAGTTTCCTAAGGAGGTGGCGGCTGCTCTGAGGGAGAACTTTGGGTTCTCCTGGTCCAGACCCCGGGCATGGGAAAGGAGGGCTGGGCTTGGCTGAGGGAGGCTGAGCCTCCCAAGGAGGTACCCATCCTCCATGATTTCCTTCCACCTGTCTCCCACTCTGGAGTGGGAGAGCCTCCAGCAGCATTTTGTTTTGTTTTGTTTTGTGTGGGGATGGGGCCTGGCCCTGTTGCCCCAGCTGGACTGCAGGAGTGTGATCACGGCTCACTGCAGCCTCGACCTCCCAGGTTCAGGTGACCCTCCCACCTCAGCCTCCTGAGTTGCTGGGACTGCAGGTACCCACCACCATGACATCTGGCTAATTTTTTATATTTTTAGTAGACATGGGCTTTCGCCATATTGTCCAGGCTGGCCTGAAACTTCTGGGCTTAATTCTCCCGCCTTGGCCTCTCAAATGCTGGGATTACAGGTGTGAGCCGCTGCACCCAGCCCAGTGGTAGTTTGAAAGAAATGTTTAGTTGTCAGTGTGATAAAAAGCTGTTTCCAGCCTCTTTTGAAAAGCTGACCAAAGATCAGCTGTTCCCAAGGAACAGTGTTCCTGGGAGCAGCGATTGGACGTTTCTTATGCCTCACCCCCAGCCATCTGCCTAGCCCCCACACCCCACCCCTCCGCTGTTCCATGATGAGCGATGCTGGTTCCCAGGCCCCACTGTCCTCCAGGAAGCCACAGTGTGTTGTGTCAGCATGTAGGGCCCTCCCAAGTGTGGATCTCTGCCCCTTTGGGAGGGAGGAGGAGCAGCATGGGGTTTGTTTGTTTTTCAGTTGTAATGAGCATCCAAGGTTTACAGGTCTGTGTCTGTGTCCCCCGCTGAGGAAGTCGGGGTCTGTGGCGTGGCCCTGCGGAGGGGGCTCTGCTCTTGCCTCCAGACGAGAAACGTGACCAGGGCATCCATTCAGTATTACAGGAAGAGTAGCAATCTCTTGGGCCCCAGAACATGGTTAAAGTATTCTTAACTTCACAGCAAATCTATCTGAAACCAAATTTATAAATATGATAAATAAGCTTTTAGAAAAGCATAGCACCTATGATTTAAGGCATTACTCTACTTTAAATAAATTTTCATAAGCAAAACGTACTTGATTATCCTAAAAACAAAAGAATTAGCTAAAAAACCCTGAATAGCATAAATAAGAAAATGAACATTACTCTGAGAAAATCCTTAACTCTGTACTTTATTTCCTACTGGCCTTTTTTCTATGTGCCTGTTTACATACACACAAATATGTGTACTTTTCAATACTTGGATTCACAGTCTAATTCCATCCAAAAGATGTTTGGTGAGACCCAGCATTTATGAAGCCTAGAACATCTTCCCAGCCTTTGTTTGCCTTTGGATCAAGAAGGCATCTCCTGGTGAGAGGCATGTCTTGGTTCAGAGGCCAGGGAGGGCTTTTTTGGAAATAGGTCAGATCTGTTATAATGCATTTGTTTTTAAAGCAAAGGCCAGCCTCCTTTTTTTTCTTACCCTGAGCAATTCCTGTTAACTCCTGTTATCTTTCTTTTCTTATCCCCTTTTTTTTCACATGTAAGGCCCTGTAACCTGCATCAAGTAATTGGAATTTGATAAAACCCAAATAACCAGTTTTGGCCTTCCCTTGTTGACACCACACCTCTTACGGCTGCTGGTATCAAGGTTGCCTGTAACTCACGGTGATTAGAATGAGACTTAGCCCTGCTTAAAACCTTCGTACTCAAAGATGTCCATCATAGCTCAGTAGTTTCAGCCTTTCCCCCAACAAGTATTTTGCAGATAAAAGAAGTATGACAGAGCAGGTCGTTTTTTATTCACTCACATTCTCACTCCCTCACTCCCTCACTCCCCACGGTGCCCAGGCGTACAGGATCTTTTCTCCATCACGGCTGTTGATGTTTGGGTTGCTGGTACGTGATGACATGACCTCAGGGGTAGACAGTGAAAAACGGGGGAAGCAGAGTCAGAGGCCTCCGTCCCAGCAGCTCTGTGGGCCTTGCTTGCTCACGGGGCTGGGGCCTGCCTGAGGGGCTCCCAGTTCAGAAGAGCCCATGAGAGGGAGCCATGAGAGAGCTAGACCTCAGTGGCACTACGCGAAGGGGCCCACCACCCGGGCCACTCCTGTGGGGCTGCCACGGGGCTGAGCACTCTGCCCCCACGCCAGGTCTGTGGATGAAGCAGAGGCCCGGGCAGGGTGGAGTATACTGGCCAGGTGTCCTGCAGCCACCCACTCTGGGAGTGTGTGATCCCTGGGACTGACTAAGCCCCATGCCTCCCATGCCACATGATGCTGGTTGGAGGTGCTGCTGAGGAAGGGAAAGTGCCTAGGCAGCGTCTGGGGCACTTCAGAGCAGTCAGTGTGCCTCTTTTTCAGGTTGTTTCTAAAATGAGTAAAAGTGAACTGGAAGACCAGCTTCCTGGAATGAGGCCATCCTGGAATAGAATTTGTCTTCCTACTTTTTAGATTTCTTGGGCTTGGAAGGTTTCTGGATTAGCTGCTAATCCTTGTAAAACACTTCAGCGGCCAGGGAATGCCCTCAGAACTCTCGGACAGTTTGTGTCCCAAGAGCTTGGCCTCCTTCTCCAGATACAGAACTGAGTGAGCTGGTGGAAGCCCTGTGTCTTCAGCCCTCAAGGACACCCACTCCCATCTGGCAGAGACAGGGCTGGTTCCAGCGTCAGAGGCAGGATTGGCTGAGTGGGTCTGGGTGTGGGACGGGCAGTGGGTTTTAGGCGTGGATATTCAGAGTTGTGTTGAGGAAGCCACCCCGCTCCCGGCTGCCAGATGACAGACTTGGCACCCTAGGCTGCAGCTCTTAGGCTCCAGAAGTGTGTGGTGAAGTCCCAGGATGGAGGCGGCAGGAGGAGGCCCTGGAGTCTGAAGTGGACTCATTTCTAGTCACTCCCTCTGGTCAGGAGCCTTCTCCAGGTCCCATTGCTAAAATAAAATCTAAAGTCTTGTATGGCTGTGTTCTTTTTTTTTTTTCCTGGAGATCAGAGTTTTATTATTACTCAACTCAGTCTCCCATAGCATTCAGGGATCAGAGTTTTTAAGGACAACTTGGTGGGTGCAGGGAAGCCAGTGAGCTGGAAGTGCTGATGGTCAGGTCAGAGGTGAATTCATAGGGAGTCAAAACTGTCTTGTGCTTAGTCAGTTCCTGGGTTGGGGGGAGGCCACAAGATCAGATGAGCCAGTTTATTTGTCTGGGCGGTGCCAGCTGATCCATCAAGTGCAGGGGTCTGCAAAATATCTCAAGCACTGGTCTTAGGTTCTACAGTAGTGATTTTATCACCAGGAGCAATTTGGAGAGGGTCAGTCTTGTAGCCTCCAGCTGCATGACTCTTAAACCATAATTTCCAATCTTGGGGCTAAAATGTTAGTCCTACAAAGGTGGTCTAGTCCCCAGGTGAGAAGGACTTTTATTTCCAGAAAGGGATGTCATCTTTGTTTTAAACTATAAACTAAGTTCCTCCCAAAGTTAGTTCAGCCTGTGCCCAGGAATGAACAAGGACAGCGTGGAGGCTAGAAGCAAGATGGAGTCAGTTAGATCAGATCTCTTTCACTGACTCGGTTATAATTTTGCAATGGTGGTTTCAATCTCTCTCTTTAGGTTTTTCTTTTTCTTTTTCTTGAGACAGAGTCTTGCTCTGTCACCCAGGTTAGAGTGCAAGTGGCACAATCTCAGCTTACTGCAACCTCCACCTCCCAGGTTCAAGCAATTCTCTTGCCTTAGGCTCCCGAGTAGCTGGGACTACAGGCATGTGCCACCACACCCGGCTAATTTTTGTAGTTTTAGTAGAGATGGGGTTTCACTGTGTTGGCCTCAAACTTCTGACCTTGTGATCCACCCACCTCAGCCTCCCAAAGTGCTGGGATTACAAGCATGAGCCACCACACCTGGCCCCCTTTGGGTTTCATAACACCTTAATCTTAAAGTGTTGGCTAATGAAGATGGAGAAAGGGCAAAGACAGCTCTAACTTCTTCCTGCTGGCCAGGGGTGTGTAGTGAGGGTAGTTGCCTCCTTGAAGGAAAGCACACCATTCCAGTCAAAGCTTTGGTAAAATGACCAGTTTCTTCAATTGTGTCCTGTTGCAGAAGAGGCTGCTGAATTTCTTTTTTCTTTCTTTTTTTTTGAGATAAAGTCTCGCTCTTTTGCCCAGGCTGAGTGAAGTGGCATGATCTTGGCTCACTGCAGCCTCCGCCCCCCTGGGTTCAAGCAATTCTCCTGCCTCAGCCTCCCAAGTAGCTGGGATTACAGGTGCAAGCCACCACGCCCAGCTGATTTTTCTATTTTTAGCAGAGACGTGGTTTTGCCATGTTGGCCAGGCTGATCTCGAACTCCTGACCTCAGGTTTTCCACCTGCCTTGGCCTCTCAAAATGCTAGGATTACAGGTGTGAGCCACCACACTCAGCCTGCCATTTTTCTTTTGAGAGAAATTTCTTATTAAAGTTTTGAAGGTGTATCTGCTTCCTGGGAAAGAGATGGATTAAGAAGGTGGGGTACGACCTGCAGCCCTGGTGGGAGGAACTGTCCCCCCACGTGGTCGCAGGCGCTCAGGGAGTTTCTGGGAAGGAGTGTGTGTCCCCATGTTCTTGTGTGCCCAGCCTGGTGACATTTGAGGAAGTGAGACTAGATGTGCAGCGTGCCACATGGACGTGGGAGATTCTTCATGCAACCCCTGTCCACCAGAGATAGCTGAAGAGAAGCCAGGCCCACACTGCTCTCTGTCACTGTCTCTTTTGGGAGTTGCCATTTTATAAGGCAGGCAAATCCCACCTCAGAGTTTATGGGTTTATTTTAAATTTTTCATTTTTCTGTTAAACTTACTTTAAAGTTGTGTTCAGCAAAAGCAATAAGAGTACAACAGTGGTCTGGGCATGGTGGCTTACGCCTGTAATCCCAGCACTTTGGGAGGTCGAGACGGGCGGATCACCTGAGATCGGGAGTTCGAGACCAGCCTGATCGATATGGAGAAACTCCGTCTCTACTAAAAATACAAACTTAGCAGGGCATGGTGGCACATACCTGTAATCCCAGCTACTTGGGAGGCTGAGGCAGGAGAATCGTTTGAACCCGGGAGCCAAGATGTGCCATTGTACTCTAGCCTGGGCAACAAGAGCTCAAAAAAGAAAAAAAAAAGAAAAAACGGGTACAATGGTATATATAAGGAAAAGATTGCTCCCATTCTCCCCATACACACTTCGAAGCTGTGCGAGCAACCTGGCTTCTTTCTCTATTTCCTCCCAGCCAGACATGGGGGTTTTCGTTTGCACATTTTTACAGTAACAAATTGGGGATACCACACCCACACCCACACCCGTGGTGACCTTCCTGCTCTCATCTGGCCGCAGGTCCTAGAGGATCCTCCAGGTCTAAGGGCCCCATAGTCTTCCACAGTTTGGGGTGCTGGCTAATTCACTCACTGCCCTACTGGCAGATGACCTGATTAATGCAGGATTTCTGTTGGGCCATTGCCCTGATTTCACTCTGCTCTGCATGGGTCCTGTGGATTCATCCCTCTCGTTGCTCCCACACCTCACCTTCTGCTGTCTTCTCTGTGTTAGGCAGCAGTCCTAGAAACTTTGGAATCCCCTTTACCTTTTTTGCCACCCAACATTCAGTTGGTCCTCACGTCCTGCAGCACCGTCCCCTTTCCTGCTGTCCCTCCCACTCCACCCGGCACCAGGCTTACCTGTGTTCTTCGCAGGCTCTGCCTCCCCAGCCTCCCTCCTGGCCGGCCTATCCTTCAGACCTGTTGGGGATCTTTCCGTCGCTCATTTGCATCTTCTCACACCTTGAATAACCTTAGACCTTAGCGATCCGGTCTCTACACAGACCTTACCCTCACTGCAGTATCTGTCCCTGCCCACACTGGCCTCGGCCCCTACCCTCCTGAGGCTGGGCCTGCAGGTCTGGCATGATTGCAGGATTGCACAGGAAAATAACTTGGTGGTTTCTGAGAGCTTCTGCAGTGTGTGGGTGTGGGTATGCGTGTGTGTGTGTGTGTATGTCTGTGTGTGTGTGTTTGTGGGTGTACACCTGTGGATTTGTGTGTTTGTGGGCACATGTGGATGCATATGTGTGCATGTGTGTGTATGCATGTTTGTGTGCATGTGTGTGTATTTATCTACTGCCAGTGATGCTAATTTCCATCTCTTTGTTTTCTACAGTGAGGGTTCCCTATTTCATTGACTTGAAGAAACCACAGGATCAAGGTTTGAATCACACGTGTAACTATTACCTGCAGCCAGAGGAAGATGTGTCCGTTGGAGTCTGGTGAGTGCCAGTAAGCTCTGTAGCCCCTCCAGCAGCAGGAAAAGGCCCTACTTGGCTGAGCTGGTACTGTCTCTGGCAGTGGCCTCTGAAATGTTGTTCATTTTTATCTTTATCTCTTTCTTTTCTAAAGAGAAGACCTTAGTAAATTTGATCCTAAGATCAAGGGATGAAATAACTTTAAACTCTGTTCTGAGGCTTTCAAAACAGCAAAGGCTTTGTGAATAGATTATTATTTCTAGAGAGCCTTGTTATTAGGAAAAACAAAAAGCAAAAAAAGAAGCTAGAAACAGGCTATAAGCGGCCAGGCACAGTGGCTCACACCTGTAATCCCAGCACTTCGGGAGACTGAGGCGGGTGGATCACTTGAGGCCAGGAGTTCGAGACCAGCCTGGGCTACATGGTGAAACTCTGTCTCTTCTAAAACTACAGAAATTAGCTAGGCGTGGTGGTGCACGCCTGTAATCCCAGCTTCTTGGGAGGTGGAGGCAGGAGAATCACTTGACCCCAGGAGGCAGAGGTTGCAGTGAGCTGAGTTCACGCCACTGCACTCCAGTGTGGGTGACAGATAACAGAACAAAGCCTGTCTCAAAAAAATAGAAAAAGGAAAAGAAAGAAAGAGAATATAAGGGAAGAATTGCAAACACTGGTTTGAACCTATCTTTTCCGAGAACTGAACATCTAGATACCGAAAACGGCTCGATTTCTTTTCACATAGAGCTTCTCACCAGCCGATGGTGATGGTGTCGGCTGTCTTCTGAGTATTTACTTTTTTAAGCCATAAATTTACATTGAGCGTAAGTCTTGTGGCTTCTTTGTTTCTCCTTGGAATACATTTTAATGTTGTCTTCTGTACACAAGTTGTGCTTCTGAACAACTGAATTAAAACTGAGCAACCTCATGGTAACCTTTCCTTTTTTTCTCTGAGAAGCAAGCCTGAATCACAGCCTCTTTATCTAGCTGAATTTATTTTTCAGTAGCCATAATGTCCCTTTCCGCTGTCTCAGAAATCACTGTGTATGTGAGAAGCTTCTAAATGAAATGCTGTGAGTAGCTTCCCAGTGTGGATGAGAGAACATTCAGACATTTCTAACAGTGGTCCTTGGTAAAGAACATAAAATGAGAAGGAAGGTTTTTGTTCTGAGTAGTTGGTGCTGGGATTAAAGTCTTTCATCATTTTCTGATTTGATTTACTCTAGCATTTACTGACCAAGATGTGTCTGTGGGCATCTTCAGGTTTCTGTCTGAAGCATGAGCTGTTTTGCACAGAGCTGCTGAGTGGGACTTGGTTAGCCCTCCTCTTGGTTAATACGAGTCTGTCCTGTTGCAGGAGGGTGTTTATGGTGGTGAGACTTAGGCTGGAAGTACTAACAATACCTGCATACATTTTCAGCTACCCAAAAAGGTTTTGTTTAGTGATACGAAGTCTCAAGGCAGTGACAGCCAGCTGTGTGTTGGATGCGCTGTCCGCTCCCATGCTCTTTGCAGTCACAATGACAGTGGACCCTCAGGCAACAGCAGGCCCAGCTCACCAACTGCCTCCACCATCACTTCATCAGACTGTCCCACCAGCTTCCTGAAAGGAGGGCCTCAAAGCCTAGAGTGAAGCCTGGGGGCCAAACCTGGTGGTGCTGGCCATCACCTGTCTGCTGAGAGGGGAGGCCCAGGAATGGGCCCTCTGCTGGCTGGGAGCTTCCTGGCTCCTCATCAGGAGCCCAGGTTTGGGGCGGGCTGGCTACTGGAAGCACAGCAGCTCCCAGCACCTTCAAACTGTGCCATCCTATCTCTCAGGTTTATAACTGTATGGGAGTGATGATCATAGTGACTAGATCCAGCCCAAAATGTGATCCTCTTGAACAGATCAGAGAGACATTAGAAGTGAGATGCTGAAGCAGAGTCCGGGCGCGGTGGCTCACGCCTGTAATCTCAGCACTTTGGGAAGCCGTGGTGGGTGGATCACCTGAGGTTGGGAGTTCAAGACTAGCCTGACCAACATGGAGAAACTCTATCTCTACTAAAAATACAAAAAATGAGCCGGACGTGGTGGTGCATGCCTGTAATCCCAGCTACTCAGGAGACTTAGGCAGGAGAATCGCTTGAACCTGGGAGGCGGAGGTTGCAGTGAGCCAAGATCGTGCCACTGCACTCCAGCCTGGGCAACAAGAGCAAAACTTCATCTCAAAAAGAAAAGAAATGAGATGCTGAAGCTTAAGATCTAGAAAATAAGAAGTTGGCCATTAATGTTTTTAAGATTCTTGTCACGGTATCCAGAATGAATTTGAATAAGCTTTACAGAAAAGCTATTTTTTTGGACCCTCCACAGTGATTAACAGTGTTCGAAAGGCCGGGCGCGGTGGCTCAAGCCTGTAATCCCAGCACTTTGGGAGGCCGAGGCGGGTGGATCACGAGGTCAATAGATCGAGACCATCCTGGTCAACATAGTGAAACCCCGTCTCTACTAAAGATAAAAAAATTAGCTGGGCCCGGTGGCGCGTGCCTGTAATCCCAGCTACTCGGGAGACTGAGGCGGGAGAATTGCC
>CM052652.1:149747845-149782089 GCA_028533165.1 Leontopithecus rosalia | reverse complement strand
CAGTGTTCGATTTGGCCTGAGTTAAAACTAACCTTATTATCTCTCTGAACAAGGGTTTGGCTAGATAGACCAATGGCTTCGGAGTGCCTGACCAGGCGTGGGCTGTGAGCAGGCCGGGAAGTTGGCGCCTGCTCAACATTAGAAATGGCGTCTGCGATGGCCCGGTTTCTAGTCTGGCTCACAAGCATCGGTGTTGCTGAATTCGCACATGTGATAGCGTGTACTGTTTGAAATTCATTATGAGTGAAGCTGTGGACAGTTTAAGCGTGGGGTTAACTGGGATGTGGGATAAGTATGAGGGAAGCACTGTTACTCAGGATGGACTGAGTGCTGCTTCTCTGCCAGGCCCCGTGGTGACTGCTGCAGTGCAAGCCTTTATGGCCCAGGAGAGGCTTGTCTGGCAATCAGGGAACGCTCCTGCTAAAGCTGTCAGCGCCATCCACACAGCCTGCAGTTCCGTTGTTATTGATTCTAGTGACGGGGTAGTTTTCTACCACCCGCCCCCATCTGTCCCCCTATAGTTAGATGGGGTCTGCAGCTTCCTGATGTCGGACTTGAGCTGATTAAGTAATACCACAGGCAGCCACCAGGATGAGGACAGAAGGAGCATCTGATCCTGTGCTCCCCTCTGTTTCTGTCCTCAGGCACACTGTTCCTGCCGTCTGGTGGAAGAACGCCCAAGGCAAAGACCAGATGTGGTACGAGGATGCTTTGGCTTCCAGCCACCCTATCATTCTGTACCTGCATGGGAACGCAGGTACCAGGTGAGGGAGAGAGCCCATCCTCACTGTGGAGCACGGTTCCTTTTTAGAGTGGGAATGTCCTGGCCCAGTCTGCTGGAAACCAGCAAGAGCAAACCTGAGGTCCCACAAAATCGGGTCTGCTGGCCCACTGCAACGAGGGAGAGACTCCCAACAACAAAGGGAAAGGCAGAGTTCCTGCAGGATTGGGGGAAGGCAGAGTTTAGGCGAACTTTACACGAAGCAGCGTTCCCACAGGCTGAGGCCAGCAGGGATGTGTTCCTTGGAGACCAAGCATGGAAGTTGTGTGCAGATGCCCCTTATCTGGAGCTCCAGCCTGGGTTGAGATGGAGGAGGCTGAGTCTAGGTCAGTGGCTGAGCTCCCCGGCCAGAGGGACATTTTTTTTCTCCCTGTTGTAATCTCAAAGGGCACACCATCTGCTGGTATGTGATTTGGGCAGCAGGGTTTCTTGGAGAATGAGGGCTTTGGGGTCCCTCTGAGGATGGGTCATGATGGCACTTGGCTGTGGCTGCCTTGGGCCCTTGGTAATGGGCATCTCTAGCTCACTGGCAGCTGGTTTTCTCTATATGTGTCATGTGGCCTGAAGTGGCAGGCAGATCTTTGTTACCTGTAAGATAGCTCCAGGGTACAGGCAGGTAAAGCCAGAGCCAGGGCAGCCCTGGAGGAGAAGACACACTTCCTGGAAAAAAGTTGGCAGGTGCTGAGAAGGGACGGGAGGGAAAGGCTGAAGGCAGCAGGTGCTGGGGTCCTCGCAGGCCACCCTACAGGGTGATCTCTCTGCTTCCGGCTGTGCTCACCCGTGCTCACCCTAACAGACTGCTGGTGAAGTACAGGCACTATTTGGTTGATCAACCCTGCCCCGTTTTATTTCAGATGCTTTTCCTGAGTGAGTCTGACGGCTAGTCCTTTCTACTGGCTGCACTAGAGTTGCTCTCCCTGCCTTAAAGGCAGCCTGGTGCTCCTTTCACACCATGTGATTGCTGTTGAGAAGAGCCTCTTTGGGAGAGCCCAGCATGGGTGCGGGGTGGCAGGGCGGGGAGCAGATGGGGATGGATGCATTTTCTGAACTAAGCATTGTTTGAGAACCACGACTGTCTTCGTGTGTGAAAGAGGCAGCCAGGAGCCAGCGCAGAGGCAGACCCAGCATGGAGACAGGGCCACTTTAAGGCCGGGGCAAGGGCCAGTGTGGCACCAGGGTGTGTCAGGGCTGGGGGCAAACATTTTATAGCAGAGCCAGCAAGGAGAGCCAATGCTGGGCCCTTCTGGAGGGAAAAGCAGGCCTAAGTGGGTGTCTGCATGGTGAAACTGTGCAGAGGGCATTGCTGAAAGAGCCCAGTGGCATGGCCTGTGAGGCGGTTTCTGTGCCAGGGACGGCGTGGGCAGCTCCTGAATCAGGCTTGTCCTGCACAGTTTGCTTGCTTCTTTGTCTGGGACAAGCTGCATGGGGTTTCTCTTCTGCTTTTCAAAGAGCAGGCGACTACAAACAGCTCTTGCAGCATCGTTTTATAAATGAGGGAACTGTGGTTGGCTATGAGTAAGGTTCAGTTCTGCAGTGCCCATCATGTGGTTAAAAAAAAACCTGCCTGTAACTCTAGGTTCGGAAGAGATGCTCTGACTTTCAAGGTTTGCTGCCCCCCAGCTCCTGCAGAGACTGCCTGGCTGCAGGCCCTACCACCCCCACGTTGCCTGCTTTCTTCGTCCTGTGCATCCCCAGTGGGGTTTCACTAGTCTGCAGGATCCACCACCAGGTTTTCCTGAGGTCCAAACCCCCTGGATTCCCAGCAACTGTTCCTTTTTGCTTAATGTAGGAAATTGTAGAAACTTAGCCACTGTGAACTCTACAGTGATAACTGAAATTATTTCACAGTGTTTCCTCCTTGTCTTGAAACTCATTCCTTTATTTATTTATGTTTATTTTTTGAGATGGAGTCTCACTCTTGTTGCCCAGGCTGGAGTGCAATGGCCCGATCTCGGCTCACCGCACCCTCTGCCTCCCTGGTTCAAGTGCTTCTCTTGCCTCAGCCTCCCGAATAGCTGGGATTACAGGCACCCGCCACTGTGCCCAGCTAATTTTTGTATTTTTAGTAGAGACAGGTTTCCCCATGTTGGCCAGGCTGGTCTGGAACACCCTGACTCTTTATATTTTTGTTTCTGTACTTTTGGCTTCCTCCTTCATCTCATCCTGGTCTCCCACCAGCAACACTCATGACCCCATACCTGAAATAGTGAGACCATTCCTGAGGAAGGAGGAGCACAGCTGGGGAGTACGGAGAGTGAAGTGGGACCCCCTTCCTCCCAGGTGGCCCTTGTCCCTGCTGTGGGGTCAGTCCAGGGTAACAGCTGGCCAACAGCTGGAAAGAAAGCAGGAAGGAAGCCTAAATAGGCCTCAGATGAGGAAGCAAAACTGGGGTGTGTGTCCCGAACGGGCTCAGTCTCAGGAGTGACATGCACGTTGAAGCTGTAGCTGGTGGGAGGCGACTGTTCCGGCACTTCAGGGTCTCTGTGAGGAGATTCTAGGAGCACATCCCATGCGCAGATCACGTACATGTGAAAGGCTGTACGGCAGGGTGGTCACGGGAACAAATGGAAGTCAGTGGCAGGTGGGAAACAGCAGAGATGACAAGGAGATGAGGCCAGGGCAGTGTGGCTAAGCAGAGTTCTGAAGGTCAGCTGAGGTGCATGGAGTGAGAAGTGAGGGCAGAAAGTGCCCTCACAGGTCCCTTGGGGCTCACCCTCTGTCCACACAGGGGATCCCTGGCACAGGTAAGCTGGGAGGGGCTGGGGTGGGGTGGATCAAGCCTTGCTGTGTTTCCTTTAGTGTCTTTCTAGTTTGGGGTTGTCGGTGTGCGTTACCTACTGAAAAATAAAAGCAATCATTAAGAAATGTCCCCCCAAAGCACTAAGACCATCTGCTCCTCAGCACAGCACTGCCACAGGCGAGTGTGGGGCCACTTAGGGGACCCAAGGAGGAGGTCGCCCTCTTTCATCAGCCCCTCCCTGGTTTGGGGTACAGAGGACGAGTTGACCTGGGGCCCGGCTCTGGGAAGATGCACTCAAAGCATGTCCTGTTTCCTTCTCCAGAGGAGGCGACCACCGCGTGGAGCTTTACAAGGTGAGTGCAGGCGGCACCCACACCTCTTCCCTGAGCTTTTCCTTCCAGGGCAGAAAGTGAAGGGAGTCACCAGACTCACAGCTTGAGAGTTAACCATTGCTGGGCTGTTTCTGTGTGAGGGTCCTCCTGCTCTGTTGCCCAGGCTGGAGAGCAGTCGTGCGATCACAGCTCATTGCAGCCTCCATCTCCTAGGCTCAAACAATCCTCCCCCTTTAGCCTCCTGAGACTGCATGCCACCACCACGCCCAGCTAATTTTTGTTTTCTGTGGAAATGAAGTCTCCCTATGTTGCCCGGGCTGGTCTCAAACTCCTGGGCTCAAACCAGCCTCCCACCTTGGCCTCCCAAAATGTTGGGATGACCGGAGTGAGCCACCATGTCCTGCCTTTTGTTGGGCAACCTTTGGGTGAGCGTGCTGGAAGGCAGGGCCTTGGCTGCTCTGCTGTGACTGCCCGTCACACTGCCTCTAGGGCTGGGCCCCAAAATCAGAGTGTATGGGTGTGGTAGACCAAGTGCCAATATTGGCAAACTGCATAGATGGCATTGGAAGTTGTTTTCAGTGTTACCTTACTTGTGTATACAATGAAAAGAGAAACCAGGTGCCCCAGGTGCTGCTACACTGACTGCCAGATTGCAGGCTCACCCCAGCAGGGCATGCAGGTGGGATTTGAATCTGCTTCCAGGCACCCAGTGGGAGCCTGCAGGGCTCCCCAGGTACAGGGAGTGCCTAGGGCAGGGTGTGCAAACCTTCACTTATACTTGGTTGCTTGGTTTTATTCTTTATCTGGTTGTCTTGGGTCTTGGAGCCCAAGAGATGCTGTTGGAACAGCCTCGCTCTCCTCCCCTCAGAGGGGTCTGCACTGGCCCATAGGGCAGAAGGGGTCATAGACAGAAGCAAGAGCACACCCTGCTCTGTGCTATTGGAGGATTTTCCCCCTGGAATAAATTGCATTAAATCAGGAAAGGTGGGGAGAGTTTGAGAAGTTACTGGTCTTTAAGGTTTCTGTTCAGAGAAATGATTCACCCTGCTGAGGTCAACAGGGCTGGAGCAGGTTGGCTGTGGGTGTAGGCTCTGCGGTGGCTAGGAGCTGGCAGGGAAGTGCAGGCTACCCTGGGGAAGCACCCGGCTCCCTCCCTAAAGAGGGGAGCAGTGATTCTGGGTGACCTGATGTTGTGGCAGTCTGGGCACGTCCCAGCAAGGGCATGGGGTGGGTGTGTGAAGAGTTATCTAAATGAGAGAGGTCAGCTCGTCTGTAGGGATTTAAAAAGAAAAATAAAAGAAAATTGACAAGTGCTCTTACAATCCAAGAAATACTGGTTGTAGCAAGGGTCCCCAGACGGGGTTTCTGCATGGTGTAGCCCCCCTTCTGGGGGTGTGCCATCACACTGCAGCACGGAGAGCTGTCTGTCCCCAGAGGAGGCCACCCCAGAGGCTGCCCTGCAGCATGAGTGGACTGCAGCCTGGGAACTTGGGGAGTCTGTGCCCTGTCCCCTAGCGTCTAAGCAGCAGGAAGGGGACCCTTCGTGCATCCCCAGGCAGGGATGTGAGCAGGTCCCACCGCGGCAGTTGGTATCTGCGTTTCATAAAACCCAGTCAGGAGTCAGGCAGCATGTCACACAGTCTTTATGAAGCCGCCACTGCATACAAGGCACAGGCCAGAAAGCTGGGTGAGTTTAGTAAGAGGCAAGCTGCCCTCAATTCAGATGCTTGGATTTGTTGCCAAAAATATTTATTTTTCACTTTACAGGTGCTGAGTTCCCTTGGTTACCATGTGGTCACCTTTGACTACAGAGGTGAGATTTCTTTTGAAACATCATCTGAGCACAATTCCCCTGCCTCCTGGTGGTATCCCATGGGCAGGCCTCACTTGGAGAGGCCTGGAGCAAGGCCAGCGCCTGCGTGAGCTGTGCTGTGGTGGTGTCTGAGTCCTCACAAAGGCCCTGATGGAGCTGCTGCGAGAGCCCCTTCTGGCAGGGGAGGCTCAGCGCGTGGAGCCCCTGTCAGATGCCCTGTCAGCAACATTTTTTTTGAGATAGGGTCTCACTTTGTCGTCCAGCCTGGAGTGCAGTAGCATGATCATAGCTCGCTGCAGCCTTGAGCTCCTTGGCTCAAGGGATCCTCCTGCCTTAGCCTCTGGAGTAGCTGGGACTACAGATAGATGACACCACCCCAGCTGTTCTTTTGTTTGTGTTTAGTGGAAACGGGGTATTGCTGTGTTGCCTAGGCTAGTCTGGAATTCCTGGCCCCAAAGGATCCTCCTGCCTCAGCCTTCCAGCGTTGGGATTACAGGCATGAGTCACTGCACCCAACCTGCAACATTTTAAATTAGAAAATACTGTCTTTTTTCTTTTTTTGGACTCAGACTGTCTCTGCAGCTGGACATCAGACACATTTGATGCTTATCAAAGTTTGTCTTATTAAAGTTACGAAGACAGTAAGAACTGTTAAGAGACGCCGGGCACGGTGGCTCATGCCTGTAATCGCAGCACTTAGGCGGTGGAGGCAGCTGGATCACTTGAGGTCAGGACTTCGTGACCAGCCTGGCCAACAATGTGAAACCCAATCTCTACGAAAAATACAAAAATTAGCCGGCCTAGAGACTTGCCCCTGTAGCCCCAGCTCTTCAGGAGGCTGAGGCAGGAGAATTGCTTGAACTCTGGAGGCGAAGGTTGCAGTGAGCTGAGATTGTACCACTGTGCTTCAGCCTCAATGACAGAGCAAGATTCCCGTTTCAAAAAAAAAATACTGTTATGAGAGAAGATAAGATTCTTCTGTACCTCAGTATTTCTGCCTTTTTGAATGAACCAGGGCTTGCCACTGAACAGATCAAGAATTTACAGTTTGATACATACTAAGGACATTGTGCTTTAAAGGGCAACAGAAATACTTGGTGTTAACAGTGAGTGACTGGTTGGTTTGGTTTTGGTTTTGTTTTGGGACAGGGTCTCACTGTCACCCAGGCTGGAGTGCAGTGTTGTGATCTCAGCTCACTGCAACCTCTGCCTCCTGGGTTCAAGTGATCTTCCCAACTCAGGCACATGCCACTAAACCTGGCTAATTTTATTTTTTTAGGAGAGGGTTTCACCATGTTGCTCAGGCTGATCTTGAATGCCTGTGAAGTTTCAAAGCATCTACCCACCTTGGCCTCCAAAGTATTGGGATTACAAGCATGAGCCACTGTGACTGACTGAGTGACTGTTTTAAAGTGTATTCTGGCTGGGCACGGTGGCACACTCCTGTAATCCCAGCACTTTAGGAGGCCAAGGAGGGCAGATTGCTTGAACCCAGGAATTTGAGATCAGCCTGGGCAACAGGGCAAAACCCTGTCTGTACTAAAAATACAAAACAATTAGCTGAGCATGGTAGCAGGTGACAGTGGTCCCAGCTACCCGGGAGGCTGAGGTGAGAGGAAAGCTTGAGCCCGGGAGGCAGAGGTTACAGTGAGCCAAGATCAAGCCACTGCACTCCAGCCTGGGTGACAGAGCGAGACCCTGCCTCAAAAAAAATTAAAGAGAAAAAAAGAAAAGTATTCCACAGTGTAGTCCTTAGCTGGAGAGATCAGAGATGATGATGGCAGTGTGGCTGGCTGCCTCACCTTCTGGGGGCCAGGCGGGGTATCTATCCTCAGACCAAGAGGAGATATGGGAGGGACAAAGCAGAGCGGCTCTCACCTGGAGTGGGGGTTGGGTTAATTCTCTTGCTGCTAGAACATGTTACCACAAACGTAGTGCTTGAAAGCAGCACACATGCAGCGTCTTGCAGTTCTGGAGGTCAGAAATCGGAATCAGAGTGGGAGAAGGGCCCTCGGAGAATGACTGGCTGCCCTTTGCAGCCGCCCATGTTCCTTGACTCACAGCCCTTCTGTGATTGAGTCCCAGGTCGCCTGCTCTGACCCTGACTCTCCCCCTCCCTCTTCCTGATGAGGACCCTTGTGGTTATTTCAGGCCACGGTCAGCAGCTATCATCCCTTCCACACCCTTCATTTCCCAGCGATGAGACCCAACACGTTTACAGGTGCCACTGATGAGGACGTGGACACTTTTGGGGGCCACCATGCTGCCAACCACAGGGAAGAAAGTTCCTTCAGGATGAGAGTTATGGGCTGGGAAAAACTCCAGAATGAGGAGTGGGAAAGTGTTTGCCCTCTCCTTCTTTTCTCCATGCTGACATGGGCTCTCCTCTGCTGCATGCTAGAGACCTTAGGAGAGGCAGAAGGGGCGGCTTCTTCCCACTCACCTCCCGCACTTCTCAGGAAATGAAATCCCATGCAGCAGTTTGTTTGACTTCTCGTGGAGTCTCCACGTTTCTAAGTGGCACCAAGACTCCTGTCTCCCTCACTCCAGCTGCCTCTTTGTCCGCATCCCTCTGCCTCCTGTCCCTGTCTCTGCCTCCTGTCTCTGCCTCCTGTCCCTGTCTCTGCCTCCTGTCCCTGTCTCTGCCTCCTGTCCCTGTCCCTGTCTCTGTCTCCTGTCCCTGTCTCTGTGTCCTGTCCCTGTCTCTGTGTCCTGTCCCTGTCTGTCTGCCTCCTGTCCCTGTCTCTGCCTCCTGTCCCTGTCTCTGCCTCCTGTCCCTGTCTCTGCCTCCTGTCCCTGTCCCTGTCTCTGTCTCCTGTCCCTGTCTCTGTCTCCTGTCCCTGTCTCTGCCTCCTGTCCCTGTCTCTGCGTCCTGTCCCTGTCTCTGTTCCTGTCTGTCCGACGTTCCGGTGCCCCTGCCTCCCAGCCTGACCTTAGCCCTCTCCATGGCTCCCTCCCTCCTCTGGTGTCTGAGGCAGGAAGTGGGAGTTCGGGGTTTGCTTACACTGCACAGCTGCTCTTTCTGACCTTTGTGGTGCTTTCAGATCATCTGATGATGACTCACTGTTGAGCTGCTGGAAAGACAATTGCATTCCACCTTTGCTGGAGACCCCGGGAGGGACCCTTGGGGAGGCTGTAATTTGTGGGGCGGAGAGGGTAGTATCTTGTGTTATGCAAACAAGATGCTAATTAGCCCGAAGGGTAACCAGCCTCTTTCCCCTTTCTGGGTGAGAGTTGCCTTGAACCCAGAAATGCCCTCCCTGTTCTGGGAGCCTCTGGACTCTGTTCTCTGTCCTGCCCCCAACTAAGCCTTTGGTGTTGAGGAGGTAGGTGGGCTGTGCGTCTGACCAGGCCATGCCATCTGTACTGCTGCTCGTCTGAGCTCAGAGTGGCGGATACTGGGTGCTGCTAGGGGAGGAAGGGGAGAAGTATGGCGCTGAGGATGGTGGTGACAGAGTTTTCCACTGCCCTAGACCTCACTAGCCTGTCTGTTAAGAAAGACAGCGAGAAGGTGGGCTCGCCCCCCGACCCCACCATTGAGGGTGAGGCCCGCCCTGGCTCTGGCCTGAGGATGCCGGTGCCAGCTCTGAAGCTCTGTGATCTGTTCTGTTGACTCAGCTCGCTGTTAGTTGCCAAGTTTGCAACTCACCAACTTAGAGTGACCCTGTGAGGGGACGTCTGATTTGTGCAGTCAGCGGGGGCAGGGCTGCCTTCTCCAGGGCTGGAGAGGACGTGGGGGTGTGCCCGTTTTCCCACTGCGTGCTCTGCCCAGTGACCTGGGTGGGTCTGTGGACTCTGGAAGGGCGGGCCGGGTGGGCCCCTCCCTGTCCCCTCCTGGCTCTGGGCTCCTTTTGGGAGGTGTGTGTGTCCAGGTTCCCTGAACTGTCTTTGACCTCACCTCCTGATGTTTGTCCCTCCCAGGTTGGGGCGACTCGGTGGGAACGCCGTCTGAGCGGGGCATGACTTACGACGCACTTCACGTTTTTGACTGGATCAAAGCAAGAAGTGGCGACAACCCCGTGTACATCTGGGGCCACTCTCTGGGCACCGGGTACGGGCTCCCAGCAGGAGGCGGCCTTTAGTGGGAGCCGGTCTTCCTGGTGACTCCTATGCCTGGATCTAGAGAGGCTGCCATTCCTGAGGACGCTGTGGCACTGTTAGTCCCAACCAGCTTTGTTCCTCTCCTGTGGCGGAGGCAGGAGGGGAAGCTCTAAAGACCCCAGAGGGTTTGAGCTCCTCGTCCAGGAAGTGACATGGGACAGACATAGGCAGTGGAGGTCAAGGTGTGTCCACAGGGAGACTTGGCCCTGAGGAAGAAGTGTCTTCAGAGCTGGGAGAGGGCACAGTGGGTGGTTTGCTTCCCACATTGGTCAAGACAGGAGGCACTTCCACACTCCATTTGTGGGCAGCCTGAGTCGTCTGCTGATGCGAGGTCCACAGTCTCTGAGGGACCCGATCCCCAGATCTTCACTGCCATTCCCTTTCTGCCACCATTCCTTTCAGGGCAGCCCTTTTGCATGCTGGGAAGCGTCTAGGAGAAAAGTGAGTGGGGGGCGCCGGCCATCCCTCTGGCTGTCTGCATGGGGCCCATGAGGCATGGTCTTGGGATGGCGAAAAGCCCTGGGCATGGTGGGCTGCAGGAGAGGTGCAGGCAGATGCTGGCCACCCCCAGCCAGTGGGTGGCCCAGTCAGTAGGAGGGCACGGGCAGCAAGAGGCAGCAGGGACAAGGAAGCTATGGGTGCAGCCCTCATTGCAGGGGTCAGCTGATGGCGGGGCAGCTGGGTCACCCAGTGCTAGAGGCATCTCCATTTCCACAACTCTGTCCTGAAACTCCAGTAGCGTCACAGACCCCATGGCTCCTCTGAACACTTTGCAGCGTAAGACCCATCTCATCTCAAGCAATTTTATCATAATCCAACTGAGCCATGTTTTCCTTTTTTCCCAGTGTGGCAACAAATCTGGTGCGGCGCCTCTGTGAGCGAGGTGAGTGCCTCATTGGGCCCCAGCCGTGGTGGTGGGCATTTAGTCCCGGCCCTGCTGCAGGTGCTCAGTGTCCTCACGGAGCAGCATGGGCTGGACATTCCGGAGGCGCCCAGAGCTGACCACGCCCTCCCCATGATATACCTGTGGAGTTGGGGAGCCTCACACAGGCCTGGCCTCAGAGAGGCTGTATCAGCAAGTCTGCTTTTTAGGAGTGACCAGAGCCTTCTCTGGTCCCCTGGCGGGCGACCCAGGAGCTATCTGAGGCCTGTCGAGGTGGATACCGGGGAGGAGGTGCTGTGGGCTCCCCGTGCTGTCTGGGGGCCCCTCGGAGCTCCACAGGTCGCAGGTATGTCTCTGGCTTCCTGCCCACCTCTCAGTTCCCTGTTTGTTTATCTAGAGACGCCTCCAGATGCCCTAATTTTGGAATCTCCATTCACTAATATCCGTGAAGAAGCTAAGAGCCATCCATTTTCAGTGGCAAGTAACAGATTTTATGAAAATTCAATTTTTATTATTAAAATAATTACCATAGAAATAACTAATTACAGGATAGATTACAATAATTATTTAAAATTATTATTCAAATATTCTAATGCATACAGATTTCATTAAAAATTAATACTAGTTTCAGCCACAGAGCTGCCCAAGACGTTTATAAACTGCAGCCAGGTGAAAGGACAGGTCATAGTTGGGTCATTGATGGCATCTGGACCCACCGGAGGCCAGGACAACGTGGCATCATTGACTGCATTGTATTGGCAGGACTGCCTTCCTGCTCAGGAGTGGAGCTAGGGTTGCCCCCTCCCACCCCACAACTGTGTATGAGGACAGTGCTTGCAGGGCTGGACTCTGGACCAGGGAGTCTGGCCTCACAGTTGTATTTTGGGGTAAAGCCCAGGTGAAACCTAGCGGGAATTCTGGGTAAGCCAGGCCCCACCCAACCTATGCCCTCCCAGCTGGGAATGGAGCCTCGGACCTTTTCTTAACACCTAGCCAGTTGGCCGGGCACAGTGGCTCACGCCTGTAATCCCAGCACTTTGGGAGGCCGAGGTAGGTGGATCATGAAGTCAGGAGTTAGAGACCAGCCTGGCCAATACGGTGAAACCCCGTCTCTACTAAAAATACAAAATTCAGCTGGGCATGGTGGCATTTGCCTGTAACCTCAGCTACTCAGGAGGCTGAGGCAGGGAATTGCTTGAACCCGGGAGGCAGAGGTTGCAGTGAGCCAAGATTGTGCCACCACTCCAGCCTGCACAACAGAGCAAGACTCTGTCTCAAAAAAAAAAAAAAACGTAGCCGGTTATTTTCCCTCCTTCCCACTGTGGTTCGTGATCCCCATGTTCCCCACTGGCCCTGTAATTCTCAGGCCTGTGTCCGTCTGTCCATCCTGTTCTCTTGCTGTTCAGTTACAGACCAGGAGAGCCTTTTAACTTATCTTCCTTTTCAGTGCTGTTTTTCTTAAATTATGTGAGGAAACTGTCTGTAGACTCCGTTTTCTCAAGGGTGACGGCCCTGGGGTCTGGGCTGGATTCTGGCCTAGCTGGGAGGTGTGGGAGCCCCATTTTCAGGGCAGCCCCTGGCCGTACCAGTCTGTGGGGCCTGGTAGGTGAGTCGTCTGTCCCCAGCAACAAAGCCAGGACGTGGCCAGAGCAGAAGGTGCCAGGGCACAGCTCTGGTGGCCCTTTGGCTGTATCTCCCCTGCTCCCTTAGGGTAGTTATGGGCCTTACAGATTCCTGAACTTGAACTGTCTGCACCCTTGACCTTTGCCTGGAAATCTTAATCAGTGCTTCTGAGAATGGTTTCCATCTTGTCTCCAGATATATCGATACTTCCCTGGGTTTGACTGGTTCTTCCTTGATCCTATTACAAGCAGTGGAATTAAATTTGCAAATGATGAAAAGTGAGTACTGTGGGAGAGGAGCTAATTTTTCTATTTAGAAAAACTCGGAGAATCCCTGGATAAGTTTCTTTAGTCACAGTAATCAAATAGGGCGGAATTCAGAGTATTTAGGGTTGTTCTCTAACAAACAGGTCTCTAAAAAGGGAAAACCTGCCAGGGACCATGGCTCATACCTGTAATCCCAGCACTTTGGGATGCTGAGGAAGGCAGATCACCTGAGCCTAGGAGTTTGAGACCCTGTTGGTCAGTCTGGTCTCGAACTCCTGACCTCAGGTGATCTGCCCACCTCAGCCTCCCAAAGTACTGGGATTACAGGTATGAGCTACTGGGCCTGGCCGATACTGTTCTTCAGAAATTAACTTTGCCTCAGCTATTTGATTTATGTTTGGTTATAGAAAAATATTACAGTTTATTAATAAAAATCTATTAGGTAAACCAAAAGTTAAGTATTCTAGTTAAGGATTTTTTTATAAAACCTTTTTCAGATCGTATTGTCTGTGATTTTTTTTTTTTTTTTTTTTTGAGATGGAGTTTCGCCCTTGTTACCCAGGCTGGAGTGCAGTGGCACGATATCGGCTCACCGCAACCTCCGCCTCCTGGGTTCAGGCAATTCTCCTGCCTCAGCCTCCCGAGTAGCTGGGATTACAGGCATGCGCCACCATGCCCAGCTAATTTTTGTATTTTTAGTAGAGACGGGGTTTCACCATGTTGACCAGGATGGTCTTGATCTCTTGACCTCGTGATCCACCCGCCTCGGCCTCCCAAAGTGCTGGGATTATAGGCGTGAGCCACTGCGCCCTGCCATGTCTGTGATATTTTTATTTCATGGGTTTTGATTTCTTCAAAAAAGAGGGAAAGTAGGTGCCGTGGCTCATGCCTGTAATCCCAGCATTTTGGGAGGCCAAGGTGGGTGGATCATGAGGTCAGGAGATTGAGACTATCCTGGCTAACATGGTGAAACCTCATCTTTACTAAAAATACAGAAAATTAGCTTGGCATGGTGGCATGAGCCTGTAGTCCCAGCTACTCAGGAGGCTGAGGCAGGAGAATTACTCGAACCCAGGAGGCGGAGGTTGCAGTGAGCCGAGATTGCACCATTGCACTCCAGTCTGGACAACAAAAGCGAAACTCCATCTCAAAATAAAAGAGGGAAAGTAAACCACCCTATACATATTTGATTATTTTCAAATCTACAATTTGAAACAGAAAATGAAAAAAATGGAGTATTTTTTCCCCTCAAGTATGTTTTGGTTCTAAAAATAAAAGTAGAACAAATGAAAAGTTGAAGAAACATTGTAAGCAACAAACCCTGCTTGTTTGTAAATTTTACTGCTTTGGAACTTGAATTATCTAAATGAACTGGTTTCCTTCTTTAAAAGCCAGGTTGAGTACCATGCCCCTGAAACTGCCTTTGGCCTTGACCCTCCCAGCTGAGCCAGGTGAAATGCCTGTGGCCCTGGGTGAGACCGCAGCCTCAGCTCACTGGAAGTCAGAGGCCTGGCTCCCAGGGCAGGCGGGCTTTCCTCAGCTCGGGTGGGCCATGGTCTGGGAAATCCCAAGCACTGCCACTTTATCTAGAGCCTCAGGTTGGTGGGACTCACACATCAGAAACGCCTTGCCGGGAACCAAGAGTGTGTGCCTTCTGCCAGCAGCAGAGACAGACAGCATGGGGGCTCCCCACCGGGTCCTGCCGCAGGTGCCAGGAGTGCACCAGTGTTGCCCTCACGGAGTATACAGCACTGTCAGGAAGGGGATAAAGGAGACTTGGGTCAGGCGCCCCTCAGTGAGGGCCGCAGAGGAGACCCCAGGCTTCACCGGTCCTGGCAGCCCGTACTTCTGTTAACGTGATTTGCTGAAGGATTTGGATCTGTCTAACCTACTAAAAATCCTGATCACTTCTAAATGCTCAGAGTTGGAGTGACTGTAAATTAGACGCATTGCTTTTTCACCAACAGATTCCTAGTAACCTTCACTTACACTAAGTTTCTTGGCCCACCTGAATTATTCAGCTTACAAATACTGTTTTATGACTTTTAAAAAATACATCTATTGGGAAAATAATCGTTTTCAATTTTCAGAAGATACACTGGGGCCAGTTTTGGTGAATGAATTGATACATAGCTGTGATTGACACCTGTCACCTAGCTGGAGTAGCTGTTCAGCGAAACAGTGAAGGCTTAACTTTAGTTGCCCAGCAGAAATGGGGATGTTTCGTGAAACATCCCTGCTGCCCACAGACAGAGGGTCTGGGCAACTCTGCCCTTTCCCGGGTCTTGGCCTAGCCCCTTCTCCCTCCCACAGTGTGAAGCACATCTCCTGTCCCCTGCTCATCCTGCACGCTGAGGATGACCCGGTGGTGCCCTTCCAGCTTGGCAGAAAGGTGGGTGCCTGGCTTCTGCCTCTGGTGCAGCCAGCATGTTGTACACTCAGCCAATGTGGGTGGGCCAGGCTGGGAGTGGGCAGGCAGGAAGGCAGCCCCTGCACACTGCATCATGGGCAGCGCACCAGCTGCATCATGGGCAGCGCATCAGGCCCAGGAGGCCAGCTCATCCTCCCTGCGTCACCTCCAGGCTGTTTGGGAAGGACACGGGCGGTCTGGTGTCAAGGGTGGGGCAGGGGCCCCCTGATGCTGTTTCCAGGAGGAACTGTGAAAAATAATCAGATAGTTCCCAGTCCCCATACAGGGTTCCCAGGGTGGGCTGCCTGCGTTATTAGAGCCCAGGCCAACCTTGGACTCGGCTGGAAGGGCTCATCAGTTACGGGCTGAAAGCAGAGAAGCCCTTGCTGAGGATCTCTCAAGCCCATTGTAGGAGTCACAGTCAAAACTGATACAGAAACTTCTAGTCTGTTTCCTTGCCTTTGAAATTGCACTGATACCGAAAGCAGACCGTGTTGTTTCTGGGGCCTCAGCATTTGCTTTTGCTGAATTTGCTCTGACTGCCAGTAACAGGGTAGGGTAAATGCTGCCTGGGTCTTGGTAATGGCTAGGGCAGGGCAAACTAGTTGGGTGTGTGCAGGCCTCGTCTGCGGATTCAGCCCAGGGCTGGGAACGCTTCCTGCTCAGACAGCCCCCATGCAGTAAGGCTCCGTAAGGCACACATACAGTGGAGTCGCACAGGGCAGAGGCAGGATGCAGAGGCGCCCAGCGGCACACAGCTCAGGCCCACCCACTCTTGCTGACGTTGCGGGGGATTGAGGTGGACACATCGAGCCCATATCAGCTAAGCCTGAGGGACAGACCCTTTCGCCCCAGCTCCTCAAGACTGTGCCATGCCATCTCCCAGGCACCTGGCCGCTCCCCAGAGGAAAGGCAGTCTGGAAGGTGTGAGGACAGTGTCTCGAGTGGTAGGTGTGCCAAGGAGCCAAGCCTGGGCCCAGCTCCTGCCAGCCTACCCCCGGGCCTCCAGGTCCTGACCAGCTGTGGCGACAGAAGCAGTGTACGTGGGACCCTGGACTGGTTTCTGTTGAAGGGGAAGCTGCCAAGCTGGTTCCTCGGGTGGGGACCTGCATGCCAGGCTGCTGCCTCAGGCACTGACCTCTCTGTCCTCAGCTCTATAGCATCGCCGCACCAGCTCGAAGCTTCCGAGACTTCAAAGTGCAGTTTGTGCCCTTCCATTCGGATCTTGGCTACAGGCACAAATATATCTACAAGAGCCCCGAGCTCCCACGGATCCTGAGGTGAGCCATTCTCTTCCCACCAGGGGCTGTCTGAGCAGTGGTGGCTCACACCTAAGCATGAAGCAGGTGGCAGCTGCTAAAGCTGCTTGCGGGGCCTCAGTGGGGTCAAGAGTCACCGTGACCTGGGAGCTTCTACTTCTTTGGCAGAGGGCTTTGAGGGAGTGCCTATCTCCCCTTCCAGAACTGTTCCTGTGATCATGAAAGGCGAGCCACTTGCCTGTCACACAGGGTGTATAGATCCACCCAGACACACAGCAGGACACACGCTCACAGGTGGCCACATGTTTGGGAGCAGTCAGACACAGACAGCCCAGCCGCTCTCAGGTCAGGCCTCTTTCACACACCTCTCGTGTACACGCTGCCCCTGGGCCAGCTCCTCAAAAACCTGTTTGTCCCCAGCTACTTCCTGAAGGGACGCTGTGCTCGACTGCCCTACACTGGCAGGACATGGGCTGCAGACCGGAGGGTCATGAGTAGCCACCTGGGCCTAGGTGCAGAGCCCAAGCCTGAGGGTGAGGCCTTGGCAGGAGTGACAAGGGCAGCGTGTGGAGCGGACCAACACCTGCCCTCTGCTGCACTGCCCTGGGCCGTGTGCAGGTTGCTGCCAGACTCGCCTACCTGCCTGTCAGAGGACAGAAGCCCCACTCCGCTGCCTGGCTGTGTGGCCTTGGACAAGATGCTAACCCTCCCTGTGCATGGGACAAAGCTTCTGAGCCCAGGAGGGTGTGGGTGCTTCGACCCTGAGCACTGGACCCATGGACGGGCTGCTGCTAATGGTGATAGTGTTGTGCCAGCCGGCTCCAAAGAGTAGGTCAAGGTGCCAGTTTTCCCCTGCAGGGGACTGAAATTGGTGGCCCAAATCAACTCCTAGTGCTGTATGTCCCAGGAGTAACTTCTGTTTCTCTTCAGCCACCTTTGGAAGTTCCAGAAGCAGAGCTATGTCCCGTTAGCGGTTTGCCATTCCCGGGCACAGGTGCCCGGGTTGCTGAGGGAGCACAGGTTTGCTTTGGGTTTCTCACTTTCCCCATTATAAAAGGAAGACATTTATAGAAAATCGAGACCAGAGAGTGTAACTGTGAAGCTGAGTCAAGAACCAGAGCCCTGGCCTTGTCTCTGCCTGTGTGTTGGGCTTTGACTTGGCACCGTGCTGCTCATGCCCTGCCTACCTCACTGAGTGCTGCTCTGGGCTGAGCGAGTCTTTACCGGGCTTCTGGCTGCCTCCTTGCCGTGCAGCCTCTGGCCTCCTTAGATCTCAGTGAGGACTGTGGGGAGGGATCTCTGGTCTGACCTCAGATGATTGGCTCCTGATTGTCCTGTGGTCTAGGGAATTCCTGGGGAAGTCGGAGCCTGAGCACCAGCACTGAGCCTGGCCGTGGGAAGGAAGCATGAAGACCTCTGCCCTCTTCCCCTTTTCCTCCGGTCAGCAGCCCGGCACCCTGGAGCCCCGGGGGAGGCCAGCATCTGCGATGCTCAGGAGCCCAGCTCACACCTGGAGAGGACTCAGATGCCAGGGGGGAGGCCCCTGCAAGCCTGCAGTGCCCGGAGGCCTGGGCATGGCTCTGCGTGGAAAGCTCAGGTGGCAGGCATGTGGCCTTCTCTTCTTGCTGTCACTCAGCTTGAGATCTTGTTGGGAGACTTACCGACAGTAGCCGGCCATCACTGCCTGGTTGATGCTGCACTGAGCTGGGCAAGGGGAGTCCAAGCAGGGGACTCTTGGGGCTCGGGACCACGCTGAACATTCCAGAACCACCCGCAGAGAATGTGGGACCCAGGTTCTATCTGCCCCTTCCCAGCACACAGAATGACTCCAGTGGTTCCACTGTCCCCACCTACCCTGTGTACCTGCTTGCCTTCCTCAGCCGCCCTGCCTCTCCTGGGCTGGTCCACTCACCCACAGTGGAGGTGCCTGGGATCTGCACCTCCTCCCCTTTTACCCACCTGTATGCCTAACCTGGCCTTAGACTGAGCTTTATTTAAGAATAAAATCTTGGTGGTGGTCCTTTTGCCTCTCTACAGCACGAGAAGGGTTAATGTTACCTCCTGCCATGCCAGGTGCCCCGTACACTCTCAAAGTCCCAGCCCTACCCAGAGCCACCCACAGCCCCAGCCAGGCTCAGAGCCCAGAGCCCAGAGCCTCCAGCCACTTCGGACCCACTCCATGACCCAGACTCAGGCTACGAAATTTTTCAGTCCCAGCAGCTCAGAAACTTGCCAGGAGTAGGAAGTTTGGTTCAGCTGCCCACCCCTTTCTCCAAGTTGCAGGCCCAGCATCAGCAGCTGTGGGCTGGCACAGGGAGCCCAGAGGCCCCTTTTTTGCTGGGGTCTCTAGAGAACATGCAGGGGAGCAGCTGAGTAGACACTCCTGAGGTCAGCTCGTGAGAACACTGGCCCTCCTGGCCAGGTCTGCCCCTGGTCCCTAACGGGTGTGTCAGTTCAGTTCTGCCCACTCATGGCCCCAGACACATGCCCCCAAGTTGTGATCTCCTTGCACAGCTGAGCCATGGGACCCAAGTGGCACCACAGAGCATCTTTCTGTGAGGCTGTAAGAGCCGCTGCACCAGGCAGCCCCTTCTTGAGGACGCAGGTGGACTGAAATACAGAGTCCGAGGCTGATCTCCTAGCCTTGATACACACCGCAGCTCCTGACCACGAAGTAGAGGCAACCTGCTCTATCTGGGCGGGCCTTCATCTTTTCCTGGTGTTTTGGTCTATGTAAGCTACTTTGGATCTTTTGTTGGGGGACTGAGGCATAAGCTATTCTGTTCAGCCAAGCTACTTTTTTTTTGAAAACAAAACAAAACACTAACAGATGCAGGTAAGACTGAGAAGGGTACACTGTGTGGCGGCTGCTCCACCATCACCTGTCAGCGCCTTACATCCAAGTGCCCTACCCAGGGCTGCTGAGCTCAGTACTTTGCTCTAAGCAACTAATCCCTGGGGCAGAACCCCACAGACCTGGGGAGGTGGGGACTCCCAGAGCACAGTCTTGGTGCTTCCCACCCAGGTGCATGGTGGGCATGAGGGTGAGGACCACCTGGCAGCAGCAGCCCCTGCACGACCAGGCCGGAGGCCAAGGAGCCCGCGGCGCTCTGGCATCCCAGTTCTTGGATCTTCAGGGCAACACTGAGCCCTGGGCTCATTTCTCCCAATTTCTTAATCTGCAGCTGTGTACTGAGGGGGGATGTTTTGGTCCCTAGGGCTGGGAGTGGGAGACAAAAGCCACAGGTGCAAAAAAGGGACCAGTGTAAGTCACACCAGAAAGGCCAGTGTTCCTTATTCCAATAGCAAGTTTAGTAAAGGTTGGATTTGATAGGATTTTTAGACAATAGCTAGCTTGGGCGCAGCGGCTCACGCCTGTAACCCCAGCACTTTAGGAGGCCGAGGCAGGGGGATCCTGAGGTCGTGAAGTTCAAGATCAGACTGGCCAACATGGTGAAACCCCATCTCTACTAAAAATACAAAACATTAGCTGGGCAAGGTGGCGCATCCCTGTAATCCCAGCCACTCAGGAGGCTGAGGCAGGAGAATCAGTTGAACCCAGAAGGCAGAGGTTGCAGTGAACTGAGATCTGCCACTGCCAGAGCAAGACTCCGTAATCGGGGGTGGCGGGGAAGCTGGCTGGCTTGGCTAGGTGCAGTGGTTCACACCTGTAACCCCAGCACTTTGGGAGGCTGAGGTGGGCGGGTCACTTGAGGTCAGGAGTTTGAGGCCAGATTGGCCAACGTGGGGAAACTAAAAGTACAAAAATTAGTTGTTGGGTGAGGCGGTGGGTGCTTGTAATCCCAGCCACTCGGGAGGCTGAGGCAGGCGAGTTACTTGAACCTGGGAGGTAGAGGTTGCAGTGAGCTGACACCACACCACTGCACTTCAGCCTGGGGGGACAAAAACAAAACAGCCAGCTGTTAAGGCGCAGGTGGCCCCAGGTCCCACAGCCGTGGAAATTCGAGCTTGTCTGCCCTCAGTCCCAGAGTGATGGAGTGTACTTCAGCCCGGCCCTAGCTTCAGAGGGGGACCTGCAGCCCACTTGCAGATCTCATCCTTGCATTGGTACCACCCTGGGCCTCAGGCCTGTGTTCTCTCGTTTCCCACAGCCTCACAGCACCACCTGTCGTTAGTAAAACACAGACCCCACGCCAGCCAACCACAGCCACGAAGGTTTAATCAGTTGTTTCTCACACAAGGCAGTGACAATGAGTAGCACAGTGGTGGTCAGGGTGGTGGCCCCAGTGGCCAGCTGAGGGACTATGGCCTCCCGCGCAGAGATGCCATCTGGGGCAGACAACCACGGCCCAGCAGCTGCCTCACTCAATAAAAGGCTGAAGTGCTCTGGTGGGCCGGGCATTGTGTGCAGATCCTCCTGGTGGGCACTGGAGGCTGGGGTGAGAAAGGGCCTCCTGCAAGCCCAAGTCCAGCATGCAAGGTGCCAGATTTCAGCAGTTCCACAGGGAAGGACAGTGGCCTCTTCCCTGCCCTCTCTTGGGCAATGG
Organism: Leontopithecus rosalia; assembly: GCA_028533165.1. Lineage (NCBI taxonomy): Eukaryota > Metazoa > Chordata > Mammalia > Primates > Cebidae > Leontopithecus > Leontopithecus rosalia. The sequence continues at coordinate 149,761,373 of CM052652.1, read as the reverse complement.
GAGGCAGGTCGCCAGCCTTGGGGAGGGACAAGGCTATGAGGGGCTCAGCCCCACTTCCCAGTGCAAGGCCTGCTGTCCAAGCAGAGTGGAAATGGGTTCCTCGGGGACCACTTGGTCCTTTTTCCAGATGAGGGTGTGGCACAGGTGGAAAGGGAGGGAGAATGGAGCCTGGCCCCTATGTGTAGAACAGGAAATGCACCTCGACACAGCGGGAGTCGGAGGGAGGGCACACACCTGTTCCCCGCCAGGCAGAAACGCCCACAGCAGGGCCTCCTCAAGCACAGAAGTGACCAAGCACAATTTTTAGTTGCTAAAACAAGAAAAGGCTTCAGCTAGTTTCATTTCCATGTGTAGTTATTTTTTCTTTAGAATAAGCAAAACCAAGCTAAGCTGCATCAGCTTCATCCTGACCAAGGCCTCTGAGACACCAGACACAGGTACCCACTTGTGTCCCCTTCAGTCATCCCAGGTCCCAAGCACCCACACAACGCCTGGGACGGCTACAAAAGTAAAGCCCCAACTGTGTCCACGCCCCACATACGAGGTGCAGAGCCAGGGCAGGGGCAGAGGGCTGTGAAGGTGATGCCCTGAGGATCTGACCCCTCCCAGCATGGCCAGGAGGCAGGGCTGGGTAGGGTGACTGGGGCTACATGGCCTTGGCCTTTCCCTGTGGCTGGTGGCCCAGACGCTGCAGTAACACGTTCCCAGGCTTCACTATGGCCACTGGCCCAGACCCCAGAATACAGAGGTTCCAAGCAAGGACATCAGCTTATAGCAAGATGCGTGCAAAGTTTTGGAGGCGCCGAGCAGGTGGCTCCACCTGCCTCCCACTCTGGGTGGGGCAGGTGGGCGGAGGCTGTGGCGCTGGCCACGACCCTGTGTACTGCCAACTCTGGCTTCCTCACAAGAACAAGAAACTAGGAGAATGTCACTCCTAGCACCTTCCTTCCTTGCCCTACTCCCTCAAAACCGCCTTGACCCCCATGGTCCTTCCTGGAAACATGGTACTGAGAAAAGCAAGGACCAGCGGCTGGCAAAGTGCTTGGGGAAAAGGAGGTGGAAACTCAGCAAGAAAACAAAAGCCCGCTGGTCCCACCAAGGCGGGGTGCCTAGTCCCGGGGGATGTTGGGTGGTGGGATCTGCAGGTCGGAGGGCTCCACGCCCCAGATCTCCCGCGCATACTCTGTGATGGTCCGGTCGCTGGAGAACTTGCCCGAGCAGGCGATGTTCCTGATGACCTTCTTGGTCCACTCCTTGGGGTTCTGCGAGGAAGGAGGTGCTAGTTAGTCTCTGGTGCCACAGGGCTAAAGGCTGCTAAGAGCAGGAGATTCCAGAGCTTGAGGACTTTCCAGATGAGCTCCAAGCCCTGGGGCCACCTGCTAGAAGGGACATTACAATCAACTGTTGAAAAGGGGGCCCCACTAACCAGGAAAGCTACCACATAACTAGATACAGGAAGCAAGGAGCTGGAGAGCAGGTCCCGGCTGCTTAAGGCACACATGGCCCCCAAGACAGGGATAGCACCAGCTAAGAACTGCCCAGGCAGGTCCAGGCACTCTCCTTCCACCAGGGAGCCTCACAGCAGGCCACACCAGGCCACACCAGGCCAGGCTCTCCTCCAGGTCAGCCCTAACTGAGGGAAGAGAAGGTCCCTCCCAGAGGCCTGCCTGTCACTGTTTCCAGGCCCCACGTTCCTTTCTTGGCCATTAGGAGCTGTTTTCTCAAGGGAGGGAGTGATGGGAGCTTCCCTAAAGGCAGGCATAGCTGACTGATGACAAACCCCTCTGACCTGCTTAGCTTGGGAAATAATCCAACCCGACATGTCCACACAGACCCACCCAGCTGCTCCTCCAGCCTCTGGGCCCAGGAGCCTCACCCGGTACAGCTGGTCCACCTGTGCCTGGCACCGCACATAGGCTTCGTAGTCTGCAAACACCTTGAACCTGGAATGGGTGGACAGGAGGCTGGGCGGGGGCAGCAGGGAACCCTGCCCACACTGTCCCAAGGGGAGAGACTCATGGCAGGAGGCCAGGAACCCTCCACCTGGTCCTGCCCAGGGTGAAGGAGCCCAGGCAGCTGGTCAGAGCCAGGACGCACTAGGCCCGCCTGGCCCTGGGGCTTCTCTGAGTAACACTTGTGTCCTGGGACACTATTTAGAAGAACCTTATTTCAGCCTAACATTCCTTTAAAGTGGCATTTAAAGCACGTCTTCCACGTGCAGGACCATTAGAGCTGCACAAGGGAGAGGCCGCCTGTGCAGACAGCGGAGAGCCGTGGCACCTCCTCGGGGCAGGAGGCACTCACTGGGGATCGGCATCTCCGCTTGCCACCTGTCTCAGGTCTAACGGGATTTTTCTACCCGGGAAATAGTGACTTGCGGTTTCTGATGTGCTGAACAAAGATGCCGGATTTACGAGTCTACGCAGCATTTCTGCTCACTGTCGAGTCAGAAGCACATCTCACGGAACGCAGAGTTCACAACGTTAAAAGCACTTCCTTTATCACAGACCTCAGCAGGGCCCAGCTTCCAGCCCAGATCCCAGCACCTGCTCAGATCTGGTGTGACTGAAGCCAACAGGTGGCACGGTCATCGAAGAGCAGCAGATAAACGAACCCAAAGACAGCTCAAAGTGGAGGGCAGGTGAATTTGCAGCCCTCACCGGATTCAACTTTGGCCAACAGGGTAAACGTCTGGAACTCTAGATAAACCACACCATGTGCTAACTGCACTAATAAAACACTACTGCATTATAATGTTACATCACTGCAAGCGAACTCCATCTTCACCACTGCCTGTCACCGGTGCCGACACCCACCAGGGTTCCGCAGCCCTTGTGCAGCCCCCACCCAACCCTCGGGAGCTTTGGGCCCATGCTCCCTCTGCTGGCCTGCCGGGGAATGGCTGCCCCCGGGACCTCCAACCAGCAGGTGACACCTCCTGTTCTGCACACTGGTCCGTAAGGCCTGCGGGCCAGACTGTGCTGCTGTGTCTCAACACCCAGGGCCTCCTGCGTTGCCAGAGGCCATACAAATGCCTAGCTGGCATCTGAGGCTCTGCCCAGTAAGGTCTCATGGGCACAGTGAAGAAGGTGTCCTGAGAGCATGGGTTTTGCTCTCCAAACAAGGTGGAATATCCAACCCACAGGAGGACCCTCCCTCCCAGCCGGCCAACCGGGGAGGCCGGTCCCACCTGTCGTGGTGCATCAGCATGTTCACGACGTCCTTGAAGCAGTCTGGCTCCTTGGGGGAAAAAAAGCCACTGCTGATCTGGTCCACGGCCTGCTTCAGCTCGGGCAGGCGGTCGTAGTACTCCCTGGCATTGTACCTGCAAGGAGATGGGCCAGGAGTCAGCAGCCGGTGCCCCAGGTGGGCCGGCGTGGGGGATAGGCCATGTTGGTGTCTGGCACAGCTCCTGCCCTAGGATGGCCCTGGGAGCTCAAGGCCTGCACGGTCCAGGGCAGCAGCCAGTGGCCATGAGTGGCTACGAGGCCCTTGAGCAGGGCCCAGCTCAAGCAAGGATGTGAAGTCAGCATAAAGGCAATCCCACCTGCTCCTCTGACTGTTAAAAGCAGATCTGCAAGGACATAGTGGCTCGTGCCACATTTCTAGTGGACAGGGCCACTCAGAACTTGGCTCACTGAAATCCTGGGTAGAGCCTTTGGAAACAGGCTGCCGGAGGGCAGGAGGCAGAGAGGAGCACCCTTGGCTGGGACCTCGGAGATGGAAAAGGAAGAACACAAGCAGCACCAGACAGACAGGGCAGAGCTGGAGTGGGGCGGGCAGACAGGCACACCCAGGATGGCCTGGCACAGAAAGGGCACACAGGTGTGTTCACCCTGACCGCACCTAAGGCCTCCTGGGCTCCCCAGTGCTTTAAGACAACGCTGCCTTTTCTTTGTAATTATCACTTGGAGTCAGGCCCATGCCGGATTCCACATGGACATCCAGGTCACGAAGAACAAGGAAAGATTAAGAAGCTGTCACAGACCAGGCGACACTGGGGAGATGTGACGGCCACACACAGCGGGGTGCACTGATGGGATCCTGGGATGGGAAAGAAAGGAACAGAACCCAGTGGAGTCGGAACGGAACGTGGGCTGCATGGGTGACAGTGCCCCGAGCTCAGTGCCGCCAATGGAGGGGCATGGGGAGGTGGATAAAGCTCAGGATAGCTTTAAAATGTTTCCAAAATACTATTTTTAAACTATTAGTAACTCTTACAGCTTGGACCAGGGAACCTCAATGGCAGGCAAGCCCCAAATCCCCAAATCGGCAGGGTGCTCCCAGCAGAGTGTCTCTGGCAGTGGAGGTCCTGTCCCATTTCTGTGGGGCTGTGTCCAGCCTGTGCCCCAGGGGGCGTCCCTCTAGGAGACCCTCCCCAGGGGAAAGGGCCTTTCCTGGAGGAGTGCCTGGTCTGGACCCCACAGATTCAGCCTCCGAGCCAACACAGAAGCAGGCCAGAATCCCCACGTGGGCCTCGCCCAGAGCCTGGACCCCATCCACTCTGTGCACCTGGAGAGAATGGTCACCCCCTCAGGCAGGCACACAGCCCGGGGCGGGCACTGACCCTGGCACATCGTGGCCTGGCCCCAAGAGCCTGGTCCAGCCTCTGTTCCCGTCCCAACACCCTCATTCTCCATCCTCCTGCTGCCAGGTGCCCAGGGGCACAGGAAGGGGCTCGCACCCTTTCTGGTCCAGGGCCTCGACATCCTCCACCCGCAGGCCGAAGATGAAGAGGTTCTCAGCCCCGGCCTCCTCAGCCATCTCCACGTTGGCGCCATCCATGGTGCCGATGGTCAGGGCCCCGTTGAGCATGAACTTCATGTTGCCTGTGCCCGAGGCCTCGGTGCCTGCAGTGGAGATCTGCTGTGACAGGTCAGCGGCCGGGATCACTGCAGAGGGGAGCACAGGGACAGAGACCCACTGTCCTTGGCTGCCAGCCCATCCCCCAGGGCGGTGGCCCCGCTCCCATTCCCACTCCTATTCCCCCAGGGGCCCAGGCTGGACATGGCCACCCGCCTCTGCAGGGCTCCCCTTGGTGACCAGGGCAGCCCTGAGGCAAAGGGTTCAAGATAGAGGCTCGTGAGGAGCCCGCAAGTGACAAAGGACCTCTGCACCAAAACCTTCCCGAAACCAGGTCCAGCCAAGGGGCCCGTCCTGATCAATGACATTGCCATTCCCCAGATCTCTGGGACCTATCGATCAGCTCCCTGGATCCTTTCAGGAGGAATGGATTCACACAGACCCAGAGGGCTGGAGAGGCTGAGGGGCAGCAGCCTCGTGGGCACAAGCTGCCCTGCGCTTTCTCTATTCCTGTCCCTCGGTACCCGTCACCACACAGACACACCGTGGCTGCATACCCTGCTCTCCACCTTCACCTCGGGCTGCAGCCCAGTCAGCCACAGCAACACTACCGGGGAACATGGGGCCCTGACGCCAGCACCAAGGCCTCAGACCAGGCGCCCCAAAGCCTGCTCTAAAGATTAGCAGGAGTCAGCTGGCCCCAAAAGATACATGAGGAGCGGGGACCCAGGCAGCACAAGGGGACAGGAGACACTTTGGTCAGAGGAGCAAGCCAAGATGAACCACAACACCGAAGTTCCTGGCCACGCGGGAGGCAAGCCGGCCCTTCAGTGCAAGGGACCTCACCTGCCAGGCACCACTGAAGAGGGAGAGCGACGTGGACACCAAGGCGGCAGCCAGGCCACAGGGACAGCACCCACGGACCGAGCCCAACCCACCACCACCGAGCTTGCAGGACAACAGTGGATAGCCCACTGGCCTGCACCATGGCAGTCTAAGAGGGCCAGGTGGCCTGAAATAGGGGAGCCCTCGGCCCTCAGCGGCTGGAGGGGAGCGCAAGGCCAGGCCCGCATTCGCCGCCGTCTGGTGGGCAAATCACTTTCCTGTCCAGATGGGCCCACAGGGGTGGGAACTGATGGGCTCCAGGGCACACGCAGCACATCCCAGGGTCTCCCAGACTGGCCCAGGCTAAACTTGCCCTCAGGCCCAAGCTGCCCTCAGGAGGCACAGACGAGGCAGGTGCTGCCACCGGAGCACAGTGGTGGCCCCAGAGCAGGCAGGCAGTGATGAGCAAGGGTGTGGGCAGAGGAGGGGCAGAGGGCTGGTGGAAGCTGGGGGCCCACACAGTCACTGGCCAGGTGCATGTCCTACCAGCAGAGAGGCCCAGGGTAGAAGGCACAGCTAGAGGCAGGGAGAGGGCAGGGGAGGGAGGGTACAGAGGGCTGGCCAGGCAGGAGCGGCAGTAAGGGTGCCCCTGCCTGTGACACACGGCACCCCGGGACACGCTGTGAGTCCTATGCACTGCATGGGAAGCACTCCCCAAAGCCTTTCCCTGCTCGCCTACAGCCTGGCTGGCTGGGCCTGGGTGTCCAGGCAGAGCTGAACTGGCTGAGGACAAAAGGCCCAGGGCCAGCACAGTGCCTGTTCCTGGGTAGGAGCGGGTTTTCTGTCCAACGCAGGTTTCCAGGGCTACCTTTCTCAGCCAAGGACACGCGGTAGTTCTCCAGGAAGATCACTTTCAGCCTGTCGCCCACAACTGGGTCATGATTGATGACGTCACCAATGGACGTGACCAACTTGATGATCAGCTTGGCCATGTGGTAACCGGGAGCTGCCTAGAGGGGGGAGGTTGAAGGTTTTTAGCATGAAAACGCCTTGCTCAGGTCCTTGGAGGTGCTCCTGGTCCCTGGGTCTATAGGAGGGTGAAACCAGAGCCACAGGAGCCTGGTGTTGGGACGGTCAGTAGGGGAGCTGCAGAGGCTGCCCTGGCCCCGAGGCCTCGGCTTCTGCTGAGTGCTCACGGTGATGGCCACCTCACCACATCCAGAAATGTGGCCACCTCAAGTCTGGTTTTCTGATTGTAGTTAGGTTTTCAAAAAGTACAAGGTAAAAGAGACCAGGACTTCCAGAGCTGCCAACTTAAAGGAAACACAAGAACTGTCCCTCTGGACAGCTGGGACACACTGGAGGGACGCATTCGGAAGGAGCCAGGGTAGCAGACAGACCAACAGTGGGGAAAACCCACAGAGAACTGAGATACTGAGGCCAGTCCAAGGTGCGGGCTCACTGGGCCCCGGTTCAGATCAACTTTTAGAAATGTCTGTCACTTTACAAAGTGACAGAAGGTCACTAACTGAAGGCAGAGAGGGTGGCCTGGGGACCCATGAAGTGTCTGAACATTTCACGACATGGGCGCTCCTGTCCAGTGCTTTAGGTGTGACGGACGGTGTACCCTGTGGTGGTTTCAGAGTCTACCTCCATTGCGGTTCTGGCAGAAGACATCATTTTAGGAAGAGGAATGCTGACGTGCATGAGTGGAGAGCCAGAGTGTGTGCAGTTTGCTGTGAAATGCTCCAGCTAGTTTGGGGGATAGTTTATGGTTTTGCTACAGTTCTGCTTTTCTCTAAGTTTAAATTTTTCCTCTTTTTTTTTGCTGAGACAGGGTCTGGCTGTCACCCAGGCTGGATTGCAGTAGTGCAATCACAGTTCACTGTAGCCTCAACCTCCCTGGCTCAGTCGATCCTCCTGCCTCAGCCTCCCAAGTAACTGGGACTACAGACATGCACCACCACGCCCGGCTGATTTTTGTATTTTTCATAGAGGTGGGATTTTGTCACATTGCCCAGGTTGGTCTCAAACTCCTGGGCTCAAGCGATCCACCCTCCTCAGCTCCCAAAGTGCTGAGATTACAGGCGAGAGACACTACCCTGGCCTAAAATTTTCATTATAACATTTAAAACTTTATCAAGAGAAAGGGGTTGGGGGGAAAGAAAACTTTTTTTCTTTTTATCATAAAGTCCTTATCTCTATGGACTTTACATACTGATATGCTAACAAATAAAATGAAACAATGCCAAAATTTGCTTCAAAAACAGCAGGTGACAGGGCAGAGGCCAAATGGGGTGTGTCGGGAGGGGACGGAGCCTGGAGGAGTGCCTGCCCGAGGGGGCGGGGCCTGGAGGAGTGCCTGCCCGAGGGGGCGGGGCCTGGAGGAGTGCCTGCCTGAGGGGGCGGGGCCTGGAGGAGTGCCTGCCCGAGGGGGCGGAGCCTGGAGGAGTGCCTACCTGAGGGGGTGGGGCCTGGAGGAGTGTGTCTGAGGGGGCGGAGCCTAGAGGAGTGCCTGCCCGAGGGGGCGGAGCCTGGACAAGTGCCTGCCTGAGGGGGCGGGGCCTGGAGGAGTGTGTCTGAGGGGGCGGAGCCTAGAGGAGTGCCTGCCCGAGGGGGCGGAGCCTGGAAAGTGCCTGTCTGAGGGGGCGGGGCCTGGAGGAGTGCCTGCCTGAGGGGGCGGGGCCTGAAGGAGTGCCTGCCTGAGGGGGCGGGGCCTGGAGGAGTGCCTACCTGAGGGGGCGGGGCCTGGAGGAGTGTCTGTCTGAGGGGGCAGAGCCTAGAGGAGGGCCTGGCCGAGGGGGCGGGGCCTGGAGGAGTGCCTGCCCCTCTGACCAGCTTCCCACTAACTGAAGGCAGAGAGGGTGGCCTTCAGGCTGCACACAGGCACCAGCTCCCCCACATCCCGGCCTTGCCATGGAGGGCTGGGGCGCCTCACATCCTGACTCACAGGGCCACTGCTCCAGCAGGGCCCTCCTAAGGACACTGCACTGCACGGCAGCCCCACAGTCCCAGATAAGGACTAAGCTACAGGGAAACATGGCAAGAGGTGGAGACACCAGCCACAGAGGGCTGAGTATGACAACATGACCTGGGACTCGCTGACAGCACATCTAGGACTCTGAAAGTATGTGTCACAGTAAAGTGATCTGAAACAGGCAATGCTCAGGGCATGTGCAGGTGATGAAGCAGCCACAGCCGCCCTGTGCCCACTGGGCACCATGCAATCCTATGGGCACACAGAAAGGACCCTTTGAGGCGGGCAGCAGCAAGCCCACTGGGGACTGGACCTCTAAGCTGGGGACCCCTCCGATGAGCTGGGCAGGCAGGCTTCCATTCCATTCTGACTCTCTACAGGGTCCCCACAGGCACACCAGAGGGGCTGGTGACTGCTGGGCAGCTGGCTCCTGAGTGGGGACATGGTGGCACCATGAAAAGCATGTAGGTTGCCCACCCACTGTCCCCAAACCAAACACCACAGAGAGGACTGTAGAGGAAGTCACTCACCTTGCCCCCAATCATAACAGTCCTGGGCACAAAGGCCTTGGCCGGATCTCTCTTGATTCCTGCAGGACACAGGGAAGAGATTCACACAGGGCACTGGGAGCTACACACGCCCCTGCTGGGGCCCAGCAGCCTCAGAGGCCGACACCGAGGCAGGACAGGCAGGCTCCGCCATGAGTGTGCTTCCAGGCCCAGTGACACGGGCGGCAGCAGCGCAGGCCACTGGCCATCCACCTGCCTACCCACTGGGAACCTGCCACTTACAGGGGAGCGAGGCCACCCTGAGGTCTACACTTAGGTTCACGGCTGGTGAGGAAGGGGAGCGAGGCCACCCTGAGGTCTACACTTAGGTTCACGGCTGGTGAGGAAGGCTAGCCAGGACCACTGACGAACCGGGCAGCTGACCTGAGCAAAGATGCTGTTCCCAGGGGCTCAGAGGAAAAGCTGCACCTCGGTTTCCAGAAAAGCCCAACACAGGAGCCTCTTTGGGTCTGGTCACCAGGCCCCTGAACGTGAAGGGCACACTTGTGGGTTTTGTTGGTTTTGTTTTTGAGACAGTGGCTCCCTCTGTTGCCCAGGCTGGAGTGCAGTGATGTGATCACAGCTCACTGCAACCTCTACTTTCCAGGCCCAAGCAATCCACCCCCCTCAGCCTCCTGAGTAGCTGGGATCCCAGGCACGTGCCACTGTGCCCAACTAAATTTTTTTTGAGACAGAGTCTAGCTCTGTCACCAGGCTGGAGTACAGTGGCATGATCTCGGCTCACTGCAACCTCTGCCTCCCAGGTTCAAGCGATTCTCCTGCCTCCCAAGTATCTGGGACTACAGGCGCACGCCACCACGCCTGGCTAATTTTTACATTTTCAGTAGAGACGGGGTTTCACCGTGTTGGCAGGGATGGTCTCAATCTCTTGACCTTGTGATCCACAAGCCTTGGCCTCCCAAAGTGCTGGGATTACAGCGTAAGTCATCACACCCGGTGTTAAGTTTCTAATTTTGTGTAGACATGAGGGTCTCCCTGTTGCCCAGGCTGGTTTCAAACTCCTCGGCTCAAGCCATCCTGCTCTGGCCTTCCAAAGTGCAGGGATTACAGGCGTGAGCTGCGGCACCCCGCGCCTGCCACTCTCGTGTCTTAAACTATGTCTGTTGTTGTTTTAAGAGTCAAGGTCTAGCTCTGCCACCCAGGCCGCTGCAGCGGTGTAATCAGGGTTCACAGCAGCCACAAACTCCTGGGTCCAAGGGACCCTCCCGCCTCAGCCTCCCAGGCAGACGGAAGTACAGGCGCCACAGGTTACCACAGGTGGCAGTTTTCTCACTTTTAGCACAGATGGGGTGTGGCTTTGTCACCCAGACCCGCCTCCAACTCCGGGCCTCAAACAGTCGCCAGGTGTCAGCCTCCGAAATCATCCGGATTACGGGGTGAGCCGCCGCACTGGCCCTAACTAGTGTTTTAAACACCGTTTGGTGGTACAGAAAGGAAAAGCGGCGACCTCGGCCTTGTGGCTGCGGTGCTGTCAGCCTGCGGGGTGCTGGGTGAGACCTCGTGTCTCCCTTCTGCCTTGCTGGGACATGAGGTGGGGGCCCCTGAATTCTTCACAGAAGTGGATGGAGGGTCAAGCCATGACGACCATCTCACTGCCAGCCCAGCAAACACACTGTCCTCACCAGGTCACGGGTTTGCAGATTTCAGGGGAGGTTCCTACAGAAAGGGCGTGAGCGGCTGCCCAGGACGGGCATTAACCAGCAAGCCGGGCCAGGCAGGGCAGCAAGGAGTGGAGCTGACGTGACCACCTGGCCCAGGCTCCAGGAGGGACATGGCTGCCCCCTAGTGCTGGATCTTGTCACTTCTGGGAATCAGAGAACGTGAAAAATGAAGCACAAGTGATGATTTCACCACAACTAGGAAAGAAGGAAACCATGTGAACTTTAGGTCACGGCGGGTAGGAGACAGGGTTTTGGGAATCCTGACCTCTGGGGAGGAGCACTCTGGGCAGGGCTCTGATCCTGGGGACCACCAGCACAGGTGAGCACCTCTCCTGCAAGGTCACCCTTGCAAGACAGGTCCTGGCAGCCAGGGGAGCCTCCCGGTCAGGTGAGATCTGGAGAGACGGTGCAGACGCAGCCACAGGTAACTGCCACGGGCTGGGGAAGCACAGCCTTGGCCCAGCAGAGGAGCTGCCCTGGAGGGCTGAGAAGCCTACTCTGAAGAGCTCCACACAATCCAGCTCACGCCAACATAGCAATGGAAGTCAGCACCCACCCCCACCACAGGCCACAGGAGGGGAGTGAACCCCTATGTGAATCACACACCCTTAGTGACCAGCAACTTGGAAAGACACAGAGCCCAACACGAGTCCTCAGGGAGCGGGGCCGAGAGCAAAGGAGAGGAGCAGCGGGCATGGGAGGGAAGCGCAGCCAGGAGCGGCTGCCGGGAGCAGCAGCGCTCAACAGGACAAGGACAAACCAGGTCCCGAGAGAAGTAGGCACCAAGGAGGCAGGCCAGAGAAAGCCACCCATGCCACACTGCAGCCCGGAAGCAGAAAACCAAATAGAACCAAATACACGTTTGAAACGTACTCCAAGAAAACATCCCTGAAGTCCAGAAACATTCACAAGCGCCCTGAGTGTCGGGGAAATGCCCACAACAGCCAACACCTAAGACGTGGCAATGACAGTGAGTCCCTCCTGGGACCGAGACTCAGACCTCGCCGGACTCAGGCTTGGGATAGAGTTGGGGACAGGAGGAAGGAAGGAGTATTGATGCTGTGAGCTCTGACCGTAGGGGAAGGAGATGCGTGTCCACACGTACCTGCAAGCGCACACACATGCACACGTGTTTACACTCGTGTACACATGTCTATGTGCACACGCACAGACATGGGGCAAGGGGGAAGACCAGCAGGCGTGAGCACCAGTCTGTTGGCTGCCCCTGTGAACAGCTGGAGATTACAGCGCGTCGTTCAGGAGCGTCTGGGAAGCCCAAAGGCCAACGTTACAACAGCTGCCTGTGGGCGCCGGACAGGAGGAAGGGAAGCGGTGACCAGTGACGCTCACTGCCGCTCATAAATGCGACCAAGCCGTGTGCAAGTGGAGGACTCGGGGTCACCACCAGGGAAACGCAGAGCGTCACAACTGCAGGAGAAAAACAGGCAAAGAGCGAGCACACAAGGTTCCCACACACCGCCTCGGAGCTGGGAAGCCACAGCCCCGGGAAGCACCTCCCACGGCGCCCACAGGCAGAGGGGTCCTCAGTGGGGGTGGCCGCCAGCCTCTGTCCTACCAGGTGTGTCTCAAACACACCCAGATCTCCACCCGGTCGAGGCTTACTCACTGAGAATAGGAGATCTGTTCCCGGGAGGAGCTTTGTATCAGAAAGAAGGATGTGTGGTTTCTTTGGTTTTTAAAATACCTACTTTATTAAATAACAAAATTTTTCCTTAAGGTTTTATTACCTACTAACCCGGCAAACGTTCATATCGACCTTCAGGTGTCCTGATTCATGTCTGTTCTCATAATTAAATGCCTTTAGACAATAGAAGACACACATATAATTTAACACATGCTATCTTAATTCTTATAAGTGTACTTTAAACGCCTCTAATAAGCACAATCTTTCCAAATAAGATTAGTCTCATAGAGATAATAACTAATTTAAAATAAAAACTGAAGGCCCGGTGCAGTGGCTCATTCCTGTAACCTCAACCCTTTGGGAGGCAGAAGTGAGTGGATCACTTGAGGTCAGGAGTTTGAGACCAGCCTTGGCAACACGGTGAAATCCTGTCTCTACAAAAAATACAAGGACATGGTGGCATGCGCCTGCAGTCCCAGCTGCTTGGGAGACGGAGGTGGGAGGATTCCTGGGCCCCGGGTGGTGGGGGCTGCAGAGAGCCACGATGGCACCACTGCACTCCAGCCTGGGCCTTTCGGGTGTTTGAACTGTTCACCTGTTTATGTGAGGACTGGCGTGGAGCACACAGAAAAATGTGGCTTCGGCTTAAAATAAACGGGCAACATCACACATGCACACACCTACACACATACAGTCCCCCACCATGAGGAAGGCCCAGGGTCTGTGCACAGCTGGCAGGCAAGGGCAAGCCTTGGGCCCGAGGTGAGGTCGTGCAGGCAATGCTGGCACTGACAGTTATACAGGGCGACCACGTGCGGGCGATGCCGGCACTCGCGGTTATACAGGGCGACCACGTGCGGGCGATGCCGGCCAGTTATACAGGGCGACCACGTGTGGGTGATGCTGGCACTCGCGGTTATACAGGGCGACCACGTGCGGGCGATGCCGGCACTCGCGGTTATACAGGGTGACCACGTGCGGGTGATGCCGGCACTCGCGGTTATACAGGGCGACCACGTGCGGGCGATGCCGGCACTCGCGGTTATAC
>CM052652.1:149715826-149747745 GCA_028533165.1 Leontopithecus rosalia | reverse complement strand
ACTCACGGTTATACAGGGTGACCACGTGCAGGCGATGCCGGCACTCACGGTTATACAGGGTGACCACGTGCAGGCAGTTGAGCAGCTGCCGCTTGTACTCATGGATCCTCTTCACATGCACATCAAACATGGAGGAGGGGTTGATCTTCACCTTGTACTCCTTCTCCAGGAAGGCTGAGAACTTTAGCTTGTTCTCCTGGGAGAGTGAGGGGAAGCACGGCTGGAGTCTTCACCAGGACTCCACCCACAGGCCCTGTGGCTTCCTGCTCGGAGTGCTCTGTCAAGAGTGCTGTGGGGAAGGGGCAGGGGTGCACAGGCCGGAGCCGAGGCGCAGAGACAGCATCAGGGGTCTTCTCATGGGAAAAGGGGAGGGGGAGGTGCTGAAGGTGGATCAGCACCAGGACTGGGGAGAAGTGAGGAGACGGCCTGGAGCCAAGCAGAGGACACTGTGGAGCCAGGCGTGCAGGCGGGAGCAGGATGGCTGAAAGGACTACAAGGAGAACTAGTTCTGGCCTCTAGGAGGCCAAGCTCGGCCTCCAGCCCGATGAGGTTTGAAAGCTGTCATGACTGGCCCTGGTCTAGCAGAGGAGCTGCTGCCGGCGCAGACAGCTCCTGCACCTGCACAGCTCTCCAGGGGCAAAGAGGGCACCACACTGGAATCGGCTTCAAGTGGCTTCCCTACAGAACTGACCGGTGGCAGAGGGTCGAGGCAATGGGCAGGGCTGGCCTGGGGTCTGTACTCTCCTGTCTGCCACGTGACCTGTCCTCCTCGGGGCCCTCATCTGGAAGTCTAAGTGGGGTGGAGCGACCTCAGGGGACACTGATGGCCTCACCCTTAGTCCTTTTCTGAGTCCACACTAAAGCCCCAGTGGGTACCCCAGGACCTGTGCTGGGCCTGCAGGAGAGTTGGGGCCAGTGGCTACCTGCCTGGCTGCGGGAGAGCTGGGGCTGGGACCGGGGTCTGCCTGCCTGGTTGTGGGAGGGCTGGGGCTGGGCTTGTCTCCCTGGTTCTGGGAGGGCTGGGACCGGGGCCTACCTGCCTGGTTGTGGGAGGGCTGGGGCTGGGCCTGTCTCCCTGGTTGTGGGAGGGCTGGGGCCGGGTCTGCCTGCCTGGTTGTGGGAGGGCTGGGGCTGGGCTTGTCTCCCTGGTTCTGGGAGGGCTGGGGCCGGGTCTGCCTGCCTGGTTGTGGGAGGGCCAGGGCTGGGCCTACCTGTTTGACCTTGGCCACGTCCCTGATGAATGCCTCATCACTGACCAGTGGCAGCAGCTTCTTCAGCTGGCTCAGGTCAGTCAGGAACTCCTCCCCAATTTTCTGGAGAACATAAAGGTTCCACTGTGGGCCTTAACCTCCTGAAGCTGGGCCCCATGGCCACCTGCCCTCCTCCTGTTGTCGCCTACGCCCCTGCTTTCCCTGGAATCTGCTCGCCCAGGAATTCCACCTCTCAGCCCTCATGGTCACTGCAGCAGCCCCTCCCACCTCTTCCAAGAGGGCTTCACGAAGTAGCCCAATCCCAGCAGTTCAAAGGTCCACGACAAACACATGAGCCTCCCTTAGCCACTGATCCCAGGGTTCTCTAACGTTGAACCCACCACCATCAAAACCCAAAGCTGCCCGGAAGCCGCACTGCCTTCCAGGCCCCAGGGGCCCATCCCCCAACACAGGGCGATGGAACAGCTTGCCCCAGGGCGCTGCTCCCTCCCTCTTCGTTCCCTCCTCAGGCCTCAGCTTTCCTGGGCAGCCTTCCCTGACCACAGCCCCAGGTGGGCAGCCTCCCCATGCAGGCACCGGTGGTCCCACCCTCCCAGCCGCTGGTCCTTGCCTGCAGCGCAGGGTCTGGCACCTCAGCACTGCTTCCCCCAGGAGCCCGCATCGGAGCCAGTGTACAGACAGGAGACAGCTGCTCTGCCTGGTAGACTCTCCTGGCAGTCAGCCGCCTCTTGCCTCTTTTGCAGTGGCCCCGTGGCAGCCCTCCCTAAAGCTGGTGGGCCCCGCTGGGTGACTGTCTGGCCCAGCGCCCGTGTTCAGGGTTTCAGCCCTCCTGCCCACTCAGCAACCGCTCAGCAGGGGCTGATAACACAGCCTGCCGGTCTCAGTCCAGGTGTCCCCATGGGCACGGGCAGGGCCTGGCGCTCACCTCCACGATGGTGTCGGCCAGCCCGGGGTTGCACAGCAGCAGCCACCGGCGGGGTGTGATGCCATTGGTCTTATTCTGGAACTTCTCTGGCTCCAGTTCATAAAAATCCTTAAAGCTGCAAACACAGAAAACAGGTAACTGTCACAAATGCTGTGCTCTGAAGCAGGTGAGCAAGAGGCCTTCTTTTAAGGAGGTCCCTGGGAGTCCTCAAGCTCTGTGTTTCTGTTCTGTTTTCTGAGAATAGCAACCACAGCGGCTGCAGGCTCTGAGAACCACGCGAAGGTGGAGCCGCACCCCAGGGACTCTGTGGCCAGCTGTGCGGTTTGCCCAGCTACAACCTTGCAGGTGTCAGAGCCTGGACATTCTCCAGCGCAGTCCATGTGGAAACAGGTGTCCAGGTCATGACTGCGGAGACCACGGGGCTTTAGGGCTTGAGAAGCTGCATTCGGCTTCCTCATCTGCCACGGGGGCGGGGCTGGACACAGAAGCTTGCTGTGGGCAGCACGTACAGAGCCCGCAGCCCAGCCCCGGGCATAGAAGCCACCCCCCGTCCCTCCACCATGCTGCCCAGTCCCAGGCACAGAAGCCCCCACCCTGGGTGCTGACACCACAGCGCTCACAGTAGGCTCTCAGTAGATGCCAGGAAAAGAGTGGGAGCAATTCCTAGATCACGCCCCACCTGAGAGGAGCAACAAGATCTGACCTAAGAACCCCACCTCCAAGCCCTGTCCAAGCCCCACCAGTGGCAGGGGGACCAGTGCAGCAGAGCTTCCACCTGGGCCCCCAAGAAGGCAGGGGTGCAGGAGAGCAACAGGAGACAAAGCTGTCTCCCCACTGCCCACAGAGCCAGAGTCCACCAGAGGCCCCTGTGTGCTGGCCGATAAAGACACAGGTGTGACCCCGACAGGGTGTTCCGGGCAGCGCCGTCAGTCCCATGGAGGCAGGGGCCTAGTGTCAAGGGGTGTGTGCCACACAGCTGGGTCCGTGTGTGTAGTGGACGGTCCTAGACGCAGGCCCGGGTGTCAGACAGAGCTGGCCCCGCTCGGGGGGGGCGCTTCACTCACACCGACTGTTTGACGATCTCCGAGTGGATCCTTGCCACACCGTTGACAGCGTGGGACCCAATCACACACAGGTGGGCCATGTTGATCCGCTTGCAGTCCCCCTCCTCGATCACAGACATTCTACGCAGGCGGTCCACATCCCCGGGAAACAGCGCGGCCACGTGCTGATGCCAAGACACAGAGCACCGTGGTGGGCACAGGAGGCCTCATGGAAAGCCAGCACTCCCCGTAACCAGGGGACAGTCCATGAGCACTCGTGAGAAGCTCTTCTGCCTCCAGGGAAGTCCAGGGGCTGCTACAGCCAGACCTCACTCAAGTGCCCCCAGCCCCAGCCGGCACCTCGGATGCATCTCACAAGGGACCCGGCTCAAGGAGGAGGCTCTCACCCCACTCCCCAGCCCAGGAAAGGGTCCCACCCAGCCCAGGAGCCCACAGGGCTGCGTGTCTGAGGAAAATGGGTCTAAGGAATAGGACATGCCTTTTGATTTACAAGGAGGAACCTGGGATGGCTGTTAGTCAGGTATGGGTATCAGCCATCAGCTGTGCAAGGGACAGCCCCCAGGCCAAGCATCATCTACTGACAGAGGCTGCCTCGCTGGAGGAGTAAAGCACCTCCTCTCCCAGGCCAGGTGGGGGGCCGCTGGCGTAGGTGGAGCCGCCACCCCACACCCCCACACTGCCGTGGGCCCACACTCACGTCCAGGTGCCGCTGGTTGATGGCATATATGATCTCCAGGTGCCGTGGCAGCAGCTTCTCAAACATGGACACAGGCCAGCGCTCCAAGGCCTCGGGCAGCACTGTGTGGTTGGTGTATGCACAGGTCTTCTTTGTGATTTCCCAAGCCTAGACAATTTGCCATTGTTCCGTGTGTTTGCTTAGAAACAAGCAGCTCTCTGGCCAGGTGCCTGGGCAGGGTGAGCGTCCTGGATCCCAGGCAGACGCTGCATCCCCCAGGAAGGGCCACCATCTCCTCTGCTCTCCAGGGTGGATCTAGAGCCCTCTGAAAGCCTGGCACACAGCCCAGAGCCCTCACTCTGCTGGCACGACCCATCAAAGTGTGACAACATGGTCCAGCGTGTGACTCACACACAAATAAGACACGCTCGCCTGCTACGTGGGGTCACCTTCATACTCTCCCGTCCCTGGTAAACAGATCACTGGTGGTTTTCCATTTATTTCCACTGTGGCCTCACACCCACAGTGGGGAGGGCACTGGGCAGTGCATGGACCTGCCCGTGCTGGCCAGGACTGGGACCTGCGATAGGTGCAGCCTCACCTGGAGTGCACACACCCCAAGACCAGAGAGGGGCTTGGGTTTCCACAGAACGGACTAAAACAACTGTTTTACGTTTCTGTTTTTGTTTTTCTGCGCGTGTGCCACCACACTTGGCTGTTTTTTTAGAGGTGGGGGTCTTGCTGTATTGCCCAGGCTGGTCTCTGACTTCTGGCCTCAAGTGACCCTCCGGCCTCGGTTTTCCGAAGCACCAGGATGACGGGTGTGAGTGGCCACACTGGCTTGTTTTATGGTTCTACATCTGACTTAGTAACAGTTAGATTAGAAAAATCCCACCACACAAAAGTATCTAAGTCCAAAGTACGCTGAGTCTCGAGAGCAGGCACATGACTGGGGAGCACAGAGCTCTGAACACTTAATGCTCTGGGGAGTCGTCACCAAACCAAGATGAGGACACACCAGCGGGAAGCCCTGAGAAGTGTCAGAGCCATATCCTTGTCCTCTGTCCCTGCACCCTGGCCCTACAGAACCTCCATCTCCTGGAACCGGACGCTTCCCACAGCTGCGTCTCATGATGACCACAGGGCTCTCCCAAAGCCAGGGGAGAGGGCTCCCAGCTCCGCCCTCGCAGCCATGGTCTGCACAGGCTCCAGGCTCCGGGGAGGGGCCGCCCCTTTCCTCCACACTTACCTTGTCCCAGTCCACCTTCTCCACGTCCACCAGGATCCGCATGAGCTCGGGGATGGAGAGGGCCGGGTGGGTGTCGTTCAGCTGGATGGCCACCTGCAGGCCACACAAGGCGTGCCCACTCAGTCACCTCATCCTGCATGGGCACCCGTGGTTGTGGGTGTATGCAACCCCCGGTGTGAAGAAACCGGCCCAGCCCACTCCACCCCGAGGAGCCTGGAGAACAGGGAGGGATTCTGAGGAGGGTGCAAGGAGCATGGCCTGGCTCGCACTGTGGCAGGCGTGCGCCGTGCCCGATGTGCCTGCTGGTGAGTGCCCTACGGCAGCATGCTCTGCGGCAGGTGGTGCTACAGCCAGAGGCCTGGAGGCAGGCCACAGGGGCGCTCCCGCTGGGGCTGTCGGGGCTTTGTCTGAAATAACTGCACGTAGCCTGCCAAGTACATCTGCCCTTGCACGGGAGCCTTTTTCACCATGTCCTCTGCCGACTCCTATCAAAGCCAGTAGCCCTTGTTACAGGAGAAAGGGCCTGAGTGGGATCCCGGTCCAGGATGACGAGACCCCAAGACAAGGACCATGTGCCATCCCACTCTAGCCCCTTCTGGGACACGAGGAAGCAACCTCAAGAGCCTGAGGACACTGAGATCCCTCCTGGGACCACCACACACCTTGTACACTGAGATCCCTCCTGGGGCCACCACGCACCTTGTCTGGGAAAGTCTCGAAACAGGTTCTCACAGGGTCCCGGCAGCCGAATTTGGACGACTTGAAGCGGCGGATGATGTCCTGGAGTGTGGCAGCCACCACGAAGTACTCCTGCTTCAGCCGCAGCTCCTTCCCCTCGAAGAACTGCACGACAGGGCAAGCCGGGGGTGCATAGGCTGGGGGCGCACACCCCACAACCCAGTCCCGGGACCATTCTCCTCCCCTAGGAAGTCTAGGTCAGAGACCTGGCTCAAGGGCACAGGCAGAAGACTGAGAGGAGCCCAGCCTGGCCACCTGATGTCAGGGCCTGCCTGTGTACCCTTAGGTCGCTGGGAAAGGTCACCCCACCTGTGGGACACACCCCAAGACAGTGTCCATCCGTTAGGAGAAGTACAGTGCCAGCCCCACTAAGGAACAACAATGTCCAAGCAGACTTCTAGAACATTCTGCAGTCTCATGGGGCCAGGGGAGTGTACTCTGATGCGCCTTCCGGCACTCAGGCCTTTGCTCCTGTGTGCCCGGGTTACTTGTACAAAATAAGCTAATGAGCTAACTTTTAAACATGCTCTGCCCACTAAGGCAAACTCTAAGGACTTGTCAGGTGACAACAGAGAGGCCACTGCACACTAAATGCAGGTGTCAGTGGGGGACGCGGCCACAACACCGTCACGTAGCAGGGGAAGGGCGGGCACCGAGGCCCTTCTGAACGTCCCCAGGCATCACTCCAGGCAGGCGCTACCGTCCCGGGACACACAGATCACCTACTTGGGGAAGTGGCGCCGCAGCTAGAATGGCACACAGGCGAGAGGGCTGATGGGCTCCAGCCAGCCCCAGGCAGCAGCTGTGTGTTTACAAGGGGAGTGGATGAGAGGAGGAGGTGGCAGCCAGCGTCCTCAGAGAGAGGACCACAGAGCTGCCAAGAGGCACACAAGGACCCGCTTGGCTTTATCAAGGACAGTGCACCCCACTCGTACTCAAGGGCACTGTGCATGCACCCAAGGCGGGAGGGCCACCAGGCGGCTGCTTGCCAAGTCCAACAGCAGGCCCCACTGGGGAGCCCAGCCAGCCAGCCCACCTCATGATGCCGGAAAGCGGCACGGCCCGAATGAGGGTACCCAGGCTGGCTACTCACATTATCGTTTGGATACAGGACCCTGGAGATGTTCTCAGCCAAGTTCCGGTCCAAGACTGCCTCGATGTAGTCTCCCACGTTGACTAAGGAGAGACGGCGGGGTAAGCACACACGTGCCTCCTGTCTCGAGCACCGCAACTGTGCAGGGGCCTACTTGCAAAGGCCAAGGGAAGGTGCTCGAGCGCAGCACTCCCTGAGCCGCTGCATGCTTCACCTCACCCCTGCCCCTGGAGGGACAGCCGACCCCTCCTGCAGCTCCCCTACACATGCACACAACTCCAGTGCCCGCGCTTCTCCCCAGGGCACGTGATCTGCACAAGCTGACCCGGGTCCCAGATGTCTTCGTGGCTCTGCCTGTGGGCCATTCCCAGGCAGGCCCCCCACACAGGGAAGCTGTACCAGCCTCGCTCTTCACCAGGACCCGGGTCCTAGGGGAGGGCCACGCAGCCCCAGGACAGTGAGCCGCAGGGCACGGTAAAGGCTGTGGGCAAGGGCGTCTGGGACCAGCCTCCCACGTGGACAGAGGGGCTGAGAACCGTGGAACGTACAGTCCTGCAGCTTGAAGTCGTTGGGAGCCTTGGCGGACCACAGCCGCATGGTATTGACGGTGTTGTTCTTGTAGCCGGGCACCGGGGTGTCGTAGGGCATGGCCAGCACCACCTGGCCACGAAAGGGGTTGCTCAGGATCAAGTGGCAAGGACCCCTGCTGGCCCCGGCACCTCTCCCTGCCCCAGCCTCCTTTTGAGCACCTGGCCCCCTGCTGGTCCCCTACGGTCTCCCCCTTCTGCCCAAACACATCCACCAGGCCCATTCTCGGCACCAGCCCCACACCTGCGCCTGCCCCTGTGGTGCCCACGCTGCCATACTGAGAGGACCACCCATCCACCACCCTCCCCAGACCAGATCTGTCTTCTCATTTTACCTTCCTTGGGAACGGCCTTCGACTAAAGAATCATCCCCATCCCAACTCCCTGAGGTGCTGCAGCACCAACCCCAGCTCCCTCCTCGCCCTCTGGCCTCCACACCTCCCCTCCTGACTTCTCTGTTCTAGCAACTCCAGCAGGCAGCTGCTCACGCTGCAGATGATCTCTCTCACCTCTGCCTACGGGAAGGCTGTTTCTGCAGCCCTGTGGCTGCCTTGCCTGCTACTCTCAATGTTCCCAGCACCCCAGCACAAGCCCAGCCATGCTCCCTCTGCCCCAGCCTGGCTCTCTCTCCTTGACAAGCCCCCAAGTTCCTGTGCATCCAGAGGCATCAGCTCTGCTCCCATCGAGCGCAGGAGGAAGCTCACAAAGCTGAGGCTCGCCCGCGGTCCCAGCTCCCCTACAGACGCACTTAGGGATGCTTGGGTTCACCCCAATACACACGTGCCTGTGGCACTGCCTGTCAGTTCCAACAGCCACCCAGGCTGCATGCTGAGGCCACCAAGAGTAAAATCGCAGTATCCCATTCCCTTCCTCTCTCCTTTCAATCCTCACCCCTACTCCACAGGCAACACCCGAGAGAGACAAGTCCCCAGCAAGGCATTCCAGCCCCTTCCATCCTGGCCAGCCCTCGGGACTAGGCCCATCTTCCAGCCTGCCTGGAATGTCCCAGGTCTGCAGCCCCCTCACTCACACTGACACACTCATCCACGAACACATCTACAGCGCTGGTCCCCTGTCCTGCTTCTGCAAGTTAAATACAACTTTTCATGGCATTTCAGCCTCCATGGCATGGCCTCAGCCACTCTAAGCCCACGTATTTGATTTAAAACTGTGTCCTACAAACTCAGGACAACTCCCTCTGCACACCAGTGACCACCCAGCCTCCAGGCTCCCTTGTTATCACCCCTCAGCCTCCATCACAGGTGGCCAAGTCTCGCCGATTCCCCCACATTCTCCTGTGGCCTCTCCTGCTAGCCCCCGCCCTGCCCTAGTCACCCCAGCTCCCAGCTGCCTTGAGCCTGGACCAGGTGCTCCCTCAAGGGGCCTCTGCGTGCCTGGCACCCCTTGCTGTCCAGCACCCTAGGCTCTTGCCCTAGTTCTGCTGGGCAGGAGGGCCTGGCCCCACCCCAGGATGCTGCCCAGGCCTCGAACACTCTCTGGAGGCTCTGACACTGGTGCTTTGACAGCTGTGGGCCATGTATGGCACCAGGGCCCAATCGAGCCTGTTGTGTGCTCCACAGGGAATCGTGTCCCTATCCCGTGAGAATACCCTCCTGCCTACAGCGGGGTTCCCATGAGCATCTAAGTGAGTGGACATGCCCAGCTGCATTCTCAGCCCCAACACGCAGCTCCTGACCAGCGGGGCTTCCCCCGCAGCGTCTCATTGCTATGCTGAGCATTTCCACTGTTTGGGAAGTTCCCATCAGAGTGTAAGAGACTGGGGAGATGAGGAGGGTAAACCTCCCCCGGCTTTTACCTTAAGTCTTCCAGGGAGGCAGCAAGCCCCTGACACCCCAAAAGAAGCTGAGGTAGGTGACTATGAATGATCCGCAGCAGCCCCCTCGCCCAGCCGCAGCCCTGCCCACGGACATTTCGGCCCAGGTACCTGTGTGTCCAGCCACTTCACGCCATCAGGGGTGTGCTCCACACGCCCATAGAAGTGCACAGGAAGCATATACTCAGGCCGCGCTTTCTCCCAGGGGTTGCCGTAGCGTAGCCAGTCATCAGCCTCCTCTACCTGGAAAGGGGCCAGCAGTGAGAGCACCCTCAGGGCAGACATCCTGGGCCCAGCAGACCATGCAGTCGAGATTACATAGTGCCTGGCACTGAAACTCACCTACGGCCATTTATCACGTCAGGATTCCCACTTGTGGTCAAGCCCGTGTGGGTAAAACGAACACTGTGAATACTGAAGTACCAAACTCGAAATTCAGAAACATGCACCTGAGTAAGAAGACACTAAGGACCGGGCGCAGCGGCTCGTGCCTGTAATCCCAGCACTTTGGGAGGCCGTGGTGAGCGGACCACCTGAGGTCAGGAGGTCGAGACCGGCCTGGCCAACATGGTGAAACCCCATTTCAAAAAAAAAAGAAGACACTAAGAACCACTGACTGACGTATGCTCCAACCTGGATGAAGCTTGAAAAGCCTCCACTCGGTGAGAGAGGCCAGACAAAAGCATCACACATCGCATGAGGCTATTGACAGGAAATGTTCCGAACGGGCGCCTGCACAGAGACAGGAAGCAGAGGAGAGGCTCTGAGGGGCTGGGTATGACTGCAGATTGCTGGAGGGCTTCTTTCTGGGGTGATGAAAACGTTCTTGGGTCAGACAGTGGCTATGGTTACCCAACTCTTAATCCACTAAAATCGACTTTCTATCTCAATAAAGCTGTTACAGAAGAATCACTACAAGATACGGCTTTGACGGGGACTAGCTGGCCAGCAAAGGCTCACGCCTACAGTCCCAGCACTCTGGGAAGCCAGGGTAGGAGGACCACTTGAGACCACCAGATAGAAGCTACAGTGAGCTGTGACTGCACAACTGCACTCCAGCCTGGGCAACAGGGCGGAACCCTATCTCCAAAAAGAATTATTAAATTTAAAGAAAGAAAGAAAGAAACACTGCATATCCACAGTGCAGGAGCCAAGTTGTCAGCCGGCAGGGAAGGGGGCCCTGGATGCGCCCAGGAAGATGAGCTGTTCTGGGAGGGCTTCCAAAAGAAACTTAGTCCTAAAAACCGCACCCAGGGACACTCGGGACCAGTAAATACGCAAAACTCTAACAGTGGCACTGCAGCCTCCAGCCACCCTTGCGCAGAAATGAGATCACGTCTCTTCTCTTCAGAATGAGCAAGCAGCCCTAGTATGCTACGCTCAGGGATTTCCTCTCAATGGTTCCTGGCAGCAGTAAAGAGTCACAAGTGAGACTGCCTGGGCTGTGCTCTTCGGGAGGCACGATGGCTGCAGCAGGCACCTCCCCACAGCAGGCACCTCTCCACGGTACTCCCAGAAAGACCTTTCTGGTGGTGTCTTCCTGTCCGCTGTGACATTCCCCAACAGCAGGACCTGGCCATCTCCTGCAGAGTCACTCCAGGAATTGTCTGCAGAAGCAGCACCTTCCCACACAGAAAGGCAGGCAGAGCCTCCCTTCCGGGGCCTCCACTCCCCCCTCAGCCAGGGCATCAAGTAGGTCACACACTGCTGGCCAACCCTGTCTGTATTAAATATTTTTGCCACAACTAAAGCCAACGAAAAACCCACTCCATCTGATCAGTTTCCATGAAAAGGAGTTGAGAGGAGGGGTGAGCTTCACTTACTGATCATCCTAAACTGTCACATGAGGGGGCAAGAGTTCAGGAACGAGGACCACCAGAAGGAAAAACGTGTCCGTGGTGAAACAAAAACCACCACAATACCTTCCTAGGCGTGGGGGAGCCTCTGAGGTTCTGCCTTATAGACCCACACGTGATGTGTGGACTGGCGGGGGCCAGAATGAGTCAGAGCATCAGCAGGTGCATGGACTGCACGGCCCTGCTGCTCAGGCACAGAGCACTGGGGCGGCGCTGTCCAGAGGCAGTGGAGGAAAGGTGCCTTTCTCTTCTTAAGGTTGCAGAGGGCGTCTCTATGAATCAATGCACCTGAGTCCGTTTTAGGGTTATTTTTAGCCATTACGTTTCTTCAGCAACATTTTACCATGAGCATTTTCAAACACACAGAAACGTTACCCACCCAAACCTACGTGCTGTAAGTGGTCTCGTTTCTCCAGCCGCCAATCCACTGATTTGGGGGTTGATTTAAAGCCAGCTACAGGTATCAGTCCACACTCCCACTGGACACACTGCAGTGCGTGTCATGGACAGCTGCTTCTTGTGCGTTTATGTTTTGGGTTAATCTCTCTATGGTGAGACGCATGATTCCTACGGACGCCATGGACGAGCTCTGGAGACTGCACTGTGCGGCCCAACCCCGCTTTCCATCCCCGCCCCAAGGATGTTTCTAGCACCCACCACGCATGCATTTACTGGGGCCGAACACTGTGATGCTACAAATCTTTTGATTCTAACCCCAGACCAGCTTTATTTGTGACTTGCAGGCCTCAAATGATATTAAATAAACCATCCTCCAATCAAATGGAATAGTGGTGACTTTCATTCTGAGGCTCATGGGAAGGGAGCCATTGCCTGGCCTCGCCTGGGAGGAGGCTGCATTTTAAGACCATGCCTTCCACCTCACCACGGTCTCAACCACCTCACTTAGCTGTTGTGTGAGGCTTCAAGATTGAGGCCACTCCTTCCAAGGGCCACTGTACTTTACAGAGTCCAGCCTCTAACCCAAGGGCACCGTCCCCTCACTGAGGTCAGTGAGTGAAGGCAGAAGGTGGGAGCAAACCTACAACTGCTCTTCCAACTACTCAGGGCTAATATCCCACTAAGGCTGACCCCAAGAGCACCACCCTTCACTCTGCATTTTGCTGTGGCCAGGAAGCTAGCGACCCTCACTACCCGGCTGCCAGTGGCCCTGTCTTGGCAGCCAGGTTTCTGTGTCCTGCATGCCCCCAACTTCCTGTCACCAGGCAGAGGCAGCTGGCAAAAAGCTCACACAGGGCCCAGCCTCTGCCAGGGGCAAAAAGCTCACACAGGGCCCAGGCTCTGCCAGGGGCAAAAAGCTCATACAGGGCCCAGGCTCTGCAGGCCACGTGGACCAAGCTGGAGCGGGGGAGTTGCCCTGACCTGTTCCACGTTACCACTGGCTGACTTGCACTCCCCTGGTGGGAGCGGTGACAGCGGGTGGGGTACAAGCAGCCTGTCAGGGAGGCAGGGGAAAGTATAAGCAGTCTGCAGGGAGGCAGGAAGCAAACTGAAAGTGCTGCTCTTATTTTCCTGTATGAATGAGAGCTGGAAACCACGAAGAAACCAAATGTCACCCACCTGCCAGCCATTGACAATCTTCTGATTAAAAATCCCAAATTCATAGCGGATTCCATAGCCATATGCTGCCAGGCCCAAGGTGGCCATCGAGTCAAGGAAACATGCTGAAAAATCAGTCACAGATCAGTCACAATTGCAGGCACGGCACCAAGGTCCCTTGGGGAAGCAGCGCACGGGCGCGAGGCAGAGATTCAGAGGAGGTCACACTAACCTCAGGCCCCACCCATAGGAGAACGAGCCCTCGTCCGCCCCACGAGAGCCTGGGGTCCTCAGGCTTCTCCAGTCACCTTGCCTGCCCCTCACTGCCTCCCTCCATCCTCCTCCGAGGCCAGGTGTGAACAGAGCCTTTGCCACGCAGAAGACATCAACGTGGGGGCTACTCAGAGGGTGCGGGAGGATGGAGGGGTGAAGAATCTTAGAGAACTCGGTGAGGCCTGGAACCTCTCCAAGCAGGGACCCCATCCGCCCCCTCAGAAATCCCAGTTCACACTGAGGCCTCGCAAATGCCCTGCACATTCCACTGAAACCCAGGCTGTTCTGACAGCAGGGACACATCAAGTCTCACCCTATTCTTAGTGAAGCCGGCACAGCAGTGGCAGCTGGCCACGTGCAAGTCAACACCCACCTATGCAAACACTGCAGTACCAGGGGCCCCGAGGCCCTATAGTGCATGTCATTAAATCCAGCCTTGTTCCAATCCAAACTTATTCAAAGAAAAACAAAACAAAACATTATTTTGAATAAAGATCCAGAGGCCAAGTCCCAGCACTTGGGAGGCTGAGTGGGAGGACTGCTTGAGTCCAGGAGGTCAAGACTAGCCTGGGCAACATACTAAGACCCCCTCTTTATAAAAAATACAAAAAATTAGCTGTGCATAGTGACATGTGCCTGCGGTCCCACCTAGCTACTTGGGAGGCTGGTGTGGCATGATCACTTGAACCCAGGAGGTCGAGGCTGCAGTGAGCCTAGACTGCACCACTGCACTCCAGCCTGGGAAACAGAGTGGGATGCAACCTTATTAAAAACTTCAGGATTGAAAAAACAGGGCCGGGCGCAGTGGCTCACACCTGTAATCCCAGCACTTTGGGAGGCCAAGGCAAATGGATCACAAGGTCAAAAATCAAGACCATCCTGGCCAACATGGTGAAACCCCATCTCTACTAAAAATACAAAAATTAGCTGGGCATGGTAGCACGCACCTGTAGTCCCAGCTACTCAGGAGGCTGAGGCAGGAGAACTGCTTGAACCCCGAGGTTGTAGTGAGCCGAGAACACACCACTGCACTCCAGCCTGGACCACAGAATGAGACTTTGTCTCAAAAACATAACAAACAACAACAAAAAAACGAAACAGGCGGGCACAGTGGCTCACGCTTGTAATCCTAGCACTTTGGGTACACAGATCACCTGAGGTCAGGAGTTTAAGACCAGCCTGATCAACATGGAGAAACCCCATCTTTACTAAAAATACAAAATTAGCTGGGCATGGTGGCGCACACCTGTAATCCCAACTACTCAGGAGGCTCAGGCAGGAGAATCACTTGAACCCAGCAGGTGGAGGCTGCAGTGAGCTGAGATTGTGCCACTGCACTCCAGCCTGGGCAACAAGAGTGAAACTCTGTCTCAAAAAAAAAGACTTCAGGATTAAAAAAACAAAACACACACACACACACACACACACACACACACACACACACACACACAACAAACAGATGCCTGTCAGGCCCTCTGCTGAGGGAGCGGGATGAGGGAGTCTCACGGACGGAAGATCTGGGCTCTTGTTCTGGGGAGGACTCGCCTGCAGGAGGGAAGCACATCAAGCTACGGTGGGTTCAGCGCTGCCTGGGTCTGTGGGTGTGGGGCCCTGTGGGCAGAAGGCAAAGGCTCTGTTCGCACCTGGCCATGGAGAAGGATGGAGGGAGGCGGTGAGGGGCACGCAAGGTGACTGGAAAAGCCCAAGGACCCAGGACACCCTGAGTGGAAGCAGGTCTCGAGGGAGTCTCTCGAGCATACAAAGTCCAGTTCTGCATTTGCTGAGAAGGGACCCAGCAGGAAGACGGTGGTGACCCATACATGTCACAAAGGCGGAGCGTGGAGGAGGCTGAAGACCCTCAGTGCCCGGCCCTGTTACTTTAGGGTCATCTGCGGACAGCAGCAGAGCTGGAACCACCTGCTGCAAACAGGGACACATTTGGAAACCGCCTTTGCATCCTTCGGGCTGTTTGCCAATCACTGACTCTTGTGCCCTGGAAAGTGGTCAGCATACTGGGAGCTCCTCCCAGCACCAGCTTACTCCACACTGGCAAGATTGGTCTTCATGAAAATGACATGTCCCTTGTGTGAAAAAAACATATATTTTCCCTTTTTGCCCCCAACAGTGGCAAAGATTTCAATCTGAAGAACACACTGGCCCACCCACTCAAAGCCAATTTACCCTGAAGCCAATTTACCTGACCCTGGCCTCGCCATGTGGTCACCAACCAAGTCAACAGGTCCAAGAGAGCTCCTCCTGGACGGGGCAGCTTACCTGCCAGCCTCCCCAGGCCTCCATTCCCAAGGCCAGCATCTTCTTCTATCTCCTCAAGTTCCTCCAAGTCCAACCCCAACTGCAAACAGAAACACAGGCAACATTTTAAGGTTACTCGATATCGTTCCTTGAATTATAGGCTAAAAGATATGTAAGTCTTGTGAGCTTATGCTACAAGTTAGTCTGCATTCTGTCAAACTTGAAAATCCAATGTTAAAATTTAACGTTAAATCAATGCATGGAAATGGAAGTTTCCAAATATTTCAAAAACATTTATTGCAGGTAGTTAACCTATTAATAGTGAACAAATTATATCATGTATCCTAAAAATGAAACCAACTGCTGTGTCGTTCTCTAATTTCACATGGGCTAAAGATATTTACACGACACCTTTTTAAACTAAAACCTAAAAGCACTTTTCCTGGGGCGATTCCAGTTATATTCAATCAACATTGTGAAATAGATATGTCATGCTAAAAATTACAGAAAAAGCAAAAAGATCACGACTGACACGTAAAGGCATTGCAGGAGCTAACCCCACTGCTCTCGTTACAAAATAAGGATAAAAACACCATTAATCTGGCTTCAGTGCACGAACTTGGTGAATTGCTCACTTCATCTGGATTGTGGTCTTTTAAACCTTTCGGTCTCAGGAAGATTCAAAGAGCTTTTGTTTATTTGAATCACACATACGATATTTATCAAATTACACATTAAAATGCAGATCTTTTTAAAGGATACATGTGAATTCATTTAAAAATAACAAACCCAATACATGTTAACAGAAACAACAAAGTTTAATAAACAATAAGTACATTTTTGAAGCCAAAAAAAATCTACTGAGTGTCAGTTTTAAATAAGAGCAAAGTCACAAATGATTTAGTACACTAAGTCAACTGAATGATACTGACACATACAGTAATTTGATTCATGAACGTAATTCCTAAAGCAATTTCAAAGGGTACACTCCACCAAAAACACTTTGGATATGGGGCAGGGGTGCTAGGATTTACTCAATGATACATTACCGGCTCAAAGTTAAGAAATAAGTTTAACTACAACCTAACCTACCATAAGACCTCTCGTTCATAAAAAATCTATTAAATTCAAAAATCCATTAAATTTTTTAAAATTCTGTATATATTTTTCAAAGACAGGCTAAGAGTCGACGCAAGGAAAGAGGTTTGGTTCCTTCATGGTTTTTGTTTTGAGACGGAGTTTCGCTGTGGTTACCCAGGCTGGAGTGCAATGGCGCGATCTCGGCTCACCGCAACCTCCACCTCCTGGGTTCAGGCAATTCTCCTGCTGAGCCTCCCGAGTAGCTGGGATTACAGGCGTGCGCAACCACGCCCAGCTAATTTTTTTTGGTATTTTTAGTAGAGACAGGGTTACCATGTTGGCCAGGAAGGCCTCGATCTCTTGACCTTGTGATCCACCCGCCTCGGCCTCCCAAAGTGCTGGGATTACAGGAGTGAGCCACCGCGCCCGGCCTGGTTCCTTCATGTTTTTAAATTGAGGGCCTACAGCACTCATCCAACCTAGGAAGCCAAATGTCACCTTGGTTTTGTGAGCATTCAAAAAAGACAATAAAAGTCTAGGCGGGGTGGCTCAAGCCTGTCATTCCAACACTTTAAGAGGCCAAGGTAGGAGGATTGTTTGAGCTCAGGAGTTCAAGACCAGCCTGGGCAACATAATGAGATGTCTCTAATAAAAATAAAAAATAAATTAGTTGGGTGTGGCGGCGTATGCCTACCGTCGCAGCTACTTGGGTGGCTGAGGCAGAAGGATGGCTTGAGTCCGGGAGGTTGAGGCGACAGTGAGCCGTGATCTATCACCGCACTCCAGCCTGGGTGACAGAGCAAGACTGTCTCAACAGCAACAATAAAGACACAGAGTAGCTGCCAGAAAGTCCAAAACTGCTGATGTGGGTTTCTGAAGACAGAAAAAGACCAATACAGCACACCCAATAGCCTTTATTTCTTTATTGAGATATAATTCATTAACCATAAAATTCGCCTTTTAAAAGGGGACGTTCACTAAGTCACACAACCATCACCACTAATTCCAAACTGTCACACCAGAAAGCAGCCCCGTGCCATCAGCAGCTGTCACCTATTTCCCTGCTTCCGCCGTCACTGATCTACTCTATCTCTGTGGATCTGCCCATTTCAGACATTTCACGGCTTCTTCCAAACAGCTTGCCTTCAACCTCACCCGTGTGGTAGCACGCGTCAGTCCTTCCCATGTCTGCACTGCTGTGCACTATTGTAAACAGGTGGCTAGCGCACATTTTGTTGACCTATGTATCAACGGATAAACATCTGGATGTTTCCACCTTTGCTGTTATGAATAATGTGGCTGTGAAATTCATATACAATTTTTCACGTAGACACGTTTGCGTTTCCCTAGGCTTACACCTTAGAATGGAATTGCCGGGCTATATGAGAATTCTATGCTTAACTTTTTAAATAACTACCAGACTATTGTCCAAACTAACTGCAAGATTTGACAATCACACCAACTTTTTTGTTTTTTTTTTTTGAGACGGCGTTTCGCTGTTGTTACCCAGGCTGGAGTGCAATGGCGCGATCTCAGCTCACTGCCACCTCCGCCTCCTGGGTTCAAGCAATTCTCCTGCCTCAGCCTCCCCAGTAGCTGGAACTACAGGCACATGCCACCGTGCCCAGCTATTTTTGTATTTTTAGTAGAGACGGGGTTTCACCTTGTTGACCAGGATGGTCTCCATCTCTTGATCTTGTGATCCACCCGCCTCGGCCTCCCAAAGTGCTGGAATTACAGGCGTGAGCCACCGCGCCTGGCCCACACCGACTTCTCTATACACTCACCAACACTTGTTCTCTGTGTTTATGATTCTAGCCATTCTCGTGTGTATAAAGCAGCATTTCATTGTGATTTTGATTTGCATTTCCCTTATAGCTAATCACATTAAGCATCTTTTTGTGCAAGGGGATATCATCTTTGGAGACACATCCAAGTCTTCTGGAGCACAGTGGTATGATCTCGGCTCACTGCAACCTCCACCTGCTGGGTTCAAGCAATTCTCCTGCCTCAGCCTCCTGAGTAGCTAGAATTACAGGCATGCGCTACCACGCCCAGCTAATTTTTGTATTTTTAGTAGAGACTCGGTTTCACCATATTGGTCAGGCTGGTCTCAAACTCCTGACCTCGTGATCCACCCGCCTCAGCCTCCCAAGTGCTGGGATTACAGGCATGAGTCACTGTGCCCGGCCAAAACGTCCAAGTCTTTTTGCCCATTTTTAAATTGGGTTGTTTGTCTTCTTGTGGTCATCAGAGTTCTTTATATATGTTCTGGGTACTAGACCCTTAACAGATTTAGGATTTGCAAATGTTTTCTCTCATTTTGTAGCTTGTCTCTATTTAATGTACAAAAGTTTTTAATTCTGATGAAGTCCAATGTATCTATTTTGTCTTCTGTTGCTTGGGTTTTTGGTGTTATACCTAAGAAACCAGTCTAATCCAAGGTCATGAAAATTGATCCGTATATACTTTTCTAAAAGTTGTATTCTTTTAGCTCTTACATTTAGGTATTTGATCCATTTTGAGCTAATTTTTGTATGTTGTGTGAGGTAGGGGTTCAATTTAATTTATTTGCATGTAGATATTCAAATACCCTAATACCATTTGTTGAAAAGATATCTTATGGCTGGGCACAGTGGCTCATGCCTGTAATCCCAGCACTTCGGGAGGTCGAGGCTGGAGGATCACCTGAGGTCAGGAGTTTGATACCAGCCATGGTCAATATGGTGAAACCCCATTTCTACTAAAAATACAAAAAATTAGCTGGGCGTGGTGGCAGGCACCTGTAATCCCAGCTACTCAGGAGGCTGAGGCAGGAGAATCACTTGAGCCTGGAAGGTGGAGGATGCAGTGAGGGGAGATTGCACCATTGCACTCGAGCTTGGGCATCAAGAGCAAAGCTCCATCTCAAAAGAAAAAAAGAAAAGACATCTTTCTCCACTGAGTTGTTTTAGTACGTATTTCCTTTCAAAAAAAGCAATTGATCTATATGACACCAAACTTACAGGCAACAAAGGAAAAAACAGACAAACTAGACTTCATAAACATTAAAAACATTTGTAAATAAAAACATACTATCGGCCAGGTGCAGTGTCACATGCCTGTAATCTTAGCACTTTGGGAGGCCAAGGAGGGGGGATCACTTGAGGTTAGGAGTTTGAGAACAGCATGACCAACATGGTGAAACCTCATCTCTATATGTATATAGTAATATAATACATATTATCAACACAGTAAAAAGACAAGCCATAGAATGGGAGGAATATTCACAAATCGCACATCCGATAAGCTATTAGTATCTGGGACAAATAGATAATTCTTTTTTTTTTTTTTTGAGATGGAGTCTCACTCTGTCACCCAGGCTGGAGTGCAGTGGTACAACCTCCACTCACTGCAATCTCCGCCTCCTGGATTCAAGTGATTCTCCTGCCTCAGCCTCCCAACTAGCTGGGATTATAGGCACCTGCCACCAGGCCCAGCGAATTTTTGTATTTTTAGTAGAGACGGGGTTTCACTATGTTGGCCAGGCTGGTCTTGAACTCCTGACCTCAGGTGATCTGCCCACCTCGGCCTCTCAAAGTGCTGAGATTATAGGTGTGAGCCACTTCGCCCAGCCACAAATATATAATTCTTAAAATCCAACAACAAAAAACAAACAACCTGATTTGAAATGAGTAATAGACTCGAAGAGGCTTTTCTTCAAACAAGATATACAAATGGCCAAGAAGCACCTGAAAAGATGCTCAACATCATTAGTTATCAGGAACATGGGACTAAAAACTGTGAGATACATGAGATACCATTCTACACAGCTTAGAATGACTACTCTCAAAAAATGGAAATAAGAAGTGCCGGTGAGGATGCAGAGAAACTGGAACCCTTGTATGTTGCTGGTAGGAATGTAAAATGGTGCTACTGCTGTGGAAAACATTTTGGTGGTTCCAAAAAAAAATTAAATGAAACTGCCATATGATCCAGCAATTCCATTTCTAGATATATACTCAAAAGCACTGAAAGCAGAATTTTTTTTCTTTTTTTTTTTGAGACAAAGTTTCACTCAGTCACGGCTTGCTGCAACCTCCACCTCCCCGGTTCAAATGATTCTCCTGCCTCAGCCTCCCGAGTAGCTGGGACTACAGGCATGTGCCACCACAGCTGGCTAATTTTTTATTTTTAGTAGGATGGGGTTTCTCCCTGTTGGTCAGGCTGGTCTTAAACTCCCAACCTCAGGTGATCCGCCTGCCTCGGCCTCCCAAAGTGTTGAGATTACAGGCATGAGCCACTGTGCCCAGCCTGAAAGCAGGATCTTAAAGAGATACTTGTACACCTACGTTCACAGAAGCATTATTCACAAGGGCCAAAGGTAGAAGGTCCCCAAATGTCTACTGACAGATGAACTGATAAACCAAATATGGTACATACACGTAATTAAAGATAAGTCAGCCTTTAAAAGGAATGAAGTACTGACACATGCTACAGCATGAATGAGCCTTCAGGACATTTTGATAAGTGAGATTAGCCAGTCACAAAAGGGTAAATATGTATGATTCCACTTACATGAGCACCTAGACCTAGAGTAGCCAAATCCATAGAGACAGAAGGTAAAACAGCGTTTGTCGGGGGCTGGACAAAGAGGGAAGGAGGAGTTACTGTTTAATGGGTACAGAGTTTCAGTCAGGAAACATGAAGAGGTTCTGGAGATGGATGAAGAACAGGTAAAGGTACTTAACGCAACTGAACTGTACAGTTAAAAACGGTTACGATGGTAAAAGTTACGTTATGTATACTTTACCATAATTTTTTTTAATTGGCAGAAGAACAACAGACCATACATATGAGAGCTTATTTCTGGAATTTTCTTTTTTTGCAGACAGGTGTCGCTCTGTCACCCAAGCTGCAGTGCACTGGTGCCATCTCGGCTCACTGCAGCCTCGACCTCCTAGGCTAAAGCAATCCTCCTCCTCAGCCTCCAGAGTAGCTAGGACCACAGGTGAGCACCACCACACCTAATGTTTTTTTTTTTTTGGAGAGACAGACTTTCACCATGCTGCCCAGGTTAGTCTCGAACTTCTGAGCTCATCAATCCACCTGCCTCAGCCTCCCACCGCGACCAGCCTTTTTTCCTTTTTAAATCAGACTTAGTCTTGCTCTGTCACCTAGGCTGGAGTGCGGTGGTGCAATCTCAGCTCACTACAACCTTCCTCTCCAGGGCTCAAGCAATTCACCTGCCTCAGCCTCCCAAAGTGCTGGGATTACAGGTACTGCCAGCACCCCCAGCCTTCCCTTGCATTTCTATCTGGGTTTTAGAATCAGCTTGTCAATCTCTGCAAAGAAGCTCAATGTAATTTTGATGGAGCCTTCACAAAATCTGCAGATCAATTTGGGGAGTGCTGCCATCTTAACAACACTGAGTCTTCCAAGAGGTTAAATGAGATCCCTTTTCATCTTTAGCTAGTCCTCAATGTCTTCGTTTCCACGGTATAGGTTTTGCATTTTTTTTGTTGTTGTTAATTTTATGCTTAAGTATTTTATTCTTTTTTATGCTATTGTAAATGAAATGGAATTGTTTTTTAAATTTCATTTTGGATTTATTCCATCTAGATTGAATTAATGAATTGTTGTTCCATCTGGACTGCAGATGTGTAGAAATACGGTTGACTTTTGTAGACTGATCCTGTATCCTGCAACCTTGCCAGCCTCATTCATTAGCTCTAATGTTCTTTACTTGATTCCTTAGAGTTTTCTAGATCATGTAATCTGCAAATAGAGATAGTTTTTCTTCTACCTTTCCAATCTGGATGCTTTTTATTTCATTTTCTTGCCAAATACCCTGGCCAAGACTGAGTACAATGTTGAGTAGAAGTTGTGAGAGCTGGCCAGGCATGGTGGCTCGTGCCTGTAATCCTAGTACCTTGGAAGGCCAAAGTGAGACGATCACTTAAGTTTGGGAGTTCGAGACCAGCCTGGCCAACAGGGTGAAACCCTGTCTCTACTAAAATAGAAAAATTAGCAAGAAATTGCTTGAACCCGGGAGGCAGAGGTTGCAATGACCTGAGATCGTGCCACTGCACTACAGCCTGGGCAAGAGAGCAAGACTCTGTCTCAAAAAAAAAAGGTTGTGAAAGCAGACATTCTTGGGACACACACAAGATGGGGACCCAGTCTGTCAAAAGTAAATACTATATAGGACAAAGCCAGTTCCAACAAATAAATCGCAAGGCAGAAAATTAAAAAAAAGAGGAGAATCCTATTAAGATTAAGAAAGATTTGGCTGGGTGCAATGGCTCACACCTGTAATCCCAGCATTCTGGAAGGCAGAGGCAGGTGGATCACCTGAGGTCAGGAGTTCAAGACCAGCCTGACCAACATGGTGAAACCCCATCTCTACTAAAAATACAAAAATTAGGCCAGACACAGTGGCTCATGCCTGTAATCTCAGCACTTTGGGAGGCCAAGGTGGGCAGATCACCTGAGGTCGGGAGTTCAAGACCAGCCTGAACAACATGGAGAAACCCTGTTTCTACTAAAAATACAAAAATTTGCCAGGCATGGTGGTGCATGCCTATATACCCAGCTACTCGAGAGGCTGAGGCAGGAGAATCATTTGAACCCAGGAGGTGGAGGCTGCAGTGAGATCATGCCACTATACTCCAGCCTGGGCAAGAACAGCAAAACTCCATCTCAAAAAAAAAAAATTAGCTGGGCGTGGTGGTGCCCACCTTTAATCCCACGTACTCAGGAGGCTGAAGCGGGAGAATCGCCTGACCTGGGAGGTGGAGGTTGCAGTGAGCTGAGATTTCGCCTTGCACTCCAACCTAGGCAAGAGAGTGACAGTCCATCTCAAAAAAAAAAAAAAAATTCTGGGCGCAGTGGCTCACGCCTGTAATCCCAGCACTTTGGGAGGCTGAGGGAGGTGGATCAGGAGGTCAAGAGATTGAGACCATCCTGGCCAACATGGTGAAACCACGTCTCTACAAAAAATACAAAAATTAGCTGGGCATGGTGGGGCCCATCTGTGGTCGCAGCTACTGGGGAGGCTGAGGCAGGAGAATTGCTTGAACCCGAGAGGCAGAGGTTGCGGTGAGCCGAGATCACACCACTGCACTCCAGCCTGGGCGACAGACGGAGACTCCACTTCAAAAAATAATGACTGTCAATATTTCAGGAATAATGGCGTAACTATTTTTAGGAGTCCTTATCTTTCTGAGATACCTATTGAAATATTTACAAGTGATAATTATGCTGCTTCAGGCTGGCTTCAATAACCTGGGTGTGGTGGGGTATGATGAGCACAGCGGCGGCAGTGAGGTGGAGCTCATGACTGGGGACCAGAAGGTGGGTGTGTGGCACAGGGTCACTAACAGTCACTCGATCTCTGTGTCTGTGTAAAGTCTTTGTAGTGAAGATTAATATTTAGTGGATCCAGCTCAATCAAGAGCTGGCTGCTGCTTTTCAACCACTAGTTTTTGGTATAAACGGCTCCTCTAGAAGACTCAGCCCTGATGATGCATTTGTGCTGCGTTTTTTTTTTTTTTTTTTGAGACAGAGTCTTGCTCTGTCGCCAGGCTGGAGTACAGTGGCGCAATCTCGGCTCACTGCAACCTCCGCCTCCTGGGTTCAAGTGATCCTCCAGCCTCGGCCTCCCAAGTAGCTGAGACTACAGGCGTGTGCCACCACGCCCAGCTAATTCTTGTATTTTTAGTAGAGACAGTTTCACCACATTGGCCAGGATGGTCTCGATCTCTTGACCTCGTGATCCACCCGCCTCGGCCTCCCAAAGTGCTGGGATTACAGGTGTGAGCCACCGCGCCCGGCCACCGTGTTTTGTTTTTGACTTTCCATTAGAAATGGAAGCATTGCTGTTTTCTTCCCACCCACAGCAGCTGGGAGCATTTCTCACACCTAGACACGCCCAGCACAGGGACCTGGAGATGCTGAAGGCCCAGTCATCATGAAAATTTCAAACACAAGATTAATTAGATGCTGAACTGCAAGTAAAATACCACTTTTAAGAAAAAAACATTGATTGACAATCAAAAAAAAAAAGAAAAAGAAAAAAGTGGCTGGGCGCAGCAGCTCACGTCTGTAATCCCAAACTTTGGGAGGCTGAGGTGGGAGGATCACCTGAGGATGGGAGTTTGAGAGCAGTTTGACCAACATGGAGAAACCTCGTATCTACTAGAAGTCAAAAAAATGAGCCATAGTGGCGCATGCCTGTGATCCCAGCTTCTCCGGAGGCCGAGGCAAGAGAATCGCTTGAACCTGGGAGGTGGAAGCTGCAGTGAGCCAAGATCGTGCCATTGCACTCCAGCCTGGGCAAGAGTGAAATTCCATCTCAAAAAAAAAGGAAAGAAAGAGAACAAAGCGTACCAAGCTTACAAGGATACATATGTGCCCGCAATTTCTAAATTTCTATCATTCTTTTTCTGTGAATAAAAATTATAAACATATTGCATATTTATGATGCAAACTATTCCCTAAAATTTTTACTACATGTAAGAACTGCATAAAGAGAAAATGTTTCAAAAAATAAAATGCATTCTATAATGGTCAAATCCAAAGATAAGACTAAGATACTGCATGTTCTGTACTTCTTACAGACATACCCTCATGTTAATATTCAGTAAAAAGACATCAATGATGAATCACCCGCCAGGGTAGCCTCCAGTGCATTAGGTAATTTCGAACATGGGGAGGGAAGTTTTTGTTGCATTTCGTTGTGCACAGACACAGCTCTGCATGAAGTCCTGCAGGGAAGACAGTGCAGGCAAAGCTGAGCCACCTCCCAGCCATGCGAGATACTTGTTCCCGACAAGCACCCCCTCAAACTCAAGCGAGGCGGAGGGTCCCCTGCTGGGAAGACGCCCATCTCAGCGCATGTGAAAGGTGACACTCTGGAGACCGGGTGCTGAAGGGAAGAGGGGACAGACCAGGAAGCCAATGGCTGCTCGGTGCTGAAACCTCAAAGGAACTGTGAAAGGATTAAGTTCAAAGTGAACAAGGGCTAATGAAGAACTCCCAAGGAAAGAGCTTTTATCCTCAGGGAAAAGGAGCATTTCTACAACTGGAGGGTAGGGTGAGCTCTGGAGGTCATCTCTGGTGGAGAGAGGGAAACCAGACATGGGTCAGTAGTTTGGTGAAGTAAAAATGGAATCATGCCAGCGACTGGTGCAATGCTCTAAATCTGTTCCAGAGGTGGGGTGGGGTGTGCGACGGCCTCTAGAACCTCCACACCTTTGCATCCCAATTCAACCCCGAGCTTGCCGTCCATTCAATTCTTAATTTCTCCCCTAGAAAACGAAGAGCAGTCCCACCAACCCATTCCTTCCAGGAGGGGACAGGCCATAAATCTCCCCATCCCTACAGAGCTGCCAGTCTTAACATCAGTGCTCATCAATTCAGACCTCAAGCACCACGAGGGACCACCCAGAAGCCCGGCCACAGGCCCTGTACCTGATAGATGGCTTCGTCGCAGGCATTCTGAAGGCCCAGGTTCACCATCGTGTTCTGCAGCGTGCGGCCCATGTAGAATTCCAGGGAAAGATAATAAATGCGCTGAGGAAGCAAGAGAAAAGAACCAGATTTTTCATTCTATCCCACACTTGAGGAAGGTTACAGAGATGACAGGACCCACGAAGCCCCGACTCGGGATTTCACTTACGTCGACCCCACGCACAAAAACTGGGCTTGCTCTGTCAGCCAGCCCACTGACCATGCCCCCAACAGCAGCCCACCTGGGAGACTCCTCCTCAACACGGCCTTCTCTTCCCCAACCCTCGAGTCCCTGGGTGAACACACACTAACTTTCCATGATGAGTGGCAGGGCAGGTTGGTGGTTGGTGCCAAGGCACCCAGAAGTGGACGACTCAGCCTCTTACCAACCACGTGCCCTCGGGCAAGTTACTTCACAGTCAGTCTGTGTCTTCAAGTACTCAGTGTAAAGCCCTGAGCACAACTTCCAGCATCCACGCCAAACGCCAGCGAATGCCAGCACAGATGACTGAACGGACACGTCCACGTCCCCCAGCAGAAGTCTCCTGGCCGGTGCCTGCCGGCTGGCTACCTTGGGGTTGCCAAGCTCTGTGCCAGCGAGGTGCTATAGCAAGGATGGCCACCCATGTGGTGCCCCCCCGGGCCCTGAGCGGGGTTCTGGGTGTCCAACATGCTCTACTGAGTACTTGTCACAGCAGCCACAGGCCCGCAGCAGCCAGGGTTGAACGCTGAGAGCAGCGGGCACAACTCCAAGGACTAACAGAATCCATCTCCCCTGAAATATTTACTAACCGCTCTGGTGGTTTTAACCAGGGGTCAAGCTCTTTGTGATATTTTCACTCCAGGAGGAGGAGCTTACTTCCTGCCTGCCACCTTGAGGGTGGGCTTCATGTAGCGACGTCCTGCTGAGGAGTAGGAAACAGCAGCAACTGGACAGCTGACCACACTGACCAGCTCCCCAGTGTACTGTGACGCTTCCCCTGTGTGTGCTCTTCCCAAAACCTATAACCCCAGTCTAATCATGAGAAAATGGCAGGCAAACCCAAATTGAGGAATTTTCTATAAAATGCCTGACCAGTAGTCATCAAATTTGTAAGGTCATCAAAGAGGGAGTGATCAACAAACAGCCACAAATTCAAGCCACATTCAAGCTTTTGGAACTAATAAATGAATTCAGCAAGGTAGCAGAACACAAGACTATCACAAAATCAATTATCTTTATTGTTTTTAATTATTCATGATTGATTAATATAAATATCCAACATTCATTAGCAATGAACATTCCAAAAATAAAATTAAGAAAACAATTACTATGGCTGAGCACAGTGGCTCACACACTTTGGGAGGCCAAGGCAGGAGAACTGTTTAAGGCCAGGAGTTTGAGACCAAGCTGGGCAGCAAAATGAGACCCCTCTCTACAAAAAATTTAAAGATTCGCTAGGCATGGTGGCATATGCCTGTGGTCCCAGCTACAAGGGAGGCTGAGGGGGAGGACTGCTTGAGCCCAGGAGGTCAAGGCTCTGATGAGTCAGGTACAATGGTTCACACCTCTAATCCCAGCACTTTCTAAGTCTGGCAGTTCCTCAGAAAGTTAAACACAGAGTTACTATTTGGCCCAGCAATTCTACCCCCAGGTACATACACACTCAAGAGAAATGAAAGCCCATGTCCCCTTCAACACTTGTAAATCACAACCAAAAGGTGGAAACAGCCCAAA
This sequence comes from Leontopithecus rosalia, assembly GCA_028533165.1. NCBI lineage: Eukaryota > Metazoa > Chordata > Mammalia > Primates > Cebidae > Leontopithecus > Leontopithecus rosalia. The sequence goes on along the minus strand of CM052652.1, from coordinate 149,720,140 downwards.
TGTCCATCAGTTGACAGACACAAAAAAGGTGCTACATCCAAGCAACGGAGTAGTATTTGGCCCTAAAAAAGGAATCAAGCACTGAAACACGCTACAACATGAAAGAACCTCAAAAACAGCAGGTTCGATGGAAGAGGCCAGTCGCACACTCTACGAATCCGTCCCTATGGAACGTCCAAAGAAATCAAGAGGACTGGTAGCTGCCTAAAGGCAGGGATCAGGGGTTTAGGCTTGGAGTTTCTGTTTGGGGTGATGAAAAGGCTTTAAAATTGATTGTGGTGACAGAAGCACAACTCCGTGAATGTCCTCGAGCCGGAATAGCCAACTGCATGCTTTAAAGGGGTGAACTGTACACTATCTGAATTTATCTCCCATACACCCCGTGTCAGAAAGCGTAATAGATGAGGCCAGGCGCGGTGGCTCACACCTGTAATTCCAGCATTTCAGGAGGCTGAGGCAGGAGGATCGCTTGAGTCAAGGAGTTCAAGGCCATCTCTAGAAAAGAAAAGGCCAAGCGCGGTGGCTCACGCCTGTAATCCCAGCACTCTGGGAGGCCAAGGTAGGCAGATTACTTGAGGTCAGGAGATTGAGACCAGCCTGGCCAACATGGTGAAACCCTCTCCCTGTTAAAAATACAAAAATTATCCAGGCATCATGGTGGGCACCTGTAATCCTAGCCACTAAGGAGGCTGAGGTAGAAGAATCACTTGAACCCAGGAAGTGGACATTGCAGTGAGCTGAGATTGTGCCACTGCATTTCAGCCTGAGCAACAGAGTGACGCTCAGTATCAAAATAAATAAAGCCAGGCATGGTGGTGCACCCCTGTAGTCCCAGTTACTCAGGGGGCTGGGCCAGAAGCATTGCTTGAGCCTGGGAGGCAGACGTTACTGTAAGCTGCGATCATACCGCTGCACTCCCCCAGCCTGGGTGACATAGGGAGACCCTGTCTCAAAAACCAAACAAAAAAACCCAAAACACTGCAGTAGGCAAAGAGCACAAAGCATTTGCCCGGGGCAAATGAAATTCATAAACACAGACTTACCCAGTAAGTCAAGAAATAATGACTAGGTCACAAAGGATCCAACCAAGCATGGGAAAGAAGTGACGTAAGGTCACCACAGAACTGAAGGTACCACCGAATGCAAAACAAAGGCAAAGCTGAAAACAAAACCAGGCCGAGAAGAAGCAAACCAGAGGTGGGGTGGGGCGGGCAGGTGGGCAGACAGCATGAGAAGGACTGGGGAGAAACATACTGGGTGGAAGACTGAGGACACCTAATGTCTGCATCACCAGGCTCTCTGAAAAGAGGCTGAATAAGTTTAAAATGTTTTTGGCCAGCTGTGGTGGCCTGTAATCCCAACCTTTTGGGAGGCCTAGGTGGGAGGCTTGCTTGAGCCCAGGAGTGAAAGACCAGCCTGGGCAACATAGCAAGACCCTGTCATTACAAAAAATAATATACATATATACGTATACATACATACATATATATATATATACACATACACATACACATATATATATACACATATTTTTACGCAGAGCTTCAGTCTTGTTGCCTGAGCTGGACTGCAATGGCACAATCTCAGCTCACCGCAACTTCCACCTCCTGGAGTCAAGCGATTCTCCTGCCTCAGCCCTCCCAAGTAGCTGGGAATACAGGCATGAGCCACCACACATGCACGGATAATTTTGTATTTTTAGTAGAGACGGGGTTTCTCCATGTTGGTCAGGTTGATCTCAAACTCCTGACCTCAGGTGATCCATCTTCCTTGGCCTCCCAAAGTGCTGGGATTATAGGCAGGAGCCGCCATGCCTGGTTTTTTTGTTTTGTTGTTTTTTGAGACAGGGTCTCACTCTGTTGCCCAGGCTGAAGTGCAGTGGCATGATCCCAGCTCAGTGCGACCTCTGCCTCCCAGATTCAAGTGATTCTCCTGCCTCAGCTTCCTGAGTAGCTGGGAACAAAGGTATGTGGGCCACCACGCCATTTATTTTTGTATTTTTAGTAGAGACAGGTTTTTAACATGTTAGTCAGGCTGGTCTCAATCTCCTGACCTCAAGTGATCTGCACATCTCAGCCTCCCAAAGTTCTGGGATTACAGGCATGAGCCACCGCGTCCAGCCAATGAAGTTTTTAATACATAATTTAAGAATACTCTATAAATATCTAAATCTACAAAGAACAGACACACACACACACACACACACACACACACACCCCATAGCTCTGTCTTTAATGGCCTGTTTCTACTATTTAGATCATTTGAATATACGGCTTCTACATTGCTGTCCAAATTCCAAAGTCCTTTCAGTCACAAGAAATTACAGCAGCATCATTAACGAGTCCCATAGCTGCTGTAAGTACAGTTACTGCGACCGTCACTCACAGCCAGGCCTCTGGCGGACTTTTCACCTTGCTAACCTTTATTGACACTACATTTGAACCATGGGGTTTCCATAGCACCTGCCTCCCTGCCTGCAGAGGAGGCCACAGGCACTGTCCAGGCAGTGTGAAATCACACTGAGCCCAGCTGGACCCTGGCTGTCTGAGAAAATACCGTGAGTCAAGGATTAACAAGAGGTTTTATAAGAAGCTGACAGGCCAGGAACGTGATGAGTATGTTTTTATTCTGCCTTTAACTAAAAATGTGGATTTTTTTAAGAGACGATGGTCTCACTGTGTTGCCCAGGCTGGCTGCACACTCCTGGCCTCAAGTGATCCTCGCATCTCAGCCTCCCAGGCAGCTGGCACTCTAGGCACATGCCACCACACCTGGCTAAAATGTGTATTTTCAGGTTGTAGTTTGATCTTTCTGCAAAAGTTCCTTATTTCTACTTAGGAACTTTTCTACTGCGGGGAAAAAAAGTTCACCGGTTATGTCCCAAGAGCTCGATCATCTCTTTGTCAGAGACAGCACGGATGTGGGAAGGGCTGGGCTACACTCGAAGCCTGTGTGTCTCCACCTGTCCTCCAGGTTGCACGCAGACATCCAGGGCTCCGCAACTTCCTGCGCAGCACAGCCCCCAGAGCACCGCCCAGGGCCTGCCCAGCCACAGGCTGTGTCCTTGGGGACTGCAACTTGTTTCAACTTAAGAACTTTCATCATGTGCCGAGATGTGTTGATGCTGCTTTTACTTTAAGACGGCTCAGAGTGAAAACCAGGAAACTGAACTGGCCAAGGACATGTAGGCGTGAATGGTACAGGCGAGCGTCCCATCCCAGCTCCCTGCCCTGGCTAGCTGGGTGACCTGGGCAAGTCGCTCAGCCTCTGAGAAGACCACATTCACCCGTGGGCTCACAACAGGCTACGACCGGACTCAGGAAACGCTGGTTCCCCTCGCCATACCAGATTCTTCCAGGAGAGATGCGGAGCCTAATAAGAAGCAGGTGGCAGTTCTGGAAAGTAACAGGAAAAGGCATAGGCTTTGTTCACAGCAGCCTAGGGACACGGCTCTTCTAGGACCCCAAACCCTGCTGCTGCAGGACAGCCTCTGTGTACTCGCTCCCCTCTGGCTCCTCCTGCGCAGCTGTGAACAGGGCTTCCCTGCTCAGGGAGCAGCGGCTGAAGAACTAGACTCTCACTGGCTTCCGCCTGAAAATGCCAACAGAATCCCTTAATCTTCCTGCTCCGCAGCTCTGCTCTAAGCGGGACCTGCTGCCTGGGACTGAACTAGGCCACGGATCCTCCTAGCACGGCCCCTTCCTGCAACTGCAATATGATGATAGCAAGCGTTAGGGAGCCTAAAGGAAGCCTTCTTTTTTATTTTTTGAAATAGAGTCTCGCTCTGTTGCCCAGGCTGGAACGCAACAGTGCAATCTTGGCTCACTGTAACCTCTGCCTCTTGGGTTCAAGCCCGTCCCGCCTCTTCTGTTTTAATAGAGTTTATTTATTACATGCAATGCCTACACAACCAGGCAAATGATAGAAAACCATAAAACTCTACGACAGATGAAAATAGGATCAGCACAAATGGAACACAACACACTAATCACCTCCAGAGAGAGGAAAATATGCTCAGCACAAACGGTACACAACACACTAATCACCTCCAGAGAGGAAAATACGCTCAGCACAAATGGTACACAACACACTAATCACCTCCACAGAGGAAAATATGCCCAGCACAAATGGTACACAACACACTAATCACCTACAGAGAGGAAAATACGCCCAGCACAAATGCTACACAACACACTAATCACCTCCAGGGAGGAAAATATGCTCAGCACAAATGGGACACAACACACTAATCACCTCCAGAGAGAGGAAAATATGCTCAGCACAAATGCTACACAACACACTAATCACCTCCAG
>CM052652.1:149679134-149706277 GCA_028533165.1 Leontopithecus rosalia | reverse complement strand
CGGGGCCTCCGGGGAGGGGAGGGGCCTCCGGGGGCGGGGCGGGCGTCCGGATTCATCAAAGCTGAGAGCGCCGGTGTCTTCCGAGACCGCAGCTGCACCTGCCCACGCCACCTGAGAGTGGGGTTTGCCTCCCCGATGGGCAAGCCCGACAGAAAGTGGGAGCGGCCAGAGGGGGCAAGAGACCCGGGGCCTCCAAGCGTGCGGTCCTGGCCGCTCCTGCCAGCCCGGGGGCGGGGCGGGAGAGGGGCCCAGCCCTCCGGCCCTCGGGGGGTTCCTGCGGCCGGCGCTGCCTGCACCCGGTCAGTGGCTGCCCCGCGGGAGCGCTGGGCCCCGGCTGTGTCCGCGGCCTGGTAAACGTTCGAAAAACTGATTACAGCTTGGTGAAAGGCCTTCACCAACACTGCTGGGCCCGGTCTCCAGCCTCCAGGGCAGGGCGGCTCGGAGAATACCAGCTATCTGCCTGCCACTCCAGGCGGACGACAGACGTGGAGAAAACCAGCTGCCAGTGAGCTGGAGACGCCCGTTCCCGAGGGCGCGAGGCGGCCCCAGCCAAGTGCCACCACGACCCCTCCTCGGAGGGACCGCGGCCCCGTAGCCCTCCAAGAAACCCCGCTCCCGAAAACACCCTCTGGCAGTCGCTGTGCGCTTTGAGATTACAGCAGGGAGAAGGAAACATGCCTGTCTGGCCGGGGAGCTCAGCCCCTGACCGAGACTAGCCTCCTCCATCCCAACCCAGGCTGGAGCTCCAGATAGCGGGTATCTGCACACAGCTGCCCACGCTTGGTCCCCAAGGAGCACATCCCTGCTGGCCTCAGCCTGTGGGAACCCTGCTTCAAGTAAAGTTCGCCTAAACTCCGCCTTCCCCCAATCCCTTAAGAACTCTGCCTTTCCCTACGTTCTTGGGAAGCTCTCCATTGCAGTGGGTCAGTAAACCCGATTTTGTGGGACTCCAGGTTTGCTCCTGGTGGTCTTGGGCTAAAGGGCTACAAAAGTTACTGAATTTCATGGAAGTTCAAACTGCCCGCAGGAGATGCCATAAAAGTCCGGGTCAGTAGTTTTCCTAGTGTGATGCTTCCAAAGCTATCTTCTTACCTGGAGCCCCTTCCAGCTGCAGACTTCAGAGGCTGAGGTTAGTCAGTCTGGAATGACCCCACAGCCCACCCAGCTGCAGCTCGGGGATTCACTTCTTCACTATATCCTAGGGATTCTGGAGCCAAAAAGATCGAACTTCGGGCACAGATGGCAGGGCTGTGGGGTTGAACTTGAGTGCAAGCTCTTTACACTGATGCAATCTCTCTGAGGGTGATCTGGCAATTCAGAAGTCATAAAAATGATGGTGCCCTATGACCACTTCTACCACTCTGGGGAATGGATTTCAAGGAAAGCTTGGAAAAACAAAAAGCAAGTTGTGCAAAGATGTTTTCTGCTGTGGTGTAGTAAAGGTCCATCCCCCAGCTGGGGTGCACACCTGGCAAAGAATGGAGGAGCTGACACTTATAGACCATTACTTGCACTGTACACGTGTTAACTTCTGACCCCTGCAAATAGCCTGCTACTATCCCCCCGCTTGACAATGGAAAAGGTGAGCCACAGAGAAGTCAACTCTTCCCTAACACCACACAGCTAATAAGGGAAACAGCCAAGCCCTGCTCCACTGCACATGCCTGGAGCAGTGTATCTATTCTCAAAGTTAACATCATAAATCATTGTGCTGCTTAAATAAATGACTAATTTTTTTTTTTGAAACGGAGACTCTGATTTGTCACCCAGGCTGGAGTGCAGTGGCTCGATCTCAGCTCACCACAGCCTCCGTCTCTCGGGTTCAAATGATTCTCCTGCCTCAGCCTTCCAAGTGCCTGGGATTACAGGCACAAGCCACCACACCCAGATAATTTTTGTAATTTTTAGTAGAGACCGGGTTTCACCATGTTGGCCAGGCAGTCTCAAATCCTGACTTTGTGATCCACCTGCCTCGGCCTCCCAAAGTACTGGGATTAGAGGCATGAGCCACTGTGCCCGGCCTAAGTCCTTTCTTTTATAGCTACACTTTATGAAATTTTCCATGATCCTGACGAAAGTTCTTTGCCCAAACCTCAGTTAGGCTTCTGAACCTTCTCCTAGGGCCATTATACACTTCCTTTTGACATCCGTTTTAGCAATCCCTGCTTTGCCAGTTTAGCAAGGACTCCCTGCCCCTGATATCTCATCCCCCTCGGTGACATCTGATCAGGTTCCCCATGCTCCACCATCCCCCATGATGTCCTATCTCCTTGGCCTGCCTTCAGCAGGAATTCTGTGAGGTGGTTTAGCCAGAATCCCAGGCCCCTGAAGCGTCCTCTTAGTAAATGCCCGTCCACTGACCCCTCCCCCTGGTCCCTGGCTGTAAATTCCCACTTGCCCATGCTGTTTTCAGAGTTGAGTCCAGTCTCTCTCCCCTGCTGCGAGACCCAGTTGCAGTGGTCCCCGTACCTGTCGTGATGGTCGTGAATAGTCTGGTGCCATACTTTAACAAATGCTATTGAATTCTTTTTAACACCTATCTTACCAGATGTAATTTCTTCTTCCTGGGAGCTGCCATGGTCCTTCGCCTCTCCTGTGGCACTTAGGCCAATACTGAATCTTCATGATATGACCCTTCATGATGTGCATGGTTGACACAGGGAGGGGCCTTCTCCCCATCATGTCTCCTCACCTCCCCTGGCCACTAATATCACTGGAGTGGCTAAACAATTCCCAGGATTATCTCAGCCATTTTCAAATAAATATTTATTATTTATTTATTTATTTATTTATTTATTTATTGAGATGGAGTCTTGCTCTGTCACCCAGGCTGGAGTGCAGTGGTGCAATCTCAGCTCACTGCAACCTCCACCTCCCAGGTTCAAGCAATTCTCCAGCCTCAGCCTCCCATGCAGCTGCGATTACAGGCATCCAATCACACTTGGTTAATTTTTGTATTTTCAGTGGAGACAGGGTTTCACCATGTTGCCAGGCTGGTCTGTAACTCCTGACTTCAGGTGATCCGCCGGCTTCAGCCTCCCAAAGTGTTGGGATTATAGGCGTGAGCCACTGTGCCGGCCATCATTTTCAAATAAATAATTTTTAGATAGTTTTAAGTGTTGTGAAGAAGAGCAAGTTGAGCAGTTAGTTATAGGAGGTGATATTTGAGCTGAGGCTCAAAAAATAAAGGCATGGACTGGGTGCAGTGGCTCATCCCTGTGATCTCAACACTTTGGGAGGCTGAGGTGGGCGGATCACTTGAAGTCAGGACTTTTAGACTAGACTGGGCAACATGGTGAAACCCTGCACTTACTAAAAATACAAAGATTAGCCATCCCGGCTACTTGGGAGGCTGTGGCAGAAGAATCACTTGAACCCGAGAGGCAGAGGTTGCAGTGAGCATTCCAGCCTGGGCAACAGAGCAAGACTCCATCTCAAAAAAAAAAAAAATGAAGGAATGAATGAATCTGGGGAAACAGCAAATGCAAAGGTCCTGAGGTGGGCACCTACTTGGACAGTCCACAAAAGAGGCATCTGAGGGGCACTGAGATACGCCACCCCAAAATATGCCTGTTTGCATGTGGATTATTTTTAGTTAAAGGCCATTAAGAACTAGCAGACCACAGGACAAGCTCTAAAAACTGTTTTCATTTTGTAAAAGAAATTCACGTTTATTTTAAAGGAAATTTCCATGTCTCTCCCATGCAAGGAAGAGGATATCTTGTAACAACTCTTATCAATGGAAGAAGGTAGTGACTTAAATCTGTGTAGCAAAGCTTCCTCAACAACCCTTGCTGGTAAATACTTTTCCTGGTCATCTGCTGAGGTTTGAATATCCCCTCCAAAACTCATGTTGAAATTCAGTTGCCATTGCTTAAGAGGTAGCACTGCTCAGAGGTGATCAGGCCATGAGGGCTGCACCCTCAAGAATAGATTAATGCCTGATTGGTCATTATTAATACCCATTTTTTTTTCAGAATAAAGCGATATTTCCGTTCACCCTCCCTCTTTCTCTTCCTCTTTCTTCCTCTCCTTTACTCATTTTTTTTTCTTTCCTTCTCTCAAAAAAAGAAAGAAATCAACTTGTAAACCTCTAGATCCAGGTCGGCAATGTCTCTCTCATTGCTTGATTTCCTTCCTTCCCTTCCCTCCCTCCCTCCCTCCCTTCCTTCTTTCCTTCATCCCTTCCTTCCTCCCTCCCTTCCTCCTTCCCTCCCTTCCTGCCTTCCTCCCTTCCTCCCCCTCCAAAAAAAGAATAGATTAATGCCGTTGTGGGAGTGGCTTGTTATAAAAATGAGTTTGGCCCAAGGGATGGCCAAACTACATTGTCCCGTGGAAGGCCCTCACCCGATGCCAGTGCCATGTCTTGGACTTCCCAGTCTTCAGAACCATGAGCCAGATAAGACAGTTTTTTAAAAAATAAATTAGACAGTCTGTGCCATTCTGTTACGGCAGCACAAAATGGACCAAGACACCTTCCCATAACATGCCTCCCCTGCCCAGAAGCTCCAGGCCTTTTCCTTTGTGCCAGCCTAAGATGATAGATGAGCTCAAGTTCTGACCACATTTTGGGTTACTCATTGTCAGGTACTGTAAGTGCAATGCACATGCCAATAAACTTGTTTTTTCTCTTGCCTGATTGAATTGCCTTTGGCTGGTGTAATTAAAGGGCCCCTAGCTGGAGACCCTAACATAGGCCGGAGAAAAGATTTTTTTCCTTCCCTAAATAACCAACAGGTGGATTCAGCTTCATCATTCATTTTAGCAGCAAAACTGCCAGGCTTCCGAACAGGCAAAATAGAAAGAAATTGGTCAATGCTTTCATTTTCTATAAAGCTGAAAAGCAGGTTTGCCCCTCTAAGAGGAAGGGCTGCTCTGGCAGCCTGGATCAGAGTGGTGACCAGGCCAAAGACCTGCTCACCTCAGCATCGGGGAACCCCTGTTCCAGACTGTCCTCTGTCTTCTCTGTTTGGGAGCTCATTTAAAAAATTCAGTTACTAAGAAGGGATAGATGCTGGTTCTGATTTAGTTACTGTTGTAGTGAGCTGTTCTGTGTTGTTGGAGATAACACGTTACCTTATTTTTGCTTCGTTTTGTTTTTTTGAGACAGGGTCTTATGGTGTTGCCCAGGTTGGAGAGCAGTTGTGTGATCACGGCTCACTGTAGCCTCAGTCTCCCAGGTGAGCCTCCTCCTCAACCTCCCAAGTGTCTGTTACTACAGGTGCATGCCATCATGCCCAGATAATTTTTGTATTTATTATACAGACAAGGATTTGCTGTGTTGTCTAGGTTGGTCTTGAACTCAAGGGCTCAAGCCATCCACTCAACTCAGTCTCCCAAAGTGTTGGGATTACAGGCACGAGCCACTGTGCCCAGCCTAAAGTTCTTTTAAATAGGTATTTAAGATTCTGTCTGCAGCAAGTCCCCTGTCCTCTGCCTCAGAAAAAGAGACGAAAGATATCTTATAAATGGAATAAGATGCTGTGGGACTTAGAAGTGGGATGTGGGAAACAGATGTTTTTGGTCTGCCTAGGCTTAGGCTTCTTGAGGACCTGAAGAGTGTCTCATCGATTGCTGGTGAAATGAGTGACTGAGAAGCACCACTGGCCCTTGAGAACGCAGATGCAGAGGGAACATCTTTCTGGGATCCCAGCAACGCCTCTGGCAGATCTGTGCTGGTCAATTTCATGTTTGCAAATGAACACAGACCCAGGCTTTCAGGAAACGAGAGATAAATAACAAATACATTATTTTTGAGAGGCTGGTAATTATCAAACTCAAAGTCATAAAGAGCCCACCAGCTGGAACAACACTGGAAATGATGCCCTCCCTCCACTGGGGCGTGTCAGCAGATATTCCTAGTGACATTCATGATTTTAACACACTGATGTTAAAGGAAAAAGGCTCCATGAGACCACAGTGATACTAAGAAAGAACGAAATGGAGATGGGGAAGAAGGAAGCCACTCCTCTCTGCGGGACGTGGAGTCAATGCAGGAGGTGAGAGCCACGGGGGAACGGGATTAAGAAGGAAGCCGCTCATCTCTGTGGGACGAGGAGTCAATGCAGGAGGTGAGAGCCACAGGGGAACGGGATTAACTCCCTCTCACATTACCTTATTAGCTGTAAAAAGGAAAGGGATTTGCAGTGGAGAGGTATGGCAGACTCCAGCGTCACGCAGTGACGCAACTTAGCCGCCCAGGGGACAAACCTAAACTGAGTCTGATTCAGTGCACTGAGAACAACGAAGGCCACTTACGCTGCTGCAGCATAACGCAGTGTATCACACACAAAATACGTAGTGTATTATATTACACAGTAGCACACGGCAGGCCTCTGGGACACAGCTTATAGAAGTGCAAATAGTCCTTGAGGCAAACTTGCAAATAAAAACTTTCCATAGGGCTTGTGACTAGCACATTCCCAAAGCCCCAGACCCAGAATCCCACCTGCTTAGTGAGCACCTCTGGGGCATTTTATTATTCTTATTTTCAGATAGAGTCTCACTCTGTTGCCCAGGCTGGAGTGCAGTGGCACGATCTTAGCTCACTGCATTCTCCGCCTCCTGGGTTCAAGCAATTTCTCCTGCCTCAGCCTCCCCAGTAACTGGGACTACAGGCGCTTGCCACCCTGCCTGGCTAGTTTATTTATTTTTTATTTTTTTAGGAGAGACGGGGTTTCACTGTGTTAGCCAGGATGGTCTCGATCTCCTGACCTCGTGATCCACCCGCCTCGGCCTCCCAGAGTGCTGGGATTACAGGCATGAACCACTGAGCCCAGCCCAGGACATTTTTTTTTACTGTGCAATGTGTGAATCTCTGCTGCCGGGCAGGCTACCTTTCTAACCCAGAGGCCTGGTTTTAGCAGGACTTCCCCAGTGTGCAGGTGGGGGTGCAGGGGCTCTTGGGGGGCTTCAAGGCATCTGTGGCCTAGGCCTAACTGCCCCTACTGAATGACTGCGAGATGAGTTCCAGAGCTGGGCTAGAGTAGACCTGGCACCCTGCCCCAGGCCTCCCCTGACAGGAGACAGAGAGGAACAGGTGAGCATGCTAAAGAGACAGCAAGCCGGTCACACTCCAGGGCCACAACCCTGCTGTCTTCTGAGCCAGAAACATTTCCTGACTCTGGGGACAGGGGAGATGTTGAATGGGACCACCCTGAGAGCTGTGGTGGTCACTGTGAAGCTGAGCACTGGACCACACTCCCCGCTGCCCCAGAGTGCCCAGGCGAGTGGTTTCATCCACGGGGCAGGGCTCAGAGGGCCGGGCTGAGCCACTGATGATGTGCGTGTCTGCAGCCCAGCAGTTCCTGCTCAGTCAGTGTCAGGCCCGGGATGAAATCAGCACTTAGACACTCAGGGGTCAGCACAAACCTGCCAGCATCGCACTGAGTGGAAGGAGCCAGCGCACCGGCAGGACTCACTGCCTCTCCAGATGAAGCGCCAAGTTCACACAGAAAGCCTGGCTCTCTCCAGCTGGTCTGAATTTAGTGAGAAAGATGAGCACAGCACCTGTGGAAGTGGCTCTAGAAAACAGGGTCCCTAGGAACTGCTTCTGCGCCACCCAAGTGTGCAGACAACCCAGGAGGAGTCCTCCGTCTGGCCACCTCCCTCCCGCCCCGAGGGGACAGCAGCTCAGTGAGACCTCGACCCCACCAGCAAACAACCCCTCCTTCGTTCCTCATGCGCCGGCTCCACCTGCACTGCACCGACTGCCGGCCAGGCGCTGAGCTTCACATCCACACAAAACACGAAGACCAACCACCCAAACCTCGTGGTGAATTGTCATCGTGTTGGGTTGTGTTGGAGGTGGGGCCTGATGGGAGGTGACGGGATAAAGGGGCAGATTTCTCACGAATGGTTTAGCAGCAGCTCCTTGATGCTGTTCTTGAGATAGTGAGTTCTCTCAGGTTGTTTAAAAGTGTGTGCCCACCCCTGCCCCATGCCTCGCTCCCGCTCTGGCCGTGTGATCTGCCTGCCTCCCACCGAAGCCTTCTACCATGACTGTCAGACTCCTGAGGCCTCTCCAGAAGCCCAGCAGACATCGGCACTGTGCTTCCTGAACCGTCTGCAGAACCATGAGCCAATTAGACCTCTTTTCTTTTCTTTCTTTTTTTTCTTTTTTGAGACTGAGTCTCGCTCTGTCCCCAGGCTACAGTGGCACCGTCTCACCTCACTGCAATCTCTACCTCCCAGGTTGAAGTGATCCTCCTGCCTCAGCCTCCCAAGTAGCTGGGATTAAGGCATGCGCCACCATGCCGAGCTATAAACCTTTTTTTTTTTTTTTGAGACGGAGTCTCGTTCTGTTGCCAGGCTGGAGTGCAGTGGTGTGATCTCAGCTCACTACAACCTCTGCCTCCCAGGTTCAAGCGATTCTCCTGCCTCAGCCTCCCACGTAGCTGGGATTACAGGCATGTGCCACCATGCCCAGCTAAGTTTTGTATTTTTAGTAGAGATGGGGTTTCACCACATTGGCCAGGATGGTTTCGATCTCTTGACCTCAAGTGATCCACCTGCCTTAGCCTCCCAAAGTGCTGGGAATACAGGTGTGAACCACCACACCCAGCCTAAACCTTTTTTCTTTCTTTTTTTTCCTGAGGGAGTCTTGCTCTGTCGCCCAGAACTGGAGTGCAGTGGCGTGATCTCAGCTCACTACAACCTCTGCCTCCCAGGTTCAAGCAATTCTCCTGCCTCAGCCTCCCAAATAGCTGGAATTACAGGTGTGTGCCACCACGCCCAGCTAATTTTTGTATTTTTAGTAGAGATGAGGTTTCTCCATGTTGGCCAGGCTGGTCTCAAACTCCTGACCTCAGGTGATCCTCCTGCCTCAGCCTCCCACAGTGCTGGGATTACAGGCGTGGGCCACTGCGCTTAGCTGCCACTTTTCTTTATAAATTACTCAGTCTCAAGTATTTAGAGCAATGTAAAAATGGACTAATACAACCTTATGGTTCTGGAGGCTGAAAAGTCTAAGGATGGAGTGTCCTTCTCAGTGTGTGGTCAAGATGCCGGCAGGTTTGGGGCCTGGTGAGGCCCTTCGCTTCTTCCACAGTGTCCTTTTGTACGGCGTGTCCTCCAGAGGGGAGGAAGCCCACATGCTCACATGGCAGAAGGCGAAAAGCCAAGAGAGAACCCACTCCCAAAGCCCTTTCACTAAGGCATTAAATCTACTATAAGGGTGCAGCCCTCCTACCGTCATTGCCTCTTAAAGACCCCACCTCCCAATACCATTACGCTGGCAATCGAATTTCAACATGGGTTCTGGAGGGGAAGGCAGTCAAACTCCTGTACCTTCTCGGAAGCTGTGGGACCTGCCCAGCCTGCCAGCCTGCCTGGGCTCCATCTCCTTCCTTAGCCTGTGTCTCTGCGGCCCGCAGTTCCATCAAAGCTGCTCTCCACCTCCAGACTCCCAGCCTGGAATTACAGATGTTCTCCCCTCAAATCCAAATCCTACAGCAAATGCTGGAGATTCAAATTCAGTCCTCTCTTGTCAGGACTGACAGTGTCAACTGGAGCCCCTGTCCTTTGGGATGCCTGTGGAATGGCCCCGAATATCTCAAGTTGGACCCCCTCAACACCACTTTGGGAGTGTCCGTGATGTCACCCACTGACCCTGATGTGCTTCTCAGCACCCTTGGTTCCTACACCAACACAACTCCTTATGGGTTAGTACAATCCCTTTGAAAAACTGGCAGTGTTTGCTAAACAAACGCTTCCTATGACCCAGCAACTCTACTCCAAAGAAAACACCCAACAGAAATGAATGCTTATGCTCACCCCAAGGCAAGTACAAGACTGTTCAGAACAGCCCTATTCAGAACAGTCTCAAACTGGAAACTCTGCAAACATCTATCATCCCTGGAATGGATACATACACTGCGGCATATTCACACCAACACGAAGATGAGTCACCCACAACTTCGCCCTCCCACACGGATGAGTAATGCCAGGCGAGAGACTAGACCAAACAGCACATCCTGTTACTCGAAGCCCTCGGGCCTCAGACCTCTAGCGGGTTAGGAAGGACAGTGGCTGCGTGCACGTGCACGGAGGGGCTGTGAGGCACGGGGTCTGGAGAAGCTCTTCGTTGCAGTCTGGTGTGTACAAGTGTAAAAGTGCACTCTGGGCAGCGTCTGTGGGTGTGGCAGATCTCCCTGGACCTGGGCCACGGGCCTGGGGGGTCCCACATCCCACAGTAATGGGCCTTCCACCATCTTCCTCCCTGTCTTATGCAACGCCTCCTGGCCCTGCCCACACCCAACAGGGCTCCAGGTCCTTCGTTAAGGCCAGTGGTGCCAGCAACACCCAGGCATTCTCCACAAACTACAAGGAATCTGCCCAGCAGCCAGTCCTCCGAGGAGGAAGCCTGCGTCTGCCGGCTCAGGACATGCCTTTCGGGTTTTTTTTGGCACGATCTCGGCTCACTGCAACCTCCACTTCCTGGGTTGAAGCAATTCTCCTGCCTCAGCTTCCTGAGTAGCTGGGATTAGAGGCACTTGCTATCAGGCTCGGCTAATTTTTTTTAGTAAAGACGGGGTTCATCGTGTTGACAAGGCTGGTCTTGAACTCCTGACCTCAGATGATCCACCCGCCTTGGCCTCCCAAAGTACAGGAGGATTCTTAGAGGCTCCATGCATGAGCCACCGCACCCGGCCATTGTGTTTTGTTCCTTGTGGGGATGCGTGTCCCTCTTCCAAGGGCTGGGGCTGCTGCTCTTGGGGACCTGCTGCTGGGGGGCCAGCAGTAGACTCCACACAGGTCCTCCTGCCTACTGGGCCCTCCTCAGAGCCTCCACCGCTGCAGGTTCCACTCCCCGGGTGTAGGTCTGAGTCCAGCACCCTTCCTGCAAACCTCCCAACAAAAACAAGCATCCTACACCTTCGCCCCAGACCCCTTCCTGGCAGGTCCTCAGGCTGGGCATGGGCAGGGCAAAGACAGACTTGAGGTAGCCAGGGGGGAGGTGAACACTGGGCCAAAGCCAGTGGGCGTCCTGATGTGTGGATTCCAAAGGAACCAGGCAAGCAGGGAGCAGTCCTGAGGTCAGCAAGGCCAGAGGGAGACAGAGGAAGCCCTGTAATCTGGAAGTGTGGGGGCCGCCTGCTGGGCAGGGAGGGGCTGTGGACACCAATCCAGCACTCTCAAGCCCTTCCCCGCCTGGCTTTCACCCTCCTCTGCCTGTGTTCGCTTGGGAGGCATGTGCGTCCCCACCCGGATTCATCCTGGGGAAGATGCCTCCTGGAGCAGGCGGGATGCTGCAGCTCCACGCGGTGGCCACCTGGTCCTCTGCGAAGCTGCTCCTGACAGCTAGCCTGGCACAGAAGTGCCCCTAGCTGGCCGCTCTGCCTGCCTGAAACGGGGCACCGAGCACAGGCCCCTCCAGATCTGGTCCCCTGCCCATTTTTATACAGCTCTCAAGCTAGGAATACCTTTTACATTTTCAAAGGACTGAAAAAAAATCCAAGTAATGTATGGTGTGAAGATGATACGAACTTTCAATTTTAGTGTCTACAAATCACTTTGGGACACAGCTACTCTCATTCATTTACGTCTGTCTCAGGTTCTGTCACCCTTTGATAGCAGAGGTGAGCAGCCAAAACAGACTGCATGGCCTGCAAAGCCTGAAATATTTACCATCTGCTCTTTATGGAAAGAGGTGACCGTTCACTACCCTGGAGTGTGGACCTCTGGGCGAGGGATCCGTGTCTGTAGCACTGCCTTGCACGTACAGGCTCACAGGTGAGTCCTCATGAAGGAGTCCCATTGGTTCTCTAGCAGCATGCCAGGCAAGGGAGTACTCGGGAGGGGAGGCAGCCTGGCCTGGGCAGGAGGATTCTTAGAGGCTCCTTTAAAATTCACTACCTCACTCAGATACAGTTAGAACTCAATGGAGCCAGGTGTCGTGGCACGCACCTGTAGTCCCAGCTACTCCGAAGCTGAGGTGGGAGACTCACTTGAGCTCGGGAATTTGAGTCCAGCCTGGGCAACATTGTGAGACCCTACCTGTTAAAACAAATGAGAACATGGTCATAGGATAGCAGTCCTCCCCCCAGAACAGTTAACATTAAAATTATGCGCAGCACCAAGTGCTAGCGTGGATGTGGAGCAACAGGAACTCTCACACACTGCTAACGGGAGGGTAAAGCGTTACAGCCAAGCAGGAAGATTCTTACACACTCTCACGTGACATATGATCCAGCTACTCAGCCTCGGATATTCATCCAAAAGAAATAAAAACATACGCCTATAAAGACACTTGCACAGGATGGTCACAGAAGCCTTGTTCATCAAAGCCCCAAGCAGGAAAGCGCCCAGGTGACTGAACAGGCAAATGAAGACCCAAAGCGTGGTATATTGAAATAATCGGTTACATTCAGCAATGAAAACGAGCTGCACATTTCCAGCTGCATGAATCTTACAAACATCATGCTTAGCTGAAAGCCGCACTCAAGAGCAGACACTGGATGATGTCATTTAGTTTTTATTTTTTTTTCCCTCAGTAATAAAAGGCAAGCGGATGATGCCACTTACGTGACGTTCCAGAACGAGTGACAGTAATATGTCATGACGGACACCAGACAGGCTGTTAGAGTCCTTGGGCAGGGGACGCTCAGAATTTCCTGGGGTAATAGAAATGTTCTCTATTTTGATGGGGGTGTGAGCCACATGGGTACACGCATTTGCCAAAATGATTTGAACTGTACACCTAAGATCTGTGTGTTCTGTTACATGAAAATGATGGCTCAATAAGAAAATATTCTTAGAAAAACATAGGGCTGAGGGCCCCACAGGGTCGTGGGGTGTCCGTTATGCTGTGCTCAGGCGCAGGATCTGAGAAATAAAGAGACAGGACACAGAGGTACAAGGAAAACACAGCTGGGCTCCAGGGGCCACGCCACCTATAAGCAGAGTCAGGCGAGGCCCCAAATGTCCGGAAGCATATTTATTGTGTATAGGTAAGGGGGATGGGCAGTGAGTGAAATCATCTTTAAGGATAGTGATAAAGTCGTGAGCAATAAAACAAGGGGTCCACCCCCATTAGGTCACCTAGGCCAGGAGGTGGACAGTGCGGAGCAAGGGGTCCATTCCCATTAGGTCATCGAGGCAAGGGCCGTGTGCAGTAGGGGGTCCACCCCCATTAGGTCACTGAGGCATGGAGGTGGGCTATGCGCAGTGAAGAGGGTGCAGTGAGCAACACCTCTAAGTATGGGCAAGCTACTTCTAAGATTTATAAGAGGATGCTTTAAGTCACACAGCAGTGACAGAGCTGTCAGGGTTACCACCACCTGCTGGCAGCTTCCAATGGGTTCTATGGGAATATGCTTTTCAAGCAGCACAGTAGCAAGAGCTTTTCAATACAGTTCACAGTCACCAAGGTGGATTGCCAGTCTGAGGGCAGCCTTCCACAGAACTGGAGCAAGGTCCTACAACTCCTTTATCAGGAGGAGTGGCTCTCGCCACAAGCCTGCCATACAGAGGGTATCTTTATGATACTGAACGCTGCCGCCTAGGCCGTGGGTTCTTGTGCTGGTATAACTGCTTTCCCTTAAATCAGGCTCCGCACTGTGTCTCCTCTAGGCATTCCTCCAATTATGAACTAAGATAGAGGGAAATAACTGAGTGGTGGCAGATTTTCTTTAGGCACTCATGCTAAGAACATGATCATATATAGAGGATTACATAAAGGGAAATAACTGAGTAGTAACACTATAAACTGAGGCCTAATTCTATAAACTAATATATGGTTATATAAAGGATTATATAAAAGGAAATAACTGAGTAGTAACACTGTAAACTGAGATATTCTTCAGGCCTTAATTTTGCCAGGATTCTGCTTAGCTCTCCTTCCTCGGTGCCTTTGTGGGGGTTACCCACAGAAAAACACTCCTTGCTAAGTCAAAGTAAAACCCAGAGAGGGCGAGTGACTCAAAACCCATCAGGCAGGGGCCATGGCCACTCTGGGCCTCACAGAGCAGGAGGATTCCAGCAGAGGCTTTGAGCCCAGTGTGATTTGTCCAAGGGGAAGTACAGGAAGGCTCCCGGTGAAAGTCTGTCTGCTCTGCCCAACCGTTTCACCTCGGCTGTTTGGCTTGGGTGGCGTCCAGGCCAGGCGCACCCACTGAGAAAACAGAAGAGGATCACGGGCTGCTCTAGGAAATGCCAGGGTGCGGGTGTGGAGGAGGACATACCCCCACTGTGGGGATCTCAATTCCCTTCCTTTTTCCAGGCAACCTCCTGTCACTCCACAGGTGGCTGAGGATGCCCCCCGCGCCCCGCACCAGGGCAGCACGCTGGACTTGGGTTCACCGGCGAACGAGGTCTGATGCTCCTCTCAGCGTCTAAGGTGAGACAAGGGCAAGACTGAAAAAACCCTAAGATCTGAAAAGACAGGAGAAGGTCACCTGCTCTCAGACAAGAACTCGCTTTACCTCGGAACTTTCTGGAGGAACCTACTGTTTTCAGACTGTTGCCTTCCAGAGTCCGAGTCTTCATTTTTCAAACTGCTTTACTGGGACGTAATTTTTATGCCAGAAATCCACCTGTTTAGGTGCACAAGTCCATGGTTTACAGTACATTTATGAAGTTGTGTGAACAGGCCATTTCACATTAATGCAGTCATACTACGGGGTCCTTTGTGTCTAGCTTTTTCCACTTTAGCTTAATGTTTCCAAGGTGCGCCATGTTATAGTGGGGGCCAGAAATTCAGTTCTTACACTTATTTTTTTTTTTTTTGTCTTTTTGTTTTTTTCCTTTTTGTGGAGAACGGGGTCTCGCTATATTGCCCAGGCAGGTCTCAAACTCCTGGGCTCAAGCTATCCTCCCGCCTCTGCCTCCCTAAGAGCTGGGATTACAGGCGTGAGCCACAGCGCCCGGCCTTCAGTTCTTTTTAAGGCTGAATACTATGCAATGTCTGGAGACTCAGTAAGAAGAAAATCATTTGAAATCTCTTAATGTACAGAAAGCTGAAAGCCCTGGTCTGTATTACACAGGAACTCTCACCAACTGCTGATGGGAGTGTAAAATGTTACAGCTGTGTGGGAAAATGGCTTGGTAGGTTCTTACAAAGTTAAACATACACATGCCATATGACCCAGCTACTCTGCCTTTAGATATTCATCCAAAAGAAATAAAAACATACGCCTATAAAGACGCTTGCACAGGATGGTCACAGAAGCCTTGTTCATTAAAGCCCCAAGCAGGAAAGCGCCAGGTGACTGTGAACAGGAAAACTCTCCCTGTTTTTTTTTTCTTTGTTTATTTCTGAGTCTTGCTTTGCCCCCAGGTTGCAGTGCAGTGGCACGATCTCGGCTCACTGCAACCTCCACCCGCCTCTGCCTCCCAGGTTCAAGTGATTCTTGTGCCTCAGCCTCTCAAGTAGCAGGGATTATAGGCATGGGCCATCATGCCTGGCTAATTTTTATATTTTTAGTGGAGACAGCATTTC
Source organism: Leontopithecus rosalia (assembly GCA_028533165.1). Classification (NCBI taxonomy): domain Eukaryota; kingdom Metazoa; phylum Chordata; class Mammalia; order Primates; family Cebidae; genus Leontopithecus; species Leontopithecus rosalia. Next base: position 149,690,838 of record CM052652.1, on the reverse strand, counting down.
ACCATGTTGGCCAGGCTGTTCTCAAATTCCTGGCCTCCAATGATCCACCTGCCTTGGCCTCCCAAAGTGCTGGGATTTCAGGCACGAGCCACTGCATCCAGCCTCTCCCCACTGCTTTATTTACTTAGAGATGCAGTCTTGCTCTGTTGCCCAGGCTGGAGTTCAGTGGTGCAATCTTGGCTCACTGCAATCTCTGCCTTCTGGGTTCAAGCAGTTCTCCTGCCTCAGCCTCCCAAGTAGCTGGGATTATAGGCACCTGCCACCACACCTGGCTAATTTTTCTATTTTTAGTAGAGACAGGGTTTCACCATATTGGCCAGGCTGGTCTTGAACTCTTGACCTTGTGATCTGCCTGCCTGGGCCTCCCAAAAGGTTGGGATTACAGGTGTGAGCCACTGTGCCTGGCCTCCCTGTTGCTCACGCCTATAATCCCAGCACTTTGGGAGGCTGAGGCGGGCGGATCATCTGAGGTTGGGAGTTTGAGATGAGCTTGACCAACATGGAGAAACCCCGTCTCTACTAAAAATACAAAAATTAGCTGGGTGTGGTGGCACATGCCTGTAATCCCAGCTACTCAGGAGGCTGAGGCAGGAGAATCGCTTAAATCTGGGACGTGGAGTTTGCAGCGAGCTGAGATTGTGCCACTGCATTCCAGCCTGGGCAACAAGAGACTCCATCTCAAAAAAAGAAAAAAAAAAAAATCCATGCAGGCCTCTGAGCTTGGGCATTTTTATTTACGAAGCCATGTGATCCCTGGCTGTCCTCCCTGGTGGGTCTGGAGGAACCACATCTCCATGCCAGCTGAGCACTAGACCCTCTTGGAAGCTGTATTTAGAGCCATCCCACCACCCTGTGCTGTGCCATAAAACTCGGCTCTGGGCTCTCCTGACCTGTACAGCGGCTTGTTGAGACAGGACGCCTTATAGGGGGATGTCTGCTTCTGAACCACATAAATCATGTGGCAGATACTAAGATTCACAAGGCTGCACTTAAGCTCTTAAACGGAAACTTTTATCCACTGAATCAATAACAAGGAAAATAATCAGAGGCTGTCAAAATGATAAAGGGGCAGTGAGGCCTAGAGGGAGTTATTATTTCTCTCGACTGTGTGACTATTTTTGTAAGCATTACAAGCACACTGCTCTGGAGCTGGCTGATTCTTCAGCGGAGAGACCTGCCTTTAATAACGAGCACATGGCCTGATGTGATGAGGAAACATGTCTCTGGAGACACTGGCCACATTGGGAGGCAAGGCGGCCCACTGTTTCGGGTGCAGGAAGCCTGTAGAACCAGGTCTGAGTGATCCAGGTAGGTCCCCAAGCTCCTGCAGGCCTGCTGCTCTTGGCGGCAGGACGGAGATGCACGGTACCTGCCTCGAAGCTGAGGATTCAGTGACGGACCGCACAATACACAGTCCAGCCTGCATCGTGGTTGACACACAGCAAGCACTCCACAAACACAACCACTGTTATTCATTTACAATTAAGGAAGATACAACGTAAGTATGCTTACCTGACCATGATTTTCAAAATTAGTTTCAAGGCGAATCCAAGAATCTGATGAGCAGGAAGGCACTGGAAGACCCTGACTCTAACCTCTCATTCACGCAGGCTCCTTCCTCAAGCGCTCAGATGCCCACAGGCGAAGGGGCGCATCCCAAGGACACGCCAGCCTCAGCCCTGCACATCGTTCATTGCTTGAGTGAGAAATCCTACAGCAGTGTCCCTGTAACTCCTGCCGCCTCGGGAGCCACACGGCAAAGGCCAGCGTCTGACAATCCTTCAGGTGACAGTGAAGACACGTCACATTCCTGTCCAGCCAAAAGCTCCTCGTTGCAGGATGAACAGCTCCAGTTGTTTCAAACATGCCCCACATCTCATGGCTTCCACACAGGTCATATTAAAAACCTCCACCAGAGACTGCATGCCCAAGTGTGGCTCCTGAAAGACTTCGCCTGGGGACTCTGCGACCGATGGCTGTGACCTGCATGCGCCCGAGAACCCTGTCCTGGAACTGCCTCGTTCTCATCATCTTTGATTTTATCCAAAACCGGTATTACCCCAGTCTGAATATCACATTTGCCTTTTTGTTTGTTTGAGACGAAGTTTCACTGTTGCCCGGGCTGGAGTGCAGTGGCTTGATCTCGGCTCTCTGCAACCTCCGCCTCCTGGGTTCAGGCAATTCTTGTGCTTCAGCCTCCCAAGTAGCTGGGATTATAGGAGTGCACCCCCACGCCCCACTAATTTTTTTTTTTGTATTTTTAGTAGAGATGGGGTTTCACCGTGTTGGTCAGGCTAGACTCGAACTCCTGACCGCAGGTGATCTGCCCGCCTGCCCAGTAGCCAGGACTATAGGCGCCCACTACCACACCCGGCTAATTTTTGTATCTTTAGTAGAGATGGTGTTTCACCATCTCGGCTGTGAACTCCTGACCGGTGATCCACCCATCTCCGTACTCCAAAGTGCTGGGATTACAGGCGTGAGCCACTGTGCCTGGCCACATTTTCCTTCTGACAACCCCAAAATGGTTCTGAAAATAAACTGTACCCTGCAACAATGATTTGTTGTGCCCGAACATATTAAAAATGTTAGGGTAGGGCCTGGTGGCTCACACCTGTAATCCCATCACTTTGGGGTACCGAGATGGTGGATCACCGGTCAGGAGTTCAAAGCCGAGATGGTGAAACTCCACCTCTACTAAAGATACATAAATTAGCCGGGCATGGAGTGGGCGCCTATAGTCCCAGCTACTCAGGAGGATGAGGCAGGAGAATTGCTTGAACCTGGGAGGTGGAGAGCGCAGTGACCTGAGATTGTGCCACTGTACTTTAGCCTGGGTGACAGAGCAAGACTCTCTCAAAATAAATATGTAAATAAAAAACCAAAAAAAGTTTAAGAAACGAAAACTATAAAAATACCTTTTGGTTGACTTTTAAAACTATCTCTGTGGAGAAGCCTTCCTAATTATGACATGAAAGCTGGAAGTCACAGATAAATTTATGTAAATATGCAAGTTTGATCATATAAATAGGATCAGTTTGAATAAAAATAGTCATGTGCATTGACTAAAACACGACAAAGTAAAAAGTAATCATAAAAAGGGGGGGGACATTTTGAACACACTATCACAATGGGCTAATTTCCTTAATAAATAAAGATCTACAATTAACAAACAAATGACAATCTTATAGAAAGTTGGCAAGGCGTAAGAGCAGATATTTCACAGAACTATAACTTAGATATACCACGTGAATTAGATCCGAGCACATTCAAACTACCGGTCATCATTTTTTTAATCTGACAGAATGGTAACGATTAAACTTTTAGGACATGGGGGAGGCCAGTACCAGTGCTTGTCCAGCAGGACGGCGGAAACATGGCGATGTCTGCTTATGCCCTGAAACTTACTGCTCTGGGGACCTGCCATCCAGACCCGGGGACTGCAGGACTGAGGCAGCTCAGTGGGCAGCCTGGGTGCTTAGCAGCATGCGGCACGCGGACAGGGGCAACATGTGGGGCGTGTGGCACATCTAAGCTCATCAGCGCGCACGTCCTCTGAGGGAACAGAACTTTCAAGCAATCCTAGTTTGCTTCTTTTACGATGTGCCACTATGTTCCCGTGCAGCTATTTTTGACAAACTATCTACTTCATTATCACAAAAGACACTCAGAGAGAAATGACTTGCATAATTTGCTGGGCCCAGAAATATTCCATGACTTCTTTGGTGCACTTTTGGGAAACCGCCAGTTGTCTGCCTTATTCAGGCACGAGGTTACCGGCCTTCTTTAAATGGACCAAATTGATTTTGGCTTTACCTTTATCCGTCTTCGACTCTCAGCCTCCGGAGTTCTTTAAATATTTAAACTGGTGTATATCATGGAAGTAAAGGCACTGGCGGGGACCCAGCCCAGGCGGGGGCAGCAAGCGTGGGGAGGACAGGCCTTCTAACGCCACCAGAAGAAAGCTTCCTACTCCCTGAGGGACCGTCTCTCCGGCTCTCTTTCTTGGCCTATGTCATACGCTGACTTCCAGACCTCTTCCCCAAGGTCTGTGTTTTGAGGAGTCTGCTAGGCAGAGAATAGCTGGCTCCAGTTCTGTGAGGGGTTCATTCCTGTCCCAGGGTCTCTGCAGCCTCCGGGGTTGGGGCTACACTGGCCTGTGCAGCGTGGCCATCCTCCCTTCCTCCCTTCCCGAGTGCCCTGCAGGCTTACAGCTGCTCCGACCTCAGGAAGGTTTCCGTCTGGACCCCTCTCCTGCACCTGCCCACTATGAGGCCCCAGCTCTTGGAGGGAGGAAACTCTTCCTCTTTTTGTCTTTGGTCCTTTCCTGCTCTGTGCAGGCCTCTACTACATGGCTCTGTCAGCATTTGCTGCAGCCCTGGGAGGCCCTAGGGCCATATCCGGTCCTCCTATTGCAGTTGGTCAGGGGGCTTCAGGCACAAGCACTCAGGGCACGGGCTAGTCTGCAGTTTCCCCAGCATGTGATGCCTGTGGGACGCTTCCAGACCAAAACCGGATCTTTGCTGGACACAATGACGTGGGGACTTACAGCTCACCCAAGGTGATGTGCCCAGGCCTCACCTGGCTGTGCTGTGGGTGGCTGGACTGGCAGGGGAGGAGCTCTGTGCTAAACAGATGCTGGGAGGGCCAGGGCCACCAGTCAGAACCCTCACCAGCCCCAGCCTCCAGGGGTCCTCCACTGCCATGTCCTCAGAAGGGATGTTGACCGCACTGGAGATATGCCGATCCCCCTGCCAGCCCCTTTGGCAGTTTTTCTAAGCTTTAGTAAACAGGGATCTCAGGTGCCACGTGGACAAGTGCTGCTGTCGCTCACCGAGAGGAATTCCAGAGGAGGGGGAGCCCCGTCAACTGTTTATTGGGAATGGAACACATGAGGTTCGGCTGTGCTAAGCACTGTACATTCACTGAGGCAGTGTGGCAAGGCTGGGCCCCGGCACCCACGCCACACTGAGAGCGCGGTTCTGGGACTGCGGCTCAGCTGACCCAGGGCACAGCTGCGTCTAAGACACGGCCCTGGCTGGGCGGCAACGGCTCACAGTAGCGATACATTCACAGGACACAGTCAGTGTCCAAAACAGGGGGCTCAGAACACAGTTTCTACATGAGCACTTGGCACCGACATGACAGGGATGTCACTCAAGCAGCACAGCCATAAATCGTTGCCAGCAGCTCAGGCCCTGCAGCCTCCCATGCTGGGAGACTCCCTGAAGAGCAGGCACCTGCCATCCATGAGGTGTCTCCCTCCATTGGTTAACCCAAAACCACACAAGGTATGAGGAGAGCAGGCCTCTGGGTGAACTCACACACACACACCCAAGGAAGAGGCAAACACGCTCAAGTCCAGAGTCCACAGTGGTGCTGCCCAGACCCGCCGTCCTGCTGTCATTAACCTTCCCCTAGCAGCCAGGACAGCTTGCTCCATCTCCCAGACTCTCTTGGGAAGGGGAGCTCTGCCCTGGGAGGAACCCGACAGGCTGGGAGACAAAACAAGAGTCCCATCGCAGGGACACACACAGCAGCAGCCACAGCCCCGCAGACGAGGCACAAGGATGGGACAGATGGGGAGCCACAGTGTGACCTCGGTGTGTGCCCGTGGTTCTGTCCTGCTTCTGCCCACCTGTAGCCCAGGCAGACAGGTGGTACTGGGCAGGGCCCAGGTCCAGACACTGCCCCCAGCCCTCTGGCCAGATGTGACTGGGAGAGGCTGATGCCAGGGCAGCATCAGGCCTTCTGGAAGTCCCAGGGCCAGCGTGTAGAAAGTGCCACCGAAGCCCGTACTGTGGCTTCTCAGGATAAAGTCATGTACAGGACAGGAGGGTTTATGCAGACCACCATTGATGGGGACGGGTGGCTCGGCCACTACGAGGCTGGACTCTTCTGTCTGTTCAGGGAGTCGATGTAATGAAAAATGGCCCCCAGAGCCCAGCTGGTCTCAACATTGTCGATTTTCCGAGTGAGCTTGAAAAGACAGAGAGGGGGAGAGGGACCATCACACAGACAGGAAAGGCTTGTGCATCGGGAGGCTGCGGCTCCTTGGAAGCCAGGCATGAGCTGGGGGACATGAGCCCAGCAACCGGAAAAGCGGTTCCAGGCCCCTCCCTCCATAAAGGGGCTGGGGCGTGCCCTGAGGGCACCCTTACCTTCAGCACTTTGCTCTTGGGAAAGCCGAACTCCTGGAGCAGCAGGGTGACGTAGGTGAGGTCCATGCACGCGAAGGGGCTGCGCTGTGGCTGCATCTCCAGGGTCCGACACACTGGGGATGAGATGCACCCCATTAGGCTCCAGGTGACTCCCTCCCCAGGACGGAGGGGCAAGTGCAGACCGCAATTCCACCCACTCCAGGTTCACAGACAAGGCTGCATCTGAGTGCAGAAGGTGCCCAACACACAGCACAGGCAGGTGGGAGGCAGCCCTGGCTGCCACAGTCTGGGCTTCACGGCGACCTGCCCACCTGGTGCTGGGCCACATTTCTGCATCGAAGACCCTGGACATCTCTCCCAGATGCCAACCTGAATAAAACCTAAGCTTTCTGGGGAAAGAAAACGCCAAAGCCAGCTTAGAACAATCCACTCCTGCTCTTGAGGAAGGGCAAATCCACCAAGTGCCATCCTGGGATTCTGCCTGAAGTCCTTTCCTGCTAGAGTAGAGTTGTGGATACCCAGCGTCCATGGTCACGAATGGGAAAATGACACAAAAGCTTTAAAAAAGCCACTTTTGGGGAGGGGAAGGGTAGTAGTTTTTCTGGAAAGATGTACAATGTTGAACTCTTTGAACCTGCACACTGGGAAGGATAAAACAGCATGAGACGTTCACCAAGGCTCGGCCGCCGGGCCGGGCGTGAGGAGGCAGCGGAGGGACGAGATGTGTGGCGCAGGGTCTTCTGGGCTAATCATCTGCAACCCCAGGGACAGCCCTCCCCCCCACATCCCTGGCCCCACTCTGTAGGGCCTCGGCTTCTTTAGGGTCATGTGACAACCATGAACTTACTGGGACATCCCAGGGGAAATCGCTTTTAGGAAAACCCTAGCAGCAGCAAGATGGCATCAGAGGACGGGAATCAAGGAACCTGGTTCCTCGTGACCCCATGAGGGTGGGACGAGGATGGCGGCCTTTTCTCAGCTGGGGCCGCCCGGGCCCTTGCCTGTGGCCACCATTAGAAGGGGCTACACCCAGGAGAGTCTGGGCCAGTGCCTGCATCATAAGTGTCATGGGCGACTGTCCCTGCTGAGACAGTCCCTGCAGCGTCACTCACCATACTTGGCTGCGATCTCAAAGTCCCCCACCACCAGGCTGCCTCCCTTCTCTGCATCTGTGGGAGACATAACACCCAGTCTGCAAGAGCACCCCGAGGCTGGCAGTGCTGCGGAGACGTGAATCTGGAATGGGGAACACTGGCCTCAGAACCCCAAGGTGCTGCCTGGCTTCCGAGGCAGGCCCTGTAGCTGCAGGGGCCACCCACGTGCGCTGAAGGTGGCTTCTGGTTGACATGCCATGTGGTGGGCACGGGGGCTGAGAGGGTCACCCCACATCCCAACCCTGCAGCGTCCCTCAAAAAAGCTTACCAGGAACCCGGGACCTCAAATTGAGTAAAATCTCAAGTTTAAGTTAAGAAAAGTAAAACGGAAATGCTTCCTGAAGCCACAGCACTGAGCCCAGCAATGGTATTCTGGTATGTTTCCCAAACGTTAAAAAAAAGGACTTAAAAAATAAAGTGAGGGGTGGTTTATTGGTGGCCTTCCACCTTGACCACCCACCTTCCACCCAGGCCAGCACGGAGACCCGCCGGCGGCCATGGGACCCAGAGAGCCAGCACCATGACATCGGCTTCTGATTTACAACTGTTTTTATCCCTATCACAGGGCATATTCTGCTGTTCTCACCACAACAGTGACTCTGCAACCCCTCCGGAGTGCCCACAGCCTGATGACCACCAGCCTTGGCCAACTCCAAATACCCTTTTCTGGCCTGATCTGGCTTCCTGGGCTGGGCAGGGGGAGTCAGAGAGATTCTACATTCAGTGAGGTGATCTCTCCCATGGGGACAGGGCAGCCACCCGAAGGCCCCAGGAGGCCTCCTGTAGCCAGGGCTGCAGGGTGGGGCAGAGCAGCTGTGTCTGAGACAATGTGAGTCAGTGCAGGGCAGGACCTGCCCTCCAGCAGGAACTGGAATCAACAGCAAGTCACCAGCCACGAGGTTTCACTGAAGGGCTCAAAAACGGATCCATCTATAAAAAGGGGACTTACTCCTTGCTATTCAGGATGAGACGCCTTCTCAAATCTACTTCTGGCCTCCTGTGGGGATGTGACAACAGGGTTGCTCGCCTGCCACCAGCCCTCTGCCTCAAGTAGCACCACCCTCCGCCCCTGCCGTCCCCTGCCCCGACCTTCCTGGTCAGCCCATCTAGGCCCCTTACCTATGAGCCCCACACCGGCTGCGAGGTCATAATAATAGGAGAAGGCGTAGAAGTCCACATGCTTCACTTCCTCCGTCCTGTGCACTCTGTTTTGAAGGACCTCTGACACTCTGGTGGCACACAGCTCATGCAGGTTTGCCGCTGGGGACAAGCACAAGGCTAGCAGTCACTGGGATCTGATCACTGAGGCCTCACAGCCGCTCATGGCTCCTCCTAGGGGACTTGAGACCCTGACCTGAATTGTCAGGAAAGGCAGGTCTAGAAGCCCCTAAGACCCCACCCCAAGTTGGGGCTGCTCCCCTGACAGGTCAAGAGCAGCCCTCAGGAGCCAGGTCACTGCTGGTCCCGGCCAGCAGGGAGCGAAGACTGTGGGCACCAAGGCAGCTGCAGACCCGGACTCTGAGAAGGAGGCTGCTGACACCTGACACCAGCCGGCCTCCAGCCTATCGGGACCATCTGCCCTGCGTTTCCCCGCTGCCAGCCCTGTGTCCTACCTCCTCAGGGGGGCCTGCACCCTCCCTATGTCACAGATGAAGAAGTGGAGGCCCACCTCACTTGCCACGCTCTCACAGCTGTGGGTAGAGCAGAAACAGAGGACCCCAGAGGCCCATGGACTGAGAGCACTTGTCTGAGAGCACTTGTACGCCCCACCTCGACCCGGCCTCCCCAGTTCTGCTCCACCAGGCCCCGTCCTTCCCAGTGATCCAGAGTTCCTGTGGTCCACAGACCCATGCCCCAGCCCTTCAACCTCATTTCCTCCTGCTGTCCCTTGCCAAGCCCCACCACCTCCTCCTCATTCATTAAACACAGCAGCTGCAGGCCGGGCGCGGTGGCTCAAGCCTATAATCCCAGCACTTTGGGAGGCCGAGGCGGGTGGATCACGAGGTCATGAGATCGAGACCATCCTGGTCAAAATGGTGAGACCCCGTCTCTACTAAAGATACAAAAAATTAGCTGGGCATGGTGGCGCGTGCCTGTCATCCCAGCTACTCAGGAGGCTGAGGCAGGAGAATTGCCTGAACCCAGGAGGCGGAGGTTGCGGTGAGCCGAGATCGTGCCATTGCACTCCAGCCTGGGCAACAAGAGCGAAACTCTGTCTCAAAAAAAAAAAAAAAAAACAGCAGCTGCCAGACGGCCCAGGGCTATGCCATTGCACAGCCTAGGGTGCTGCTGCTTCAGATCTGCGCAGCTCCTCTCAACCTCCTCCTATCTCAGATCCCATGTCACCCCAAGAGGCTGTCCTTGGCTGTCCTAGTCACAGCTGCAATCACCCTCTGAGACCCCTGCCCGTGTTATTTCTCCTGGGAGGCCTTTCCGATGAACTTCACTGTCTGGCTCCTCCTGTGGGACGTGGCTGACTGATCCTGCTGTGCCTGGTGTGGGCCCCCCGCACGTGCACCAGTGGGTGACCGAGTAGCAGGGACCTGCACGTTGGCTGAAGGCACGCACCCCTCATGCCCAGTGCCCAGTCTGAGAGTGCTGTTGGAACATTTCTCTCAGAAGAAACTGCAAGGGCGCAGAGCACCAGAGCCTGCCCAGGGCCAGTGGGCGAGAGTGGGCTCCATGGCCTCGAACAGGACGGTGGGGAGCAGATCCTTCCTCTACACAGAGTGCCTGGGCCCCCAGCCCCAGCCCTGCATCTCAGCCCCGAGCTGGCCCAGTCCTTCTTCCCTATAGTCCTGTTAGGAAATCGGCCCTCGGGAGGAAGCTTCTGATGACAGATGGGAGCACTGAGCAGAGGCTGAGGGAGGGAGCCGCTCAGCACAGGCACAGGCCGCCTGCAGCCGAACCACCTCCTCTTCCATGGCAGATGCAGGCTCTTCTGGGAGAGGTCGGGAGCCTCCTGTGACGCATCCCATGGGTCGTGGGAAAGGCATCAGGGAGGGGAGGCTGCCACTCTCACCCTCAGAAGCCAAAAGGCAGCAAATCCCCCATACCTGTTTTCTGACCCGAAATCCTGTACATGACTTCTGCGTGTTCCCATTCTCCTTTGAAGCTGGGAGACAAGCAAGGGCTGACCAACTCCTTTCCATCCTTTGCTAAAACGGAGATTTAAAAAGGCAAGAGAAAGGAAGGTACGTTACCGCTGTGGACCAGAGCCCAGCCAGGAGTTGCGGAGGCCCTGGCTTGGCATGGGATGGGGCAACCTGAATGGTGGGGGCTTCCAGGTTCACTGAGGAGGCAACATCTCCCTGGGAGGCTGCAGCAAAGCCTCCTCGGCCAGGAAGCACACTGCTCCCAGGACCACGCCCAGCTCACGGCCCTGGGCCAAGGGCTGTTCCGGCACTGTGATGACAGTCCTCTTAGGAGGGGAGCCATCATCACCCAGTTTTATAGGCGACTGAGGCTGTGAGTAGCTGGCAGGTTGGTGGCAGGGCCAGGACAAGTGCTGCCAGGTGCCACCACGCCTTGAATGGAATCTGCTGCTCTAATACACACAAGCCAGGGGCTCAAAACCAGCAAGGGAAGCGTACTGGTCTTAGGGCTGCCCCAGCATCACCCTCTAGGACAGCAGGTTGCTGTCCCACCAAAAGGTGCTGGTCCCATTCCTGGACTCTGGCCTGGGCCTGCTGTCCTTGATGAAATGGGCAGGAAATGGTGGCCTCAGGGCAGCCTTCCTTTTTTTGAAGCCGCCCAAAAGCAGCCCAGGCTGCTGTGCTGGGATGAGGCCATGTGGAAGAGTGTCCGGGTCTAGAAAGCCGTCCAGCCACAGGCAATGCGCAGAACCCCAGGACCCCAGCGGGGGTCTAGGCAGCCACCCAGACACAGGCACATGCGCAGACCCCCAGGACCGCCACGGAGGTGCCGCCCAGATGAGCCTCCGCAGTCAGCCGTGAGGTTCCAGCCGTGACTGCCGTGTGCTGTTCTTTCGCTCTACTTGGGGCAGCCTGTCATCAAACAACAAAACAGAGAGGCTCACTCTCCTGGCTCCTCACAGCCTCTGATGCCCAACACAGGAACTTTGTACAGCCTGAGAGGGGGCCACGAGACCCTCCTGCTGCGCTGCTGGGTGGGGGAGGCCTCCGGGGTGGAGCCTCGACTCCCTGGAAACCACGAGGGGCAAACAGGTACCTGCCTTTCCTCACTGGCTGAATATTAGGTGTTTTTTGGTCCTAGAATGAGGGCTGCAGGTGTTTCTAAGACATGGACATGGTTTTTGTTGGCAACAAAAAAAATACCATTATAAAGATAAACACCAGGATTTGAAAGAAAAAACTGAGGCAGGTGTGCACGGGAGAGTGAAAGATCCATCACTGAGGCAGGTGTGCA
>CM052652.1:149658853-149678634 GCA_028533165.1 Leontopithecus rosalia | reverse complement strand
CAGCACTTCCCCACCCGGCAGCACTTCCCCACGCGACAGCACTTCCCCACAGCACTTCCCCACCCGGCAGCACTTCCCCACCCGGCAGCACTTCCCCACAGCACTTCCCCACCCGGCAGCACTTCCCCACAGCACTTCCCCACCCGCGTTCCCCAAAGCAGACCTGTAGGAATACAGTTTGTACGTCCTGTTAAACATCCGCAGTGCGGTCAGGTAGCCAGGCGGGGAGGCCTCCAGGGTGCCCTGGGGAAGAAGGAGGGTAACTATGCTTCCTGCTGGTCTTTCTAGAACATTCTGCCCTACTCACTGAATTCCTTTGAAAGAACAGGGATGCTCGGGTGCAGACAATGAAATGCGCTTTCACTAGGCGGCTGCAAGACAGGAGCAGCCAGTGAGGAGGCAAGATCTGGGCCTCCGGAGAAGGTGCTTCCTTCCTGCAGCAGCCTCTCCCATGTTGACAAACGTGGCCCAGCCAGGATGGCGGTCACAGCGGAGCCTACAAGCCCACTCTTCCACGGGAACTACCCACGACAGGAGGGTGAGTGGGTGAGGAGGGAACTGTTTTAGAGCAGCAGATGCCTCAATGGGAAGTGTTTTCATCTTTAGGATATTTATCTGGAAAAGGCTGGAAGCTCCCTCCCAGCCTACCAACTGGACGAAATCATTCTGCTCTCGTTACGAAAGGGAAGGGAGGCAGCACTTCACATTCTCTGGCCCAAATGTTTCCAGTTATTCACTAACTTATCAACCCTCAAAAGACCCACTTTCTCTTTTTGGTTTTTTTCCTGGTGGAATTAAAACTCCAAGCCAGAAGCATCACCTGTGAGTGAGTCCCACTCTCAGACGAGGAAATGACCTCAGAGGTCCAGAAGCCTGGCCAACTCCACCCCAACCCCACCCCGCAGCGCCCCACACCCCATGGGGGGCGGCCTCAGGGTGGGAAGAGGGCTCGTTACCTCCACGCGAGGCAGGAAGGCGATCTGAGTGGATCCTCCGCCCAAGTCCAGCATGCCCACGCTGCTCCCTCCCGGAGTCTTCAAGCTCCCTGGAGCACGGTAAGCAAAAACCGCACAGGGGCATTAGTAAGACGGTGAGAACCGCAGAAAAGCCAGGCTCTTAGGAGACAGAAAAACAAGACAGAGAAGTAGCTCAGGCATCGACCAATCTCCACTTAAAGGTGTATATCTAAGGTGTAAGAGCAACGGCTCCACCAGCTATGGTTTAATTTGGATCCTGCTGGGACAGCAGGAACCTTCAGGGGAGATACTGAATCTGCCGTACCAGCTGGGAGGGAGGCCGCTGGCTCAGCCCTCTGATCAGCCTGTCTCCACTCCACAGAGCACTTCAGGCGGAGGTCCCCAACCCACCTGCTAACATTTCTATCCCCCAAAGCGGCAAATGGGCAAATCCTGACAGGAAACCTCTTTCCTTTTCGTACATACATTAGAAACACTGCTCTTTCCCATAATTCCAGCAAAGGGACAAAAATCTGACTCGTCACTTGTTTCTATAAACTGATGTTTCTATTCCTGTTCCACCTACAGCAGAGAAATCCAATTAGAAGGTGATTAGCATCCACATCACATTTAATATTGGAAGACATGACTGGTTTGATTCATTACTTCTCTTAGAAATGAGAGCATGGGGCTCCTGTTGGATGTTCTGCAGGGGACAGGGCAGGGGCTGTGCTGGGAGAAAAATGCCCCAGGCCTGCAGAGAAGCACCTGCTCCTAGCATCTACACCTGCCAGCCAGGTGGGCAGCCCCGCCCATCCCCAATACCTACAGTCAGCCAGCAACACTGCAAAACCCTGAGGGGCTATCTGAGGAGCAGAAATGAGGCTCCTGCTCTCTAAAGGCCTGGCAGAGCCCTCCGCAGGCATCTGTGAACGGCCGGCCTCTGTGATGCAGCGCACCCACCTGTCAGGAAGTTGATGGTGATCCATGCTGAAACGCCTGCAGGAGAGTGTCACAGGCAGCATTTTAATCACTTGAGATACTGACAGCATAACACACATGACCATGAAATGACCATTTTCAGATTTGGGGAGCACAAAGGGACCACTTCTGCACTATACCCAGCCTTCGGATCACTGGGCAGAAGGAAACATTTCTCATAAATGAAGCCAGTGGCGTCCGGCCGACTGTCCTGGGGGACAGCACACTGAATCCTAAAGCACTCCACCAGATGCCACATTTCTCCTTGGTTATTACTGGCCTCCTTTTTGGAAGAAGCAGAAAAAGAACCCAATGCTCCCCTTCCCCCCCTCCATATACACTCACACTCAAGGTCATATTGAAGAGCTATCAGGAGCTAGTGAGAAACCTTAAATGTCTCTCAGAATTAACAATGCAACAACATTCTAAATGTGGCGGCAACTGGAGATTCTCTCCAAAACGACTTTGTTTCCAGAAACTTCATTTATGCCAGGTTTGGAGTTGGTCAAGATAAGAATCTGTCTCTGACACTGGCCCCCAAAAGACCCTTTTGTGACATGTCAACTGTGAATCAGAATGAGGTTGTAACATCCACGATTCCACACTCAGCAGCTGACTGGGGAGGAGGCTCCCACACAGGGTAGGGTAGGGTGGGGGGAGTCAGAAGCAGCAGCACCACCCCCACCCACCTCCCTGCACACCCCACTGCAGAGGCGCCTCCCCGCCCCACACAGGGTAGGGTGGGGGCAGTCAGAAGCAGCAGCACCCCCCCCACCTCCCTGCACACCCCACTGCAGAGGCACCTCCCCGCCCCACACAGGGTAGGGTGGGGGCAGTCAGAAGCAGCAGCACCCCCCCCACCTCCCTGCACACCCCACTGCAGAGGCACCTCCTGCCCCTTTACCTTCGTCTGTGCCGTTCATGATGGAAACACAGTCGTCCCCTACAAGGAAAGGCGATGCCTTAAACACTTCTTTTACCTAAATGTAAAGAGAGATGTTTCTTCATCCTTTACAATAAACGAATATTTATTCAGCTAGTCAGTCAAGTGAAGCAGTGTGGGTGGAGAAGAATAAAAAAATCTGTAACTGGTTGTTATTAATTAGTTGTAAATGCACTCGGACGAGCTTTCTTCGTCCTTTAGAATTTAGTCAGTGGTTTCACATCATGCTTTCGGCAGGCAGTAACGGAACCCCAGGGGCACCTGCCAAGTTCTACTCGTGTGTTCAGGCCTCTAATCCTCAGCAAGTTAATCTACCACCAGGGCGTGCTGAGGCCCGTGCTGCCCTGGAGAACCTGTCCTAAGCCTGCTGGGGCTTAGAAGGGCTCTGGAGACTGCATAGACTGGGGGAAGCTGGGGCACATTGGGCCTGCTGGGCTCCAAAACACTGCCCAGCTTTGGGATTTGAGATAAAGGAACAGGAAGCCCTCCACGGCAGATGGCAACCTTCACCAGGGCCGGCTGGTCTCGGGGGGTATTTCCTTGCCCATCTTTCAGCAAGATCTACCCACAGATGCTTCAGCACCTCTGCACACCCCACCTACACATATGACCCACAATCCAATGCTGTGAGGGACCCTGACAGGCATGCCCTGTGCCCTCCTCCCACAGGTAAATGGAGGAGGCAGCATGGAGGGTGAGGACCCACTGCTGAGTGCTGGGCACTGGCCCTGATGGAAGAGGGGCTGGAAGAGGCCACAGGGCCCCTTCAACAGTCATGTCTGAGCATCGGACCAGGAGCAGCATGAGCAGCTGCCATGGGAAACAAGCAGGCTTCAGCTGCAGCACCAGGGCTCAGCACACATGTGCTTCTGACTGGGATCAAGTTCCTGGAAGGCACCATGCACTTTTATTTATTTTATTTTTTTGAGACAGGGTCTCGCTCTGCCGCCCAGGCTAGAGGGCAGTGGTGTAACCACGAATTAGTGCAGCTTTGACCTCAATCGATCCTCCCCTCAGCTTCCCAAGTAGCTGGGATGACAGGCATGCACCACAACACCCAGCTATTTTTTGTGTTTTTGGTACAGATGGGGTCTTGCTATGTTGGCCAGGCTGGTTTTGAACTCCTGGACTCAAATGATTCATGCGCCTTGGCCTCCCAAAGTACTGGGAGTACAGGCACGAGACATGGCCCCTGGCCCACAGTTCACTTCTAAAATAAAGTTGCTTTATTATAAAACACAGATTCACTCTAGAAAAAAACAAATGACTTTAAATGTCACAAGGAACAAAGTATCATCTGCCTGCCATCCCTTCACCTAAAGGTGATGCTGCGAACTTTTCTTCAGAAGCATCTGTGTCCTGCCTGACTGTGTGGCACTGTGGAGAGAACAGGTGTTAGTGTCATCTATAGCCCCTGGGGGCTGGCCAGGCTCACCTTCTGCAGTAACTTCTGGGCCTTTTCTCCAGGTAACAGGCGTAAGCCAGCTGTGGCCTTGAGGACCAGAGGGGTGGCCTTCCAGAAGTCAAACGGAATGTCCTGTTTAGCAACATCCAGTAGTTCCTGGATTCCCTGAGCGCTCTGTGAACATGGTAAGAGCAAAGCAGGGTCTGTCAAATGCAGCCTAGGGGTCTCTCAAGTGCAGCCTACAGGGTCTGTCAAATGTAGCCTTTGGGGTCTGTCAAATGCAGCCTACGGGGTCTGCCAAATGCAGCCTATGGGGACTGTCAAATGCACACTTTGGGGTCTCTCAAATGCAGCCTTTGGGGTCTGTCAAATGCAGCCTAGGGGCTCTGTCAAATGCAGCCTCTGGGGTCTGTGAAATGCAGCCTATGGGGTCAAATGCAGCCTTCGGTGTCTGTCAAATGCAGCCTTCGGTGTCTGTCAAATGCAGCCTTCGGTGTCTGTCAAATGCAGCCTTCGGTGTCTGTCAAATGCAGCCTTCGGGGTCTGTGAAATGCAGCCTACAGGGTCTGTCAAATGTAGTCTTCGGGGTCTGTCAAATGCAGCCTACAGGGTCACACATGCTGCTTCCACCTTTTGGGTTTTTTTTGTTTGTTTGTTTCTGGAGACAGTGTCTCACTGTTTCCCAGGCTGGAGTGAAGTGTCTTGATCACAGCTAATTTTCACCCTTGAATTCCTGGGCTCAAGTGATCTCCCTGCCTCAGCCTCCCGAGTAGCTGGGACTATAGGCATGCACCACCAAGCCCAGCTAATTTTTGTATTTTTAGAGACAGGGTTTCACCATGCTGGCCAGGATGGTCTCAATCTCTTGACCTCGTGATCCACCTGCCTTGGCCTCCCAAAGTGCTGGGATTACAGGTGTCAGCCACCATTCATAGCCCTTGCTTTTATAAATATTTCCTTCTTCTAAGTTTCAAAATCTGCAGGAAACAGTGACACAAGTGGTACCGGCAGGTGTGTGGGAACATGGGGACGAGCTGAAACGTGGTGGGGGAGGTAGGGGAGGAGGATAAGCCTGCTCTTCTACTGCAGCCTGGCGACCCAAGTCCATACCCAGACCTGTGCCAACCCTCACGGGCGATCTCAGGTGAGCCTCAGCTCCACTGGACATCACAAAGGAGTAGCACTAGACAGTCCTGGGGTCCCTCCCAGCACTAAATCCCATGACACCTACATCGAGGAGCCACTTCACCTGCCAGAGTGCTGGAGAGCCCAAGGCTGGATGAGGCCCTATGTCAGTGTGTGCATGGGAGTGAAGGCCTAGGAAGGTGGCTGGGTATTGTAGACAGGTATGATTCTGTGGGGACATGTGGGCCACATCTGTCCAAGGGAAAAACATCTCCTAGGCAGAAATCCCACTCCGGTAGTTCATCTTGAGAGGCCGAGGTGGGAGGATCACTTGAATACAGGTCAAGACCACCCTGGGCAACACAGCAAGACCCCCATCTCTACAGAACATTTAAACATTAGTCAGCCATTGTGGTGTGCACCTGTGGTTCCAGTCACTTGGGAGACTGAGATGGGAGGATCATTTGAAACCAGGAGGCAGAGGGTGCAGTGAGCTGTGATCACGCCACTGCACTCCAGCCTGGGTGACAGAGAGACACCTCATCTCGGGAAAAAAAAAATAGAGAATTCATCTGAGAGATGCCCCTTGCACGTGTAGGTAATGAAGTATGTGTCAGGTGGAGCCTTTTTCTACTGTTAAGAGAGAAAGACTGGGCCTTATCTAAATGTCCTTGAGTAGGGACTGAGCTAATGTCCTTCAGTAGGGGACTGATCTAATGTCCTTCAGTAGGGGACTGATCTAATGTCCTTGAGTAGAGGACTGAGCTAATGTCCTTCAGTAGGGGACTGAGCTAATGTCCTTCAGTAGGGGACTGATCTAATGTCCTTGAGTAGAGGACTGAGCTAATGTCCTTCAGTAGGGGACTGAGCTAATGTCCTTGAGTAGGGACGGATCTAATGTCCTTGAGTAGGGACTGAGCTAATGTCCTTGAGTAGGGGACTGAGCTAATGTCCTTCAGTAGGGGACTGATCTAATGTCCTTCAGTAGGGGACTGATCTAATGTCCTTGAGTAGGGGACTGATCTAATGTCCTTCAGTAGGGGACTGATGTAATGTCTTCAGTAGGGGACTGATCTAATGTCCTTCAGTAGGGACTGATCTAATGTCCTTGAGTAGGGACTGATGTAATGTCCTTGAGTAGGGGACTGATCTAATGTCCTTGAGTAGGGGACTGATCTAATGTCCTTGAGTAGGGGACTGATCTAATGTCCTTCAGTAGGGACTGATCTAATGTCCTTCAGTAGGGGACTGATGTAATGTCCTTCAGTAGGGGACTGATCTAATGTCCTTCAGCAGGGGACTGATCTAATGTCCTTCAGTAGGGACTGACCTAATGTCCTTCAGTAGGGACTGATCTAATGTCCTTCAGTAGGGACTGATCTAATGTCCTTCAGTAGGGGACTGATCTAATGTCCTTCAGTAGGGGACTGGTCTAATGTCCTTCAGTAGGGGACTGATGTAATGTCCTTCAGTAGAGGACTGAGCTAATGTCCTTCAGTAGGGGACTGATGTAATGTCCTTCAGTAGAGGACTGAGCTAATGTTCTTCAGTAGGGACTGATTTAATGTCCTTGAGTAGGGGACTGATCTAATGTCCTTCAGTAGGGGACTGATGTAATGTCCTTCAGTAGGGGACTGATGTAATGTCCTTCAGTAGGGGACTGAGCTAATGTCCTTCAGTAGGGGCTGGTTCCACGAGGTAAGTGCCGCACCCATGCAATAACATTCAGCCAAAAAACCGAGGAGGATCTGCACTTGTTGACGTAAATGCTCTCCAGTTATACTGCTCAGCAGCAAAGCCAAGGGCCTCGGTGTGGACAGCGCCGGGGGAGTGAAGCAAAAATGGGGAGAATATGGATGCCTGTTTGCACACACATCGACCAGCCTCGAAGGACGCTAAGAGAGCCGGGATGTGGGCCTCTGGGGCAGTCTGGAGTGAGAGGGACATCTGTGCTGTCGCCCTGGAGAGCGTGGACATTTGTCCCACTTGAATGTGTGTCACCAACTCAACCAGGTAAGGCCTTAAAAATCCTCGGAGCTTATTCGAAATGTATCTAATTTAATACGTTTTAACCATAAGGTCACCCTAGAATTGGTAATTTTTCTAACTAAGCTGCAGGAAAGCACGGCTTGAACTACACTGAGATCATGACGCATTTGTGGACAACAGCGTGTACTAGCTCATGACTTAAACAATGCTTGAACCAAAAGGAAGTGACAAGTCTCTCCACAGCCAGTTTTGCCAGTGCCTAGACAGAAGTAGCAATGCTGCAAATGTACATAAATCATTATTCGATATATATATATTTTTTGAGATGGAGTTTCGCTCGTTACCCAGGCTGGAGTGCAATGGCGCGATCTCGGCTCCCCACAACCTCCGCCTCCTGGGTTCAGGCAATTCTCCTGCCCCAGCCTCCTGAGTAGCTGGAATTACAGGCGCGCGCCACCGTGCCCAGCTAATTTTTCGTATTTTTAGTAGAGACGGGGTTTCACCATGTTGACCAGGATGGTCTCAATCTCTTGACCTTGTGATCCACCCACCTCAGCCTCCCAAGACAATTTTAATTAAATTTCTATTTATTTGGTTTTGTGGATTTTGCATAATGCATTTTTTGGGGGAGGGGTTGGAGTCTCACTCTGTCCCCCAGGCTGGAGTGCAATGGTGCAATCTTGGCTCACTGCAACCTCTACCTCCCGTGTTCAAGTGATTCTCCTGCCTCAGTCTCCCAAGTAGCTGGAATTTCAGGTTCAGGCTAAGTTTTGCATTTTTAGTAGAGACGGGGTTTCACTATATTGGCCAGGTTGATCTTGAACTCCTGACCTCAAGTGGTCCACCCACCTTGGCCTCCCAAAGTGCTGGGATTATAAGGCGTGAGCCACTGCGCCTGGCATGTAATGTTTTTAACTTTTTTTTTGATATAAGGTGTCACTTTGTCGCCTGTGGCACAATCACGGCTCCCTGTGGCCTTGACCTCCCAGGCTCAAGTGATCCTCCCACCTCAGTCTCCCAAGCAGCTGGGATGACAGGTATGTACCACCATCCCTAGCTAATTTTTAAATTTTGTAGAAATGGGTTCTCATTCTGTTGCCCAGGCTGGCCTTGAACTTCTGGGCTCAAGAGATCCTCTTGCCTCAGCCTCCCAAAGAGCTGGGATTGCAAGTGTGAGCCACCATGCCAGACAACATTAATTTTTTTGTTTGAGTCAATGTTTGCTATCTTCAATCAGAAAAAGCAACAAAAAATTAAAAATATATTATACAAAATTCACAAGACTAAATAGTGCAAAAAATTTGAGTAAGTAAACTATCGAATAATGATTTTTGTAAGTTTGTAGGATTTGTGCTTCTGACCTGTACCAAGACTTTGGGACCCCCAGGGGAGAACTAAGGGCTGGCATGGTGGAGATGGAGGAGGGGGGCCGGGTGGGGGCTCGTTCTCCTTTGGGCTCACGTGCTGGACACCTTCTCCCATCTCCCAGGTGGCGTGAAGTGCCCAGGGAGCACCGTCCAAGCCCCCTTTCCTGGTGAACACAGCCTACCACATTCAAAGGGAAAGAACTGGCTTGAACACATTCCACAGGTGAACGGGGTGACACTGGAGATGATCCTTACCTTGTCAACATCATCAGCATAGGCAGAAAGACCTGGCTTCAGTGCTTTGAAGGTTTCGTGGGTCAAGGTGGGAGTTTCTAAGAGGAAAACATGTCGAAAAAAGTTGCAACTATAAATATACTTTTTAAAGACAGGTGCAGACAGTATAGACCAATCCCCAAGTGGCAGGGGCCCTTCAGCTATTCCTTGTCTAAATTCTGACTCTTTGTTCATCTGAACAAGATGCGTATAATACCTAACGTCTTGGCCAGAATTTTACTTTTTAATTAATTATTTTTTAAAAACGATATTTATTAGGTTAAATCTTTTTTTTTTTTTAAGAGATGGGCTGGTCTTGAACTATTGGGCTCAAGCAATCCTCCCATCTCAGTCTCCTGAGCAGCTGGGACTACAGGTGCAAGCCATTTTGCCCCGCAGTCTACTTTTTAAAAATTCAACTTTACGGCCGGGTGCGGTGGCTCAAGCCTGTAATCCCAGCACTTTGGGAGGCCGAGGCGGGTGGATCACGAGGTCAAGAGATCGAGACCATCCTGGTCCAAATGGTGAAACCCCGTCTCTACTAAAGATACAAAAAATTAGCTGGGCATGGTGGTGCGTGCCTGTAATCCCAGCTACTCGGGAGGCTGAGGCAGGAGAATTGCCTGAACCCAGGATGAGGAGGTTGCGGTGAGCCAAGATCACGCCATTGCACTCCAGCCTGGGTAACAGGAGCGAAACTCCGTCTCAAAAAAAAAAAAAAAAAAAATCCAGCTTTACTGAAGATAATTACATAGGAAGCAACTGCATCAGTGTTAAATTTTAACATAGTTAATTCCTGCCAATTCAATAAACAGAGGAATAAGATAAATGGCTCCAAACTGCAAATAGGAATATCATTTCCTTGACTCTAAAATGAATGTATTACGGGGTTCTCAAGATTAGGGTTTTTTTCTTCATTTTAAAACATGGAGTGTTTCAAATTATTAGGAGTGGTCTGAATGCGTGGGTACAAGGAGGCATAGCAAATTCAGACACAAAGACTGGACCAGAAAAGATCGGGGACAAAACTTTTTTTTTTTTTTAAAAGACGAGGTTTCACCATGTTGGTCAGGCTGGTCTTGAACTCCTGACCTCAGGTGATCCGCCCGCCTTGGCCTCCAAAGTGCTTGGATTACAGGTGTGAGCCACCACGCCCAGCCAGGGGCAAAACTTTTTGCAAGGACTTTTCTTTTTAAAGAGAAAACCCTGGGACACGGCTCCAAAGCATTGCAGGCTGATGTCTGCTGCACGCTCAGCTTCGATGTCACTTTTAGAGATGAGTAGGTATGGCATCTGAATATTTCACTACTAGCAAGTTAAAAAATAAAGCAGATGGAGGCAAAAGTAAATAAAAGACACCACCCCGCTTTGGAGAGAGCAGCTAGAAATGTCTAGCGCCAGCAGAACCGTGCGACGACAGGATGGTGTCTACCCAACAGGTTCCAGGTCAGCCAAGAACAGCCCGGGACACCCAGGGGACCTGCCTGGCCGGGGCTGCAAACTCTCACTGGCTATGGCTGGAGACACATGGAGGGTGAACCTCAGGGTCACAGGCACGAGAGGGGCATCAGGGAACCAAGGGAAGAGGGCAGGGGAACCAGGTGGTGAAGGGGCCCTTGGGAGAAGCTACCTGCCCTGGCGTGGGGCCCACCCTAGAAGCACAGCCAACAGGGCCCAGGCTCCAGCTCACTTCTCCAGCTGAGGCCCCTCTCGGCTGTTGCCCCTGGCCATCTTGGCCCACCTGGTAGCTCCCGGTCAAGCCCAGGGGCCTTTGCTATTTATCTGACTTTCCTGATTTCCTGGCTCCCATGGGCCTGAACTCCCCACAAAGCCCCAAACGCAACCACTGGCCTAAATCATGGTCCAGCCACCTGACCTGCAGGTGAGTGCAGGAGTGGACAGGCCACCAAACACACTCAAGGTCTCAGCTGCCCTTCAGCATGATCACTACCGACCAGTTTAAGAGTAATCTGGGACCCCTGGGAAATTCAGATGCTTGGACCTCAGCCCACACCAGCATCAGCATCTCTGGGAAATTGCACTTGGACAAGCTCCCCGCTGAGTCCGTGTCTGCAGGCCCAGCGCACACCGCAGCACAGGGCAGGAGATCCCGAGATCCCAGCCCTGAGTGGTGGAGAAGGCAGACCCCACGCCCACTTCCTGTGGTTACCTCTGGGGGGCTGGGCGAACTGGAAGATGTGTACTCGGGTGCCAGTGCTTCCTGCATCAAACATGATCCCGTAGAAGACCTCGTGCCCATGTGCAGCTGTCCCTGGAGGGCTGTGGGCTTGCTGACTCCACCGGGCCCCCGGGGCCACCCCAGTAGTGCTGAAGGCCTGGGTGGCGGGGGCCCGGTGCCACTTGATGTAGGCGACGTAGATGAACAGGCCCACGCAGAGCCCCAGGGGGTACACCACCTTCGCCACCCGCAGGCTCCCGTGGTTGGGTATTTTTCTCATCCTTGTCTGCCAAGGACCGTGCTGCAGCTGCTGCTGGGAAGTGGGGAGAAGCAGGAAAAGCATGTTAGGGTGCCAGGTTCCAAGGCGAGTCAGACATCCCAGGTCCAGGGATAAAATGTTCAACCTGAAACCACTCTGTGTTCCCCCTAGGAATCAGAAGCTTGATTCGATCCTCATAATGATTCCAGAAGGTGTGGTTCCTATCTCACGTAACGGCAGGACAGCCGCTCAAGGTCTCAGGGAGGAGAAACTGAGGTTTGTACGGCAGGACAGCCGCTCAAGGTCTCACACCCTGCAGGTGCTGATCTGGCGCACAGACTACAGCTGCCGGCTCCTCTAAGAGAGGGTCCCATCAGCGGCTTGGGACACATGGTGATTTATGTTAAAAAAGCCACATGTAAATGTTCCCAAACTGTTCACGGGATCAGAAGCACGTGTCTGGTTCAGTCTTTCAATCCTCGCTTATACTTCTGTTCAGGCAATTTACTTTTTAAAAGGTTTAGACTCTGTCCCTTGGGCAACTACCGAGAGTCCCAGACAAACCTGACAAACGTAGCTCGTTTTTCCGGAAGTTTCACAGTGGATACCTTTCTTCATTCACGTAGCCCATTCCTGCCAAGGAGGAAATAATGTCTGTGTACTTCCAAAGCCTATGAAAATTCGACTAGAGTAGCAAAATTAATTCATCGGGGGCCATTATTTTTTGTTCGACACACCCAAAATGAAAGCATCTGTTTGTTTCATTCGCAGCTCCAGTGCAAGGCAGCATGTGGGAAACTGAGGCTGCAAAGGATGAGAAGCAGGCTTCAGGGCCCCCACCCCTGGGGAAGGTCCATTGGCCCGTCCTCCCTCACGCTTTCAGTCGGTCCTGGTGAGTGGCCACTCCTAGGGCAGCAGGGGTCAGGAAGGCGCTGGGCAGGAAGTGGCCGTGGCTCTGCCTGCAGCCTCGTGTGATGGTGGGCAAGATACCCCTCGAGGGGGCGAGTCTCATTTGTAATGTGGGGCTACTCATGGGAGAGCCCCTATTGACTTTGCTTGGGAATTCAGTGTGCTCAGGACAGGCTGCAGAGAAAGCACATGCCACAAGCAGGCTTTACAGAAGGGCAGCAGGAGGTGACATCTCTGTAGAATCAAGGACAGCATGGCTGCACTGCGGAGGAGGGGCAGTGGCAGTCAAAGAGGCAAGCCCACGGCGACCTGCACAACCTGAGGCTGTTTGGGCACAGCAGAATGGAAGGTCAGGGCCCACAGGGCAGAGCACGAGGGGCAGGCGCTTCCTGGCCCTTTCTTACTGAGGTGCCACCTGTGGCCATAGCTGGATGTCCTCGGGCCCAGAGAGGTCAGACAAGCACTGCCACAGTGCCCCGTGCCAAGGGGAGAGGCCTCACCAGTGGCCTGGCCGCCTATGCTGGAGCAAGATAGGAAAAACCACCCTTACCTGAGCATCTGCCACAAGCGGGGCTACAAAAAGGTTCTCCTGGCAGGTTCCAAGGTGCAGCCCTCCCCAGCCCTATTCTGGGACTGGGTCCCACTGCACTGGGAGCTTCCCAGAGCTCTCAGATCGTGCTGCAGCCTCCGCCTGGACCCGAACCTGCGGCCCCTGCTGCTTCACTGCACTCGTCTTTTGTCCTTGCCCGCAGTGCTCTGAGAACAGTGCCTTCTTCTGCCCCCAGAACTCAGTTCCTCCCTGCCTCAGGCCCCTTGCACAGACAGATACGCATTCCCAGAATGCCTGTCCACCAGCCTGGTGCCGTGTCTTCATTCTGAAACCTCCACTGAAATGTCACTGCCACCCCCTTCCTGGATGCCCCCAACTTGCATGTGCCCCATCACGCACTCTCTGAGCTCTCCACACCCACCACCAGAATCTGTGAGGACACGTGTTCATGGACGTGGTTCCTGTAGGTCTGTGTCTCCCCTCTAGGCCATGAGCCTCGGGGCAGGAACTCAGCTTATCTTGTGCTGCTGCTGCCCTGCATGGCAGCCAAGCCCTTCCCTTCTCTAGAATGGAAGAGGCTGTTCCTCCACCCACCCCCGTACCTTCTTTGTTTTTTTTTTTTTGAGATGGAGTCTCACTTTGTCACCTAGGCATCGTACAGTGGTGCGATCTCGGCTCACTCCAACCTCTGCCGCCTGGGTTCAGGCAATTCTCCTATCTGCATCTCAAGTAGCTGGGATTACAGTTGCTTGCCACTGTGCCCAGCTTATTTTTGTATCTTTAGTAGAGACGGGGTTTCACCATCTTGGTCAGGCTGGTCTTGAACTCCTGACCTTGTGGTCCACCCACCTTGGCCTCTCAAAGTGCAAGGATTACAGGTGTAATCTGCTGCACTCAGCCCACTCCCATACCTTCTATAGCATCACCAGGCACACAACGGAGTCCTGTAGGAAATTCGCTAATGGGGAGAGGACACAGCAAGATGGCAAAAGAGGAAGCACAAAGGCCTTCGCTTCCCGACAGAGAAACATTAAAAACAACTAGAGACTGGCTATAATACTGCACAGGAGCTCTGCAAAACAAGCAAGCAAGAGAACACTCAGCCCAGAAGCAGCCACATTCAGGATGTCAGGAACTCTGGGATGTCCCACTCACCCCTGCCCCATGCCTCCCCAGCATGGTGCTGCCTCATGAAAGCAGCAGTCTGGTTCCCAATTCCTTCCATCCAACTGGAGGGAGCAGAGGAGACCTTTTTACACCGTTCTAATCTGTCTTGGGCTACCTGAGGAACAGATCTCTGTTTCACCTGACTCTGAGCTCAGAGCTCAGACAGGAAGTCAGGGAAAATGGCTGTGGGCACTGCTAGGCAAATCTGCAGGGTGACTATGGCCCCACGCATACCTGGGGCAAGAATGACAGGTGGAGAAATACAGTAGAACATCTCGGGCCCAAGGAGAGACTCAGGGAGACTTCGGGAAAGAAAGACATATATTTTTAAAGCTCTGTAAAAGTTTAACGGAGACATCAAGGCATATCATTCGTGTTCCGGCAGACGGTAAGTCCTGCTTTCTCCTACCCAAAAAAAAGGGCAGACATTTTATCAAAATTTGGCAATTCAGAGTTAAGGGTACTGAGATTAAGCTTCAGAGCACCAACTTAAACAAAACAACAATGAAAAATTGGTTATTCAACTTGGAAAGAGGAACTAGAACCAAGGCGTAAAGGGGATATTACATATATGTTCCTTGATCTCAAAGTCCTTTTAGGAACAGGAGTTCTGGCTACATGTGAGCAACACATCACACCACCAAACCCCAATTCCAGAATCTAAATTTACGACATAGAAAAACAAAGGTAACTCCAAATGCATTTCTTGGTATATTCCAAAGGGAAGCTTGAAAGTATTCATAGGGAAAGTAAGATATTTTAAAATAGCAATGAATATGGGGAAATTGAAAAAAAAAAAAAACAGAAACACATACATAGGCCCAGGGAAGATGCATCCTCAGAAGAAACCTGAGGACACTTTAGCCTCCATTCAGAGCTGATCCCCAGGCTGAGGCAGATCCTGCTATTCAGTGGGGCTGTTCCCAAACAGAGGTAGTGTGCAAAGACTGGGAGACGGAGCTGTTTTTCAAACGCCCAACATTCAGCAAAAATATCACAAGGCCCACAAAGAAACAGGAAAATGCAGCTCATGCAGAGGAAGAAATGATGTGGCAGAACCCATCCCTGAAGAAGCACAGGCACTGGACGTACTTGACCGAGACTTAAAAATGACTACCTTAAACATGCTAAGGAGCTGAAGGAAACAGATAAAGAATGAAAAGACATCAAGAAAACAACATATGACAACAAAATAAGAAGTTATAAAAAGGAATCAAACAGAAACTGTGGAACTGAGAAACACAAAGCTAAACTGAAAACTCTTACCAGAGGAATCTCAGTCCGCAGAGGAATCAGCAAACTTGGACACAGGACATTTGAAAATATCAAGTCAGAGGAGCAAAAAGAATGAGGAAAGTAGCAGAGCCTTAGGGACTTAGGGGCCACCATCGCATGCACCACGCACACTGTGGAAGTTTAAGAAGAAGAAGGAATGGGGTAGAGAAATTATGTGAAGAAAGAATAGCTAAAAACCTCCCAAATTTGACTAAAGACGTGAATATAAACATCCGAGAAGCTCAGTAAACTCCACATAAGATAAACCCAGAGACCCACACTAAGACACAATATAATCAAACTATGGAAACACAAAGGCAGGATCTCGAAAGCAGCAAAAGAATGACTCATCTGGAGAAAGAATCCTCAATAACATCGTTAGCCAATGTCTTAGCAGAAACGTCAGAGGCCAGAGGCAATGGGATGATACACCCAAGCTGCGGTAAGAAGAAAAAAAAATGTCAGCAGAGAATTCTATATTCAGTGAAACTGTCCTTGAAAAATTTGGGAGAAATTAAGACATTTCCAGATTAATTAAAGATGTGGGTGTTCACTGCCACTAGATCCGCCTTACAAGACTGATAACGGGAGTCTGCAAGTTAAAACAAAGGGCGCTGGACAGCAGCTGAAGGCTGTAAGAAAACATAAACATCTCCAACGAAAGCAAATGGAGGGACAAGTAGAGGAACTCGTATTAGGTGTACAACTGGTTTGCAACACTACTTAATATTTCCTTCCAGATTTAAGACATATGCATAAAAATAATTATAGGTCTATGTTAATGGGTACATACCCAATATATCCAGATGTAACCTGTGACATTAATAACAAAGTGGGGGTAGATGGAATTGTAAAGAAGGGGTCAGAGTGTCTGACTGAAATTAAGTTGATATCAATTTAAAATAGACTGCTATAACTTTAGGATGTTGTGTATGTAATCCCTATGGCAGTAACCACAAAGAAAATATTTGTAGCATATACACAAAAGAAAATGAGAAGGAAATAAAAAGCAGAACCTACAAATAATCAACTAAATACAAAAGAAGGTAGTAATGAAGGACAAAACAGCTACAAAATATATACAAACAACAAAATAGCAAAAACAAATCCTTCCCTATCAGGAATTACTTTAAATATAAATGGATTAACTTCTCAGTCAAGAGACACAGATTGACAGAACAGGTTAAAACACAGGACCTGGCCAGGTGCGCTGGTATGTGCCTGTAGCCCCAGCTACTCAGGAGGCTGAGGAAGAATCGCTTGAACCCGGGAGGTGGAGGATGCAGTGAGCTAAGATTGTGCCACTGCACTCCAGCCTGGGCGATGGAGTGAGACTCTGTCTCAAAACAAAAAACAAAAAACCAAACAAACAAAACAAAAACAAAAAACAGGACCTGACAACAGCTGACCCTCAAACAACATGGGTTTGAACAGCACAGATCTACTTATACCCAGATTTTCTTCCAGCCTTGCCACCTCTGAGACAGTAAGATCAGCCTTTCCTCTTTCATCTCTTCCACTTACTCAACGTGAAGACAGTGAAGATGAAGACCTTTATGATAATCCACGTCCACTTAATAAATAGAAAATACATCCTATCTTCCTTATGATTACTTATTATAACATTTTCTGTTCACTGGGTTACCTTATAGTAATAATAGAGCATATAATTCATATAACATACAAACTATGTGTTAATCAACTGTTTATGTTATTAGTAAGGCTTCTTCAACAGTAGGCTACTAGTTTGGGACATGGAGGTGAGAAGATCTTTTGAGACCAGCTTGGGCAACATAGGGAGACCCTGTCTCTACAAAAAAAATTAACAAATTAGCTGGACATGGTGATATGCGCCTGTAGTCCCAGGCTACTTGGGAGGCTAGGTGGGAGGATCACTTGAGCCCTGGAGTTCAAGGCTGCAGTAAGCAATGATTGCACCACTGCATTCTAGACTGACGTTATACCTGGAGTTTTGACTGCGGTGGGGTGGGGGTGGGGTTGGTTACCCTACCCCATGTTGTTCAGCGGTCAGCTGTATATTCTATCTACAAGAAACTCGCTTTAGATCTAAGAATACATATGGGCTGAAAGTAAAAGAATGGAAAAGAGTCAATGCAGAGTGACTAAAGGAGAGCAGGAGCTGCTATACAGATACCAGACAGGAGACTTCAAGTCAAAAACTGTCACAAGAGAAAAGAGGGACTTTATATCGTGATGAAATAGTCAATGCACCAGGAATATAAAACAATTATAAACATATATGGGACCAGCATCAAAACCCCGAAACATATGAAGCAAACACTGATAAAATTCAAGAGAAAAGACAATTATCACTAATAGTAATATTATACTAAGAGACTGAAATATCTCACTTTGAATAATGGACAGAAAAATGAGACAGAAGATCAATAAGGAAACAGAGGACTCAAATGACACTACAGAGCAAGAGTCTAACATACCTAGAATACCTACACGCCGATGCCGACGGCAGGCTACAAAACACGCCTTAGTAACATACACACCACCCTACACGCCAATGCCAGATGCTAGGCTGCAAAACACGCCTTAGTAACATACACACCACCCTACACGCCAATGCCAGATGCTAGGCTGCAAAACACGCCTTAGTAACATACACACAACACCCTACATGCCAATGCCGGGTGCTAGGCTACAAAACATGCCTTAGTAACATACACACAGCACCCTACACACCAACGCCAGATGCTAGGCTACAAAACATGCCTTAATACATTTAAAAAAATTAAAACCATACAAAGCATCTTTTCCACTCACAATGGGATGACACCAGAAATCAGCAGCAGAAGGAAAACTGGATAATTCACAATTACGTGAAAATTCAGCAAAGCACAATGTTAAACAACCAAAGAGTCAAAGAAGAAGTCATAAGAAAAATTAAATATCTAGAGATAAGTGCAAACAAAAACACAACATTCCAAAACTTACGGGATGCAGCGAAAACAGTGCCTAGAGGGAAATGCACAGCTGCAGACACTTGCTTTAGAAAAGAAGAGAGAGCTCAAACCAGCCACCTAACTTTATACCTTAAGGAACTAGAAAAAGACCAAACATAAAGCTAGAAAAAGGAGGAGAAGGAGGGAAAAAAAAGGAGGAAAATAATAAAGATTGGAGAGGGTTAAATAGAGAACAGAAAAACAAAATAAATGAAACTAGAATTTGGTTATTTAAAAATCAACATAATTGTCAAACCTTTAGCTAGACTGACTAGGGAATAAAGAAAGAAGACTCAAATAGCTATGATCTGGAATGAGAGAGGGGAAATTACTACCTATTTTACGGAATAAAAATGATTACAAGAGAGCACTGTGAACAACTGTATGCCTACAAACTGGATAACCTAGATGAAACGGACAAATTCCCTAACACGAACCCCACCAAGATAAGTAATAAAGAAATGGGAAATTTGTAATAGATCTATAACTAGTAAGGACATTGAATTTGCAATAAAAAAAAAAAACTCCCAACAAAAAAAAAAGTCCTGGACTAGATGGCTTCAGTACTGATTCTACCAAAAATTTAAAGAATTAACACCAAACTTTCTCAACATCTTCCAAAAAACTAAAGAGGAGGCTAACACTTCCTATCTTGTTCCATGAGGGCAGCATTACCACAGTATCAAAGCCAGACAAAGACGTTAAAAGAAAAGTACAGGCCAACACCCCTCATAAATATCGGTGCAAAAATCCTCAACAAATACCAGCAAACTAAATTCAACAGAATAATGAAAAGATTATACACCATGACCAGGTGGGATTTATTCCTGGAATGCAAGGACATTTCAACAAAGAAAAATCAATCAGTGTAATATATCACATTAACAGAATGAGGGAAAAAAAAACCCAACACGATCATTTCGATTGATGCAGAAAAAGCATTTAATAATATCTATAGCCATTTCATAACAAAACAATCAACAAACTACAAATAGAAGGAAACTACCTCCACATAGTAACAGCTGTACAGGAAAAACCCACAGCAAATATCATACCCAATGGAAAAGACTGAAAACTTTCATGTAAGAACAGGAAAGTGTATCTGCTTTTATCACTTGTATTCAACACAATATTGAAAGTTCTAGCCATAACAATTCGGAAAGAAAAATAAATAAAGGGCATGCAAATTCGAAAGGGAGAAGTAAAATTCTTTCTGTTCACAGGATTACACATGTAGAAAACCCTAAAGATTACACAGACACACACACATAGGCACACACACACACGCACACACACAGGCACACACACATGCACACACACACACACACACATGTTAGAATAAACAAATTCAACAAGACATGAAATCAATATACGTAAATCAGTTTCAGTTGTTTCCACACCCCACCTATGAACAATAAAAAAAAAAAA
>CM052652.1:149594696-149658353 GCA_028533165.1 Leontopithecus rosalia | reverse complement strand
TAAGGGGAGGGGGAGGAGGGGCGCGAGGACGAAGCTGCGCAGGCGCAGGCGGGAGGAGGTGGAGAGGGAGGGGGGAGGGTAAGGGGAGGAGGGGGCGCGGGGACGAAGCTGCGCAGGCGCGGGCGGGAGGAGGGGGTAGGGGGAGGGTAAGGGGAGGAGGGAGGAGGGGGGGTGGCGGCTGGCTTCCGTTTGCGCGGGTGGCCTGGTGGTTTTCTCCAGTCTGCGCTGGGCTGGGTCGGCCCCTAGGCGGTCTTGGTAGGGTGGTTCCCCCATTGTCTCCGGGCAGGCCCTCGCCAGATTCTAGGGGTTCCCTTGGGCGGAGCTGGCCCTTGTCCCCGGCGGGGGGCAGCCTTGCAGTCTGGACCGGCCTGTGCAGTCGCCCCCATCCTCCCGTAGCTACTTTCTGTTTTTCCATTTTTCTTTCTTTAAGGCGATGTATGGTGGAAATGCAGCCACAGCAGAGCAGGCAGGTTCATGAAGCGCGACCCCCGCCCCCCATTTCTCGACCCCGTGTTTTTTTCTCTTTTCTTTTTTAGACAGGGTCTTGCCCAAGGTGGAGTGCAGTGGCACGATCTCGGCTCACTCCGCCTCCCGGGTTCGAGCAATTCTCTTTCCTCAGCTTTCTGAGTAGCTGGGACTAGAGGCGTGCACCATCAAGCGCAGCTGATTTTTGTATTTTTAGTAGAGACGAGGTTTCACCATGTTGGCCAAGCTGGTCTCGAACTCCTGACCGTAGGCGATCCGTCCACCTGGCCTCCCAAACTGCTGGGATTACAGGCATGAGCCACTGCACCCGGCCTTTGACCCCATTGTCTGATGTCTTCCTAAAAATAACCAAGTTTGCAACTCCTGGCTGTCCTGGCACGCAGGCCCTGGTTTACTTAGGGACCCCATGGTGGGGGTTGCCCACGTGCACCCCTATGCTGGACACCCTCATTCCCGCGAGAGCCAGAGCCCCTTCCTGGCCCACAGCGTCTGGCGGTGTGGGTGCACTCCAGCCAGGCCTGGCCCTAAAGGATGGACCCACCTGGGGCACTGGGGCATCTGGGAGAGCTATTGGTGGAAGAAGCCCAGGTTCCTGAAGCACCAACTGGGCAAGAGTTTTTTTTCAGGATGGGACACTTTTGAGAGTGAACAAGGGCTAACTGTATGGGATTCGGGGACAATGCATAGACCAGGCCTGGCAGCCGGGCGTGCGGTTCCTGTTGGAAGGTGGCACAAAAGCGCCTGGTTGGACATTGTCCCTGACATTTGGTTACTACAGAGGTTAGGCTGTGCGGGTCCACGCGGATGGACCTTGAAGTTTTCCCCAGTTGGTTGCTGTTAGGAATGATGCGACTGGATACCGAGGGCTACCTTTGTGCTGCGCGTCGTTACATCTGTCAGACATATTGTTAGAGGTGGAATTGGCTATGGTGGGGTGTGTCCTTTAGTGTACTGGGTAAAATGGCTAAATTGCCCTCCTTAGACTGTGCTCATTGACGCTCTGGCAAATAATGTTTAAGACTGTGCGTCAATGATTAAGACTGTGAGGCCGGGCGCGGTGGCTCAAGCCTGTAATCCCAGCACTTTGGGAGGCCGAGGCAGGTGGCTCACGAGGTCAAGAGATCAGGACCATCCCGGTCAACATGGTGACCGTCTCTACTAAAAATATAAAAAATTAGCTGGGCATGGTGGCTCGTGCCTGTAATCCCAGCTACTCAGGAGGCTGAGGCAGGAGAATTGCCTGAACCCAGGAGGTGGAGGTTGTGGTGAGCTAAGATCGGGCCATTGCACTCCAGCCTGGGTAACAAGAGTGAAACTCCATCTCAAAAAATAAAAAAAGAAGAAGAAAAGACTGTGGGTTTCCACACATTTTCACTGGTGGGGTCTTTCCAAACTTTTGGATCTTTGCCAATCCAATAATGACAAAACTGTATCTCACGGTTTTAATTTGCACTTTTCCTAGTATTCTGAGCTCCTGTCGTGAAGCGGTGACGGCTGTTTCTGCCGCTGCACTCACAAAATGTGTTCACTTCCTCCCTTTTCACCATTTTTCACTCTTAAGAGTTTCTAGAATTTGTGAAAGTAAAATCTTTTTGCTGGCTTGAGCTTTGGTATGTGTTGTTCCCTGCTTGGAAAGCTGTTGCACCAGATCTTCCCTTTGTAGATTCTTTCTCGATGTTTAATACTCAGACCATTTTATCTAGAGTGGCCTCCTCTGGTTATTCTGTTACCTTTCATGTTATTTCCTCCACAGCACTCATCACACTGTAACCATCCAACAGCTTCTTGACTGTCACCCAGATACAGCCAATTTTTCCAGATGGGAATTGCAATACAGGAAGAGTTCAGTAAACACAGAGCTGGCTGAACAGGAGACCAGAGGTTTATTATTCCTCAGATCAGCCTCTCTTCAAATTTGGAGACTAGGGGTTTTTTGGGGGGGTTTTGTTTTTGTGACAGAGTCTTGCTTTGTTGCCCAGGCTGGAGTGCAGTGGTGTGATGTTGGCTCACTGCAGCCTCCACCTCCTGGGTTCAAGCGATTCTCGTGCCTCAGCCTTCCAAGTAGCTGGAATTACAAGCACACACCACCATGCCCAGCTAATTACTTGTATTTTTAGTACAGATAGGGTTTCACTGTGTTGGCCAGGCTGGTCTTGAACTCCTGCTCTCAAGTGATCTGCCCTCCTCGGCCTCCCAAAGTGCTGGGATTGTGCAGTCTGGAGGTTAGGGTTTTTAAAAGATAGTTTAGCAGACACAGGGCTAGGGAATGGTGAGTGCTGGTTGGTTGGGTTAGGGATGAAATCATAGGGAGATGAAGCTTTTGTCTTGCTCTGGGTCAGTTCCTGGGTTGGGGTCACAAGACTAGATGAGCCAGTTTAGCAGTCTGGGTGGCTGGTCCATCCCAGTGCAGGGTCTGAAAAGTACCTTGAACACCAATCTGTTTTATAATACTAATATTGGAGCAGTTGAGGCAGTTAGGAATCCTGTGGCTTCGGGCTTCATGACGCCTAAGCCATAATTTTTAATCTTGTGACTAGTTTGTTAGTGTGGTCTGGTCCCTGAGCGAGAAGGAGGTTTGTTTCAGAGTGAAACAAACTGTTATCTTTGGTTTAGAGTGAAATTATAAACTAAATTTCTCCCCAAATTTGTTTGGCCTATGCCCAGGAATGAACAAGGGCAGCTTGGAAGTTAGAAGTAAGATGGCGTCAGTTAGGTCAGGTTTCCTTTCCCTGTTGTAATTTTCCTATGTCGTATTTTCTTAGTGTCATAATTTTTGCAAAAACACAACACTCATTATTTATTTATTTGTTGACTTGTTTATTGATACGTTTGTTCCATTCCTGAAGGGAAGCTCCATGAGAACAAATAAATGGGTCTGTCTTGCTCACTGCTGCATGGCCGGCCCTGTCTGGAGCATGGCAGGTGCCTGTAGCATACCCCGTTGGGGCTCACGTCTCTTGCCCGCCTCTGCTGTCAGCTCTCTGGTTGTGGTGGAGAGTTCCCTTGAATGCTGCCACCTCAAGCATCTTGTTGCTGCCCTTTTTAGGGATTATCTTACGACTTTCTCTTTTTTTTTGAGACAGAGTCTTGCTCTGTTGCCCAGGCTGGAGTGCAGTGGCGTGATCTTGGTTCGTTGCAACCTCTGCCTTCCAGGTTCAAAAGATTCTCCTGCCTCGACTTCTCGAGTAGCTGGGACTACAGGCGGCCTCCACCACGCCCAGCTAATTTTTTTATTTTTAGTAGAGACTGGGTTCCACCATATTAGCCAGGCTGGTCTCAAACTCCTGACCTTGTGATCCGCCACCTTGGCCTCCCAGAGTGCTGGGATTACAGTCATGAGTCACCATGCCCAGCCTATCTTACAACTTTCTCTGGAAGCTTGGGAGCAGGCACAGCCTGGAATTCAGGGAAATTTAACATCCCCACGGCACCTCCAGTTTGGGTGGCCTTGGACCAACCCAGTCACCTTTTTTCCGTGTAGTTCTCAGGAATAAGTAGATCGTGTCAGGAATGCAACATCTTGAGGTAAGGGATAGCTGGTCGAACAGCCCAAGCTCAGTTCCAGTCTCCTGCTGAAAACAGGATGTCCTTCAACATGTGAGCCCAGCAAATCACATGACCCTAGGATGTCAAACCCAGGGCAGCCTGCTCTCCAGCATCCCTCATCTGTGGTACGAGTGGGGCATACCCAGTTGAGACTCCATTTGCCCTGAGCAGATTTCTTGAGCCTCGGGCGACCAGCATGCAATGAATGCCTCTCTTGTCCCTTGCTACCTGTCTGTAGGTAATACATTTGCTTCCTATAACCTGTTGAGTATGAATGCGTTCTGTCTCACTGGACACAGACATGTTGGTAACCAGCACATAGTGAACCTGCTTTACAGCCACCCTTAACTACCTGGGGATATGTTCCTCAGCCTTCTGTCTCCAGAGGACCAATTCCGAGTCCTCAGTAGAAGTGAGCCTCAGTGACCCTTAGTGGTGATCAGCTAAAAAATGCCCCCTTTGGTCGGTCCTCCCGGTCTTCCTCGCGGTCTCTCACTCGCTGTCTCTCTCCTCCCCTGCTTCTGGGAATCACCTCCCACGTCAAGTACCTGCATCTAAGCTCTTGACTCCAACTCTAATTAAGTCAATATTCAAAATATTTGTTGAAGAAATGGATGGAATGATGATGGTACTTCTGAAGTTTTCCCTTGTCAGCCCAGAAGCAGATCAGCCCTGCAGGTGGAAGGTGAAAGAAGCCAGTTGGTGCCCGACCTGGGAATGCAGAGTCAGCTAACTGAGACATGGGCTTCAGCAGAACATGTGTGCAAGTGTTCTGACAGCAGGGAGGAGTGCCTGGCCCTGATTTAGGGTGGTGAGCACGTTTTAGAAGAGGTTGACGACTTACTAAGCTGCCTCCATTTACCTAACTTGAGTAATAGTGGAGGAAGCCCACTATTGTGTGTGGCTTGCTCACATGTGCCCACCTACTCACAAAAGTCCAGGAGGACAGCTGCAAAGCTGTGTGCTCAGTGAAGGAGCTGACCGTGGACTGCTCAGTGTCTCCTGCCCACACCTGTCCCGCTGCGCGCTCCTGTACTCTCCACAGCAGGGCCTTCTTTTGGGTAGAGGAAGTGCCAGGAGGTGACACTTTGGGGAGCAGTTCTCA
This sequence comes from Leontopithecus rosalia, assembly GCA_028533165.1. Classification (NCBI taxonomy): domain Eukaryota; kingdom Metazoa; phylum Chordata; class Mammalia; order Primates; family Cebidae; genus Leontopithecus; species Leontopithecus rosalia. Next base: position 149,653,216 of record CM052652.1, on the reverse strand, counting down.
ACCCATGTCAGGTGCAAAGACCCTGGCTCCCTTTCCCCTCAGGATAACACTCCGGCATGTCTACCTGGGATTGAGCCCAGCGGTCCTAGAGCGGTGACCCATACTGGCTTTCCTCCCTTCCCAGCCCCACTGCCCCCTCCTCTACTGCTGTTTCCTGGGATCCCCTCCTAAATAAACAACTTGCACTCAAATCATTCTTTAGAATGTGTGGTTGAGGAATCCAGTCTAAGACCCCGTCACTCGTAGGTCATAATAATACCCAGTAAAACATCGTAGCCACTGCTCTGCTTTCTCCCTCTGGCTCCCTGAAACCTGTAACCACGAATCACTGCCTTCTCTACCAAATACTTTCCCTTCAACTGGCCAGAAAAGTCAGATCCTCTCTGCTCATGGCTAGGCTTCCATTTTCCAAACTCTACTACAAACAAGGAAAAGAGAGACGGAAACTCTACTCTTGCCCAAGGGAACGTGGCGATTGTGATTCCTGACTGCTGCATGGACCATCGTGTGGTCTCAGCTTCCTGATGGATGATCCAACAGACGTCACCTTGCCCTGTCGTGACAGTCTTGTTGGGGCCACATGACGTGCAGCTGTAGCACAGGTAATAATGTTCTGGGGGATTGGTCGACTGTCCTGGCAGGGGAGACTGGTGTCAACAGATTGTCCCATTCAGTCCCTGGAGTAGCTGGTAATGGGCTGTCTTCTCTCCACGAGGGCCTTTAGCATCTTACATTGCATAGGTTGCCATCTACCATATTAAGAAAATTTTCTTCTATTTCTGCTTTAAGAGTTTCAAAAAGTCATTAATGAATATTCAATTTTATTTTATCCATTTCCTTCATCTATACATGACCTTATGATTTTTCTCAACTAATTTGTTAATGTGATAAATTCTAATGCTGAATCATTCCTGCATTCCCAATATAAAGCATACTTTTAAAACGCATTGCTGGATTTGACTTGCTAACATGGTGTTCAGGTTCTTTGCTTCTGCATTCACGAAAAGGTTGGCTTCTAGTGTTAGTACTTGCTTAGAAACTGTCAAGATTAAATTAGCCTTACAAAATGAGTTGATTTCTTCCTTTTAAATCTTCTAAGTATGTTGAAGTTTTCAATTTTCAATTTCTTGAATATTTGATAGAATATTTCTGTTTTCTGTGTGAAACATTTTAAACTGCTGATTCCATTTCTTTTTTTTTTTCTTTTGAGATGGAGTCTTGCTCTGTTGCCAGGCTGGAGTGCAGTGGTGCGATCTCGGCTCACTGCAACCTCCGCCTCCCAGGTTCAAGCAATTCTCTTGCCTCAGCCTCCTGAGTAGCTGGGACTACAGGCGGGCACCACCACGCCCAGCTAATTTTTGTATTTTTAGTAGAGGTGGGGTTTCACCATGGCCAGGATGGTCTCGATCTCTTGACCTCGTGATTCACCTGTCTCGGCTTCCCAAAGAGCCGGGATTATAGGTGTGAGCCACTGCACCTGGCCAAACTGCTGATTCTATTTCTAATCAAGCTTTCTCCCTCTTTTCCAGGCAGTTTTGGCATCTTTCTAAAGGAATCATCCCATTTCACCTGTTTCAGTGTTGCTGTTATCCAATTATTCATGTCTTATCTTCTTAGCATTTGCAGCGATGGTCTTCATTTCACTCGTGATAATTATTTATTTGCAGATTCTCCTTTTCTTTTTTTGGCCAGCATCTCTCGAAATGCCTACGTTTTGTTACTTCTCCTCCCCAAGAGCTAACTTTTGGCTTTGTGGAACTCCTCCGTATCTTTGATTTGTATTTTGAAATTTATTTCATCTTTATTATTTCCTTACTTCCCTCCTTCCCTCCTTCCCTCCTTCTTTCCTCCCTTCCTTCCCTTTTCTTTTCTTTCTTGACAGAGTCTTGCTGTGTTGCCCAGGCTGGAGTGCAATGGCGCGATCTGGGCTCACTGCAACCTCTGCCTCCTGGGTTCAGGCAATTCTCCTGCCTCAGCCTCCCGAGTAGCTGGGATTACAGGCACGTGCCACCATGCCCAGCTAATTTTTGTATTTTCAGTAGAGGCGGGGTTTCACCGTGTTGGCCAGGCTGGTCTGGAACTTCTGACCTTGTGATCCACTCGCCTTGGCCTCCCAAAGTGCTGGGATTACAGGCATGAGCCACTATGCCCAGCTTTATTATTTCTTCCTTTGTACTTAGCGTGTATTGTTTTTAAATTTCTCTAGTTTAAGCTGAACACTGAATTTTCAGTCTAGCTTCTTTTTATAAAGACTAAAGCTGTATTATTCTTACTTAAAAGAATTGAAGCAAAAGAAGCTACAGAAGAACGTGTGTCTAAGCAAGAGGCAGCTGGGTTGGTGGGAAGGGAGAGCTGTTCTGTTCACTGCGGTGCTGCCGGTCACTGGAGGGTAGGTCATGCTGTGCGAAACAGACTCACCCGTCTAAATCCAAACGTTGGACTCTGAGGCCTGGAGAACAGCGGGAGCAACACTTTAGTGAAGGTCTTGTAAGATCGGGTGTCTGATGAGCAGGCACACCCAGCAGGTTCAAAACAGTTCATCCCCTGGCGCACAGGTCCCTCCCCCTTCCTCATAGGCTGAGTACTGTGGGGTCACAGTCTTCCTGGACGTCACCTGTCGGCTGTTGGGCAGGGGTTTTAGGTGTTTTATTTAGGGTTGTTGCAGCCAGAACGCGTTGCAGTCCTCGTCAGCTCGGGGATCTTCAGCTGCTTCACTTATGACCTAAGTAGCTGGGCAAGCTGAAAACAGACAAAGCAAGCTATTCTGCAAGGTGGTAAACTTTCATCTTAGACTAAACGTTTTTGTTCCATTGAGGGCAGCTAGGGTGGAGGCCGGGGCGACAAGCAGGCATTGGCTCTGCTAACAGGCGCCTTGTGTACCCCGTTTCTTCTGTAGTTCTCTGTCCTGAACTGATTGAAGCCACTTCGTCTCGGACCACGGTATACATGATTTCCTTCATGCTCAGTACGAACAGCTCTCTCGGGGTTATTTTTAACGTTCAAGGGGTGAAAAACGAAGCCTGCCTGCAGCCAGTTCCATGATCTAAGGAATCTAAGTAAAATTCTGTTTTGTTGAGAAAGGGCGTTGCTAAGGATTAAATAAATAAAGTCCAAATAACACTGAATCATCGAGCATTTGCTTTTTTTAAAGAATGTATATACCTTTTACTGCCCTGTGCCTCACCATCAGGAACGGTGTTTCTGACGACTGATAAAGCCCCTTCGGCTCAGGGTGCCAGGGCACACCTGGAATCCTGTCACCTGCAGATGCCCAGCCATGCAGGCCACTCCACACAGAGAAGCAGCCTGGAGCTCTCTCCTTGACACGCGGCCTCAGATAACGGTGAGGTTTGGTAACTGCAACGAGGGAGCCACATGGTGAAGGTGGCCAAGCCCACGGCCTGGGTCCTAGGCTGGCTGGCCACTCAGAGGCCCTCCTGACTTAGCATGGGATTGACAGGATGGCAGAGAAGGGAGGATTTCAGGTGATAAAGTTTAAAACGAAGCCCTCTCTGACTGGCTAAAGCAGGGCTGTGGGTCACAGGGCAACACATCACACTGGGTTGAGAGGCTGACTTGGGGGCCCGAGCTCAACACAAATGCGCCGTGTTGTGTCCGGAAGCCCCTTATCTGAGGCTGCGTGCCAAGGTGAGAGCGCCAGGCTGCTTCTCTGTGTGGAGTGGCCTGCATGGCTGGGCATCTGCAGGCGACAGGATTCCAGACAGCACAGTTTCTCAGGGCAGAGAAGTGGAGAAGGAGGTTTTTCAGCACAGAGGCACAGGGTGCTGCCTCAGCCTGGCTACCTTCACACCTTAGCCCTGCTCCCCCATTACCCAGGGGCCTGACACTCCTCCCACCCATCTTCTGGCTCCCAGTCCCCCAGGCTCCAGAATGCCTGGGCCAAGGTAGCAAGGCAGCCATAAGACACTCACACTTGGTTCACTGGAAACAGTAACACTGGAGTGTCCTCCACACGACCCCAGAACTCTAATGAGGTCTCCCTCAAAAACCATCCCTACTAGGCATCCCCAAGCCGGACCGCCCAGTGGGAGCCTCGTGCTGCTGCCTTACTCGAAGCCAACATTCAGCCTGTCTAAGAAATGCGGTTAGAGCTTTGCCCTTCCTGGAAGCACCCCTGTAGCTCTGTCCACATGTGGCTGTGTTGGATTTTTGTAACTGTCAGTTAGGAACATTTTCTAAAGTCCACTATTACAATATTTCTCTGTCCCGTGTGTTATTTAGAAATGTTTTTAAATTTTTGAATTAATTTCTTAATTTACCTTTTAATTAGTGAATTCTCAGTTGATTGAGCTGTGGGCCGGGGGTGTCATCTCTGATATCCACCCTGTGGAGGTTGTTGACACGAACTTTGTATCCCTCCTCATGACTTTTTGTATGTTTTCTGTGGCACTAGAGAAGAATGTGTGTGCTTCAGCTGCTGGGTGAATGAAATGTCCCTCAGGTGCTGCCGTGAAGTGTCATATTAACGAGGATGAGGCTGAAGTGCCCAAACAGAGAGGCCCAACGCAGGTCTGAAGCCCGTTGCATGCGACTGCTCCAAATGACACCGACCCATGGCCACAGGGCTGGTGGGCGCCGCTCCACGTGGCCAGACAGCCCAGGACCCAGGCCGTGGGCTTGGCCAGCTTCACCATGCGGTGTCCCGGGCCGTCCTCTGCGCGTCTCCACTCCAGGAGGGCAGGATTGTGTCTTCCTCAGTTTTTCCTCCAGGCAGTGCCCGGCACGCAGGAACTATTCAGTATTTGTTAAGAACACGCATCAGTGAATGAAAAAAGATGGCCCTGAGTCATCATAGCAGCAAAATTTAATACGTGGATTTTTTTTCTTTTGAGATGGAGTTTCGCTCTTGTTACCCAGGCTGGAGTGCAATGGCGCGATCTCGGCTCACCGCAACCTCCGCCTCCTGGGTTCAGGCAATTCTCCTGCCTCAGCCTCTTGAGTAGCTGGGATTACAGGCACGCGCCACCATGCCAAGCTAATTTTTTGTATCTTTAGTAGAGACGGGGTTTTACCATGTTGACCAGGATGGTCTTGATCTCTTAACCTCGTGATCCTCCCACCTTGGCCTCCCAAAGTGCTGGGATTACAGGCTTGAGCCACCGCGCCCAGCCCAATACATGGATTTTTTAAGTTAAAAAGTTTTTTCAATTAGCAGGACATTGTATGGCTCAAAATTTAAAAGATACAAAATAACACCGTCATCGTCACCATCATCATCACTGTTATTTTGGCAGCTTTCTCAGCCTCCCAGTTCCCTTTCCTGGAGGCAGTTGCTGTTGGCAGCTTATTTGTGTTTCCCAGATGTGCTTCACACATACACAAGCATACGTGCATATGTGCAGACTGGTTTCCGAAATGTTTTTCCATCGCAAATCGTTCAACTTCAACCTTGTTTATTCCGTTATTTCTGAATCCACGTGGAGAATGTATTTGGTGTCATTTGTTGAGAAGACACTAGGTGGCAGTATATTATCGCAAGGAGGAGGCTGGGGCCGTCTACACTTGTTTTTGGCCTGGAACCATGGCTCAAGCCTGGAATCCCAGCACTTTGAGAGGCTGAGGAGGAGGTCCACTTGAGCCTGGGAGTTCAAGACCAGCCTGGGCCACAAAGCAAGACCACACCTAGCTACCAGAGAGGCTGAGCCTGGAGAAGCCGCAGTGAGCCGTGATTGCACCGCTGTACTCCAAAGGAAGAGGGGAATTTTTCCCTCTCTGCACAACAGGTTTCTAGAGCATATCCGTGTATATACATATGCATGTATGCACACACACACACACACACACACACACACACCAATTTTAATAAATTCACGGGTACTTGGCTAAGTTTAAAATGTCTTATGAAATTGAGCTCTGGTATCTGACGTGGGACTGAGCTGTATTTGGCTTGTGGAGAAAAGCAGGATTGTAAAGCAGTTCCCCGTCTGCACTCCGGGGTCAGCCCTCCTAGATCTGCATAAGCCTCGTCCTTCAAAACCGCTAGCTTCAAATAACTTACATGCCAACAAAAAACGTAACCTGTGGCGCTAAAGTGTCAGTAGAAGGGTTCTCACTTTCACCACGTTAGTATTTCCCGAGGCTTTAAAGAGTGAATGGACTCCTTTCCCTCCCACTGCCCTGCCGTCCAGTGACTCTCCCCGACGGACGCCCTGGCTTTCCTTTTCCTGTTGGTTTCTAGTGAGCCAGGAAGAAGCAGGAACAGATGTGTACATATTTTCTTTATTAAACCCCCATCAAAGCTTGCATGCTATCGACACTGTTCCATGTTCATTTTTGATTTAACAGTACCCTGGAGATCGCTTCTCAGCCTTTTGGCTAAGATCATGTAGAACATTACCCTGGAGAAAATTCTTTTTCAATATGTACAGAGAAAATTCATTTTTAAAAGCTCTTTAAATATTGAGCTATACTTTGCACGTGGAAAAGCATACACATGTTAAGTCAAAGAAGTTCATAGCCAGGTCACCATGGACCCTCATGTCCAGCTCCCAGCAGGCCCCTCATGCCCCTCCAAGCATCCACAGGTGTGCTCTAAGAGGGAAGATCAAGAAAAAGTTCATGGCTGTATGGCATTCTGTTGTGTGGCTATGACATATTTTACCATATATTTCCAAGTTTTGCTGTTACAAATGATGACTCAGTGCCTTGAATCAGTCGTAATGCCTTGAGCCTGAGGCGGGAGGGAGCTGTCCTGCCTCCTGTCAGTGCTGTCAGTCATTGTTGAGTGTTACTCCCTCTGCGTGTCTGACCTCCTGCACATTCAAGTTCTTGAAAGAGCCTTTGGGCCCAGAGATGAGTCACAGGCAGTTGGAGCTGACTGGAGTTGGTGCTAGAAAGCTAGGGTCTGAGGGCCATTGGGGGAGGTTCAGTGACACCCTAGCCCATGGAATCTTAGAGTTTTGGAGCAGAAAGGGAGCTCAGAGCTATTCTAGTCTACCCCCTCCCTTCTCTCATGGAGCTGGATATGATTCCCTGAGCACTGCATTCCCATGGTGAAGACGAGGCTCAGACGGGAGAACACTCTGCAGCTTGCATTTTCCCCAAGTTCTGTCAAGAGTGAGACATTGTGCCTTGACATACGTGCAGTTTTAAGGTAAGTATGGAAGCCTCTCCCTGATGAATTAAATGCAGAATAGTCTTTATTATAATTGATAGATCTTTTTGTTTGTTTTGAGACTGGGTTTTTCTGTCATCCAGGCTGGAGCGTAGTGGTACAATCACAGCTCATTGGAACCTTGAACTACTGGGCTGAAGGGATCCTCCCACCTCAGCCTCCCAAGTATTAATAGCTACGACCACAGTCACATACCACCATGCCTGGCTGGTTTTTTCATTTGTTGTAGATAGGGGTGTCACTGTGTTGCCCAGGCTGGTCTTGAACTCCTGGACTTAAGAGATCCTCCTGCCTCAGTAACCCAAAGTTCTGGGATGTGAGCTACCATGCCTGGCCGATATATCTTATCTAATTTACTCACACTCCATTATGACTCCAAATAGTATGTTTTAAAAAATACTTAAAATTCAGGAAGAAAGTGGCTAGCCTCATGTGAAATAAATATCAGCACGTGCACACACACACACGTGAATAACACGGCTCTTTCAGTAGGACATGTACTTAAATGTGCTCTGCTTCACCACTGTGCTTTAGCAGCTCTTTGATGGTTAGATGAAGCTCAATTTCTCTGAGCTTTACTTTGATCATGTGTAAAATGGGGATTAAAAACAATATCTACCCCATGAGTAGCACAGAGTAAACAGTGAATGCTAGATGATATTTTAGAAGAAGAAAGTAGGTTGTTTTATTTGTCAGCTATTGCTACAATAGTGCTATGTAACAACCAGCCCCAACTCATTGCTCTCTGGAGGTGCACTTCTGGAATGGCGACATGAAGGGCTCTGCAGGACATTTCCCAAACAAAACAACTATAATTGGTGAAAGTTATTAAAGAGAAACAGCCACATAAAATTTCTGGAGATTCTCCTAAGGGCATACTGCAAACGGAAAAGCATTTATTCAAGAATATCACTAAATATTGGTAAGAATGGTGGGGCCTGTGGCACTGATCAATGATCTCCTTCCTCTCCCTCCTTGAAGTTTGACTCCGGGTGGATGTGGTCAAGGAGATGGACTCCCTCCCCACCCGAGCTCCTGACTCTGGGCTAGGGATTCACCCTAGTAGATGGCATCTCACATCTCTCCCCAGCTCCATGTTGTAGAAGCTCTATTACAGGTAAGTGTGGCCAAGAGATGCCTGGCTCTGTTCCCACACCTATGAGCACCCACTAGAATGCAGTGGGTTAAACATGACAGGACCCATCCAGGGGTAAGTTTGAGCCTTGCCAGTTTGATATTGGGTGCTGAGTGGAGTAGCTACTGTAGTGAATCTGGTGTACTTTGTACTGTAAATTTGTTTTTCTGTATTGTTCTGTCATAAAGAGGAGAACTGTAGGACACAGGCTTCAGACCCTGTAAGGCTGCTGTACAAGTCAGCCCCGCAAACTGTTAGATACAGCTTTGCTGCAGGTCTCTGGTGGGGAGAAAAAAGAAACCTGAATGAAGTTTCCCTCTCATCTTGTTTCATGTCCTTCGGAGCTTGACCTTGTAATAATGTGGCAGTACTTTCTCTTGGTCTCCACCATCCAGAGAACAGGAATTTTGGAATTCATATCATAGTTAGCTCTGAAAATTATCTTAAGCAGTTAAAAGCCACTGCAAGCTCAAAACTGGCTACTCTAGGCCCCTTCTGGGAAAAGCAGTGAGAACCACCCAATTCTGAAGCTTTGTGGCTAAGGCTGTGTCTTTTTCCAATGGCAGCCCGGGTTCAAGGTTCAATTCCTGGCTTAGGGAATGAGTCACTCCTGGTTTGACATCTGTGTGACTTTTACCATTTGTTGATTCTCCTTTCTTCCATGAACCATCTTAAATTTTCCTTTTTCTGAGCACCTGGGAGGTTATGTTTGGTAAAGTTCAAAAGCCAGAAATACTGGTGGTTTGGCATGGCCAAAGTTGGGTAATAAGAGATTTAAAACTTTTTTTTTTTAAAGAGCACTGTGGTTAAAAGTCAGCTTAATTAAAACCATATATTTAAGCTGTAACAGCTTGGGACTCCTTGAGAAAAACAGAAGGTGTAACAGACCCTGTTTTGGGAAAAACCTCTGTTTTCCTCATGAAACCCCAGGAAATGAAAGTGGATAGATCTCTCTCAAAATCTAAGGCTCTGTTCTGTTTTGCATTGTGTTATCCAATGTTTTTGACTTCTGGGGGTATCAGAAATTACTTCTCATTATGAGAGAGCTTTGGTGTGTAATAACTAGGCAGGAAATATACTTTTAGGGATAGCTAATGGTATTATGGGGAAATATTCAGCTCTTTGTACGTTTGGATCGGAGAACCATGCTCTTGGCCACCTAAAAGATGTGAAAATGTCCCCACCCCAACAGTGAGAGATAAGACTTTCAGGGGGATTGGCTAATCAGAATATGCTGATTGTCTTTGGATTGCTTTGCAATTAAATGCATGGTAAAATCACGGCACTGTTGTTCTGTAATGTTTCTCTTTTGGGGATCTAGGATCCAGCATAAAAAATAGGATCCTTAATTTTGGGGATTTGTTTTTGCATTCCAGTTGTGCCTGCTTATTAGGCCATAGAAACCACTTGCTTTCCTGGCCCTGTTCCTTCAAGGGCTCCACCATGAAACCAATAATCCAAGCAAGAAACTGGCAAATGAAAACCTACAACCACTGGATCTTCTGTCTGTGTATTTATATGTGCTGTGTGTGATGTTTATATATGAAAATATATGTTTATATATTAATTGGCTTAAAAATAATAAGTGCTTAAATCAAATATTTTGTCAGAAAAAAATTGACTTTTAGTAGGTTATTGAAGAAATGGTTTTACATGCCAGGTGTGTAAGGAAAGTGAAATGTGTTTTTGGTAAGAGATTATAAGAAGGCAAGGAAATGTGGGTTTTCTTGGGCCTAGTTTAGATGGCTGAAAGATTGTTTTAAGTTAGGATAAGTCTGAAAGTTTGAACAAGTTGTGGAAAGTTTCCAAAAAATTAATTTTGTAAAAAATTCTCTGTGTCAACATATTGGCTAAAATAAAAGGTATATTATTTAGTATTTTCATAAATTGAACTCAACAGGTTTTTCTTAGAGCACTGATCTGTTCTTTCACAAAAATTTTTAAAGGGTTATAAAGGTTTATGAGAATCTTACTTTATGGTCAAATATTAAAATTAGGTAGCTTTGTCTGTAAGGTTTTATTAAGAATTGGGTTTAACATAAATAGTACACTAATTAAAGGTAAAATTTGATTTATTTGATATAAAAGTCACACAGGAACAATTGTAAAATATGAAGTGCTATTTGGCTTTCTTTGGGCTATACTTGTATAAATATATTAATGGTATATGTTCCAAAATTATGGGAAACTCCTATAATTCTGATACAATTGAGTGTATGTTGTTAATAGTTATAATTGTTAGGTAAAATAATTGTGTACTATAGAAGTAACCAAATTTCTTTTTAAAAGAATTTATTATACTTTAAATTCTGGGATACATGTGCAGAATGTGCAGGTTTGTTATATAGGTATACATGTGCCATGGTGACTTGCTGGACCCATCAATCTGTCATCTACATTAGGTATTTCTCCTAATGCTATCCCTCCCCTAGCTCCCCAACCTCTGACAAGCCCTGGTGTGTGATGTTCCCCTCCCTGTGTCCATGTGCTCTCATTGTTCAACTCCCACTTATGAGTGAGAATATACAGTGTTTGATTTTCTGTTTTTGTGTTAGTTTGCTGAGAATGATGGTTTCCATCCTCATCCATGTCCCTGCAAAGGACATGAACTCATCCTTTTTTATGGCTGCATGGTATTCCATGGAGTATATGTGCCACATTTTCTTTATCCAGTCTAACATTGATGGACATTTTGGTTGGCTCCAAGTCTTTGCTATTGTAAATAGTACTGCAGTAAGCATATGTGTGCATGTGTCTTTATAGTAGAATGATTTATAGTCCTTTGGGTATATACCCAGTAATGGGATTGCTGGATCAAATGGAATTTCTATTTCTAGATCCTTGAGGAATCGCCACACTGTCTTCCACGATGTATGAACTCATTTGCATTCCCACCAACAGTGTAAAAGCATTCCTAATTCTCCACATCCTCTCCAGCATCTGTTGTTTCCTGACTTTTAAGTGATTGCCATTCTAACTGGCATGAGATGGCATCTCATTGTGGTTTTGATTTGCATTTTTCTAATTGCCAGTGATAATGACCTTTTTTTCATATGTTTGTTGACCACATAAATATCTTTTGAGAAGTGTCTGTTCATATCTTTTGCCCACTTTTCGATGGGTTTGTTTTCTTCTTGTAAATTTGTTTAAGTTTCTTGTAGATTCTAGATATTAGCACTTTGTCAGATGGATAGATTGCAAAATTTTTCTCCCATTCTGTAGGTTGCCTGCTCACTCTGATGATAGTTTCTTTTGCTGTGTAGTAGCTCTTTAGTGTAATTAGATCCCATTTGCCAAGTTAGGGTTTTGTTGCCATTGCTTTTGGTGTTTTGGTCATAAAGTCTTTGCCTATGTCTATGTCTTGAATGGTATTGCCTAGGTTTTCTTCTAGGGTTTTTATGGTTTCGGTTTCATGTTTAAGTCTTTAATCCACCTTGAGTTAATTTTTGAATAAGGTGTAAGGAAGGGGTCCAGTTTCAGTTTTCTACATATGGCTAGCCAGTTTTTCCAACACCATTTATTAAATAGAGAATCCTTTCCCCATTGCTTGTTCTTGTCAGGTTTGCCAAAGATCAGACAGTTGTAGATGTGTGACATTATTTCTGAGGCCCCTGTTCTGTTCCATTGGTCTGTGTATCTGTTTTGGTACCTGTACCATACTGTTTTGCTTACTGTAGCCTTGTAGTATAGTTTGAAGTCAGGTAGTGTAGATGCCTCCAGCTTTGTTCTTTTTGCTTAGGATTTTCTTGGCTATATGGACTCTTTTTTTGGTTCCATATGAAGTTTAAAGCAGTTTTTTCTAATTCTGTGAAGAAAGCCAATGGTAGCTTGATGGGGATAGTATTCAATCTATAAATTACTTTGGGAAGTATGGCCATTTTCATGACATTGATGCTTCCTATCCATGAGCATGGAATGTTTTTCCATTTGTTTGCATCCTCCCTTATTTCCTTGAACAGTGGTTTGTAGTTCTCCTAGAAGAGGTCCTTCACATCCCTTGTAAGTTTTATTCTTAGGTATTTTATTCTCTGTGTAGCAGTTGTGAGTGGTAGTTCACTCATGACTTGGTTCTCTGTCTGTTATTGGTGTATAGGAATGCTTGTGATTTTTTGCACATTATATCCCGAAACTTAGCTGAAGTTGCTTATCAGCTTAAGGAGATTTTGGGCTGAGATGATGAGATTTTCTAAATATACAATCATATAATCTGCAAACAGAGACAATTTGAGTTTCTCTCTTTCTGTTTGAACATCCTTTATTTCTTTCTGCTGCTTGATTGCCCTGGCGAGAACTTCCAATACTATGTTGAATAGGAGCGCTGAGAGAGGGCATCCTTGTATTGTGCTGGTTCAAAGGTAATGCTTCCAGCTTTTGCCCATTCAGTATGATATTGGCTGTGGGTTTGTCATAAATAGCTCTTATTATTTTGAGATATGTTCCATCAATACCTAGTTTATTGAGAATTTTTAGCATGAAGGGGTGTTGACTTTTAACAAAGGCCTTTTCTGCATCTATTGAGATAATTGTGTGGTTTTTGTCATTGGTTTTGTTTATGTGATGGATTACTTTTATTGATTTGTGTATGTTGAACCAGCCTTGCATCCCAGAAATGAAGCTGACTTGATCGTGGTGGGAAAACTTTTTGATGTGCTGCTGGATTCGGTTTGCCAGTATTTTATTGAGGATTTTTGCATCAATGTTCTTCAGGAATATTGGCCTGAAATTTTTGTTGTTGTTGTTGTGTCTCTGCCGGACTTTGGTATCAGGTTGATGCTGGCCTCATAAAATGAGCTGGGGAGGAGTCCCTCCTTTTCTCTTGTTTGGAATAGTCTCAGAAGGAATGGTACCGGCTCCTCTTTGTACCTCTGGTAGTATTCAGCTGCGAATCTGTCCAGTCCTGGACTTTTTTGGGTTGGTAGGCTATTAATTACTGCCTCAATTTCAGAACTCGTTACTGGTCTATTTGGAGATTTGACTTCTACCTGCTTTAGTCTTGGGAGGGTGTATATGTCTAGGAATTTATCCATTTCTTCTAGATTTTCTAGTTTATTTGCATAGAGGTGTTTATAGTATTCTCTGATGGTAGTTTATAATTTTGTGGGATCAGTGTTGGTATCCCCTTTATCAATTTTTACTGTGTCTAACCGACTCTTCTCTCTTTTCTTCTTTATTAGTCTGGCTAGTGGTCTATCCATTTTGTGAATCTTTTCAGAAAACCAGCTCCTGGGTTCATTTATTTTTTGAAGGATTTTTTTGGGTGTCTCTGTCTCCTTCAGTTCTGCTCTGATCTTAGTTATTTCTTGTCTTCTGCTAGCTTTTGAATTTGTTTGCTCTTGCTCCTCTAGTTCTTTTAATTGTGATGTTAGGATGTTGATTTTAGATCTTTTCTGCTTTCTCCTGTGGGCATTTAGTGCTATAAATTTCCCTCTAAACACTGCTTTAGCTGTGTTCCAGAGATCTGGTACATTGTGTCTTTGTTTTCACGATTTCAAAAAACTTATTTATTTCTGCCTTAGTTTCATTATTTACTCAGTAGTCCCTCAGGAGCAGGTTGTTCAGTCTCCATGTAGCTGTGTGGTTTTGAGTGAGTTTCTTAATCTTGAATTTTAATTTGATTGCACTGTGGTGTGAGAGACTGTTTGTTATGATTTCTGTTCTTTTGCATTTGCTGAAAAGTGTTTTACTTCCAATGATGTGGTGAATTTTAGAATAGGTGTGATGTGGTGCTGAGAAGAATGTATATTCTGTTGATTTGGGGTGGAGAGTTCTGTAGATGTCTATTAGGTCCATTTGGTCCAGAGCCGAGTTCAAGTCCTGAATATACTTGTTAATTTTCTGTCTCATTGATATTGACAGTGAGTTGTTAAAGTCTCCCACTATTATTGTGTGGGAGTCTCAGTCTCTTTGTAGGTCTCTAAGAACTTGCTTTAAGAATCTGGGTGCTCTTGTATTGGGTGCATATATATTTAGGATAGTAGCTTTCCTGTTGCATTGTCATTTTTATCTTTATTGTTTTAAAGTCTGTTTTATCAGAGACTAGGATTGCAACCCCTGCTTTTTTTCTTGCTTTCTAATTGCTTGGTAAGTATTCTTCCATCCCTTTTGTTAAGTCTATGTGTGTCTTTGCACATGAAATGGGTCTCCTGAATACAGCACACCAATAGGTCTTGACACTTTATCTAGTTTGCCAGTCTGTGTCTTTTAATTGGAGCATTTAGCCCATTTACATTTAAGGTTAATATTGTTATGTGTGAATTTGATCCTGTCATTATGATGTTAGGTGGTTATTTTGCCTGTTAATAGAGGCAGTTTCTTCATAGTGTCAATGGTCTTTACAATTTCGTGTATTTTTGCAGTGGCTGGTACTGGTTTTTCTTTTTTAATTAGTGCTTCTTTCAGGAGCTATTGTAAGGCAGACCTGATGGTGACAAAAATCTCTCAGCATTTGCTTGTCTGTAGAGGATTTTATTTTTCCTGTTGATTTGCAGTGGAGAGTTCTGTAGATGTCTATTAGGTCCACTTGGTCCAGAGCTGAGTCCACCTCAGTAATGGTGGACATCCCTCATCCCAAAGGAGGAGGTGGACACTCCTCCTCCTTTGCTTTTGAAGCTTAGTTTGGCTGGATATGACATTTTGGGTTGGGAATTATTTTCTTTAAGAATGTTGAATATTGGCCCCCACTCTCTTCTGGCTTGTAGTGTTTCTGCAGAAGTATCTGCTGTTAGTCTGATGGGCTTCCCTTTGTGGGTAACCCAACCATTCTTTCTGGCTGCACTTAACATTTTTTCCTTCATGTCAACCTTGGCGAATCTGACAATTATGTGTCTTGGGGTTGCTCTGCCTGAGGAGTATCTTTGTGTTGTTCTGCGTATTTTCTGAATTTGAATGTTGGCCTATCTTGCTAGACTGGGAAAGTCCTCCTAGATAATGTCAGTGTCCTGAAGAGTGTTTTCCAACTTGGCTCCATTCTCCCTGTCACTTTTGGGTACACAAAACATAGGTTTGGTCTTTTCATATAGTACTCTTATTTCTTGGAGGGTTTGTTCATCCATTTTCATTCTTTTTTCTCTAATCTTGTATTCATACTTTATTTTATTAAGTTGATTTCATTCTCTGATATTCTGTCTTCCACTTGATTGATTCAGCTATTGATACTTGTGTATGCTTCACAAAGCTGTGTTTTTTGCTCTACCAGTTCATTTATGTTCTTCTCTAAACTGGTTATTTTAGTTAGCAATTTCACTAACCTGTTTTCAAGGTTCTTAGCTTCCTTGCATTGGGTTAGAACATGTTCCTTTAGCTTGGAGGAGTTTGTTATTAACCACCTTCTGAAGCCTACTTTTGTCAAATCATCAAACTCATTCTCCATCCAGTTTTGCTCCCTTGCTGATGAGGAGATGTGATCCTTTGGAGGAGAAGACGTGTTCTGGTTTTTGGAATTTTCGGCTTTTTTGCACTGGGTTTGCCTCATCTTTGTGGATTTATCTAGCTTTGGTCTTTGATGTTGGTGACCTTCAGATGGGGTTTTTGAGTGGACATCCTTTTTGTTGATATTGATGCTATTCCTTTCTGGTTTTTAGTTTTCCTTCTAGCAGTCAGGCCCCTCTGCTGCAGGTCTGCTGGAGGTCCACTCCAGACACTGTTTGCCTGGGTATCACCAGCAGAGGCTACAGAACAGCAAAGATTTCTGCCTGTTCCTTCCTCTGGAAGCTTCATCTCAGAGGGGCACTTGCCAGATGCCTGCTGGAGCTCTCCTATATGAGGTGTCTGTCGACCCCTGCTGGGAGGTATCTTCTAGTCAAGAGGCACGGGGGGTCACAGACCCAGTTGAGAAGGCAGTCTGTCCCTTAGCAGAGCTCAAGCACTGTGCTGGGAGAGCTGGTGGTCTCTTCAGGGTCGGCACGCAGGAACATTTAAGTCTGCTGAAGTTGTGCCCAAGCAGCCCCTTCCCCCAGGTGGTTCTGTCCCAGGGAGATGGGAGTTTTATCTTTAAACCCCTGATTGGGGCTGCTGCCTTTCTTTCAGATATGCCCTGCCCAGAGAGGAGGAATCTAGAGAGGTAGTCTGTCTATAGGGGCTTTGCCAAGTTGCAGTGGGCTCCACCCAGTTTGTCAGCTTTGTTTACTTCCCTGTGGCTTTGTTTACACTGTGAGGGGAAACCACCTACTCAAGCCTCAGTAATGGTGGACACCTCTCCTCCCAATAAATTTGAGCACCCCATGCCAACTTCAGACTGCTGTGCTGGCAGCAAGAATTTGAAGACAGTGGTTCTTAACCTGCTGGGCTTCATGGGGGTGGTATCTGCTGAGCTAGACCACTTGGCTCCCTGGCTTCAGCCCCCTTTCTAGAGGAGTGAATGGCTCTGTCTTGCTGGCCTTCCAGGTGCCATTGTGGCATAGAAAAAAAAACCCAAAAAACTCCTGCAGCTAGCTCAGTGTCTGCCCAAAAAGCTGCCTAGTTTTGTGCTTGAAACCCAGGGCCCTGGTGGTGTAGGCACCTAAGGGAATCTCCTGGTCTCTATGTTGTGAATATTATGGGAAAAACATAGTATCTGGGCTGGAATGCACCATTCCTCATGGCACAGTCCCTAACGACTTCCCTTGGCTAGGGGAGAGAGTTCCCTGACCCCTCACGCCTCCCAGGTGAGATGACACCCACCCTGCTTTGGCTCACTCTCTGTGGACTGTACCTACTGTCTAACCAGTGCCAATGAGAAGAGCCAGGTACCTCAATTGGAAATGCAGAAATCGCCAGCCTTCTGTGTTGATCTTGCTGGGAGCTGCAGACCAGAGCTGTTCCTATTTGGCCATCTTGCCAGTCAGCAAGATGTAACCAAATTTCTTAGTCAATTTTGGCTTTAATAGTGGCTATCCTAAGACCTTTTGTCATTCACAGACAATTGTTGTCTTGTTTTGATCCTCTCTAAAATGTGGTATGTAATCAGCTATAGGACTTTGACAGATGTTCTTGAATGTAGGTTTCTGATAACTTTGGAGATTGTGACATTAAAATGGGGAAAAACTTTTAGGACTCTCTTGGAAAGCTGAAATGTTCATGAATATCAAACAGAGCAGGAGTTAATTGCATGGACTGAAGTAACAGAAGATGATGTAATCTTTTTGAAAATTTTTGCTTAAAATGCTGCTGATCCTTTGTTTTGTTTTCCAGAGTCAGGGAAACTTTTCTTTTGAGCCATTTACAGCTTTTAACAGTTGAGTAAGGTATACTCCTGTGAATAAAATTTGGAGCATGTTTGTTTCTCTCTACCTCATTCCTCCAGAATTTGAAAACTATTTGTGAGTATTCTTGACTTGTGGCAATATAGTTATTTGCATAAGTGCAATAATAATCTGTTTTCTTTTGTAACAGGACACAATTGGAGAAACTGCTTATTTTACCAAGGTTTTGACTGGAATGGCATGCTTTCCTCTAAGGAATCACACTTGACTTACAGAGCTAATAAAACCCCCTTGGAAATATTGGTCTCATACATTGTCTACATAGTCCCTGTACAGGGTTTCTGACTGGTGCTAAGTAAAGAATGTCACTTTTTTTTTTCTTTTTTTGAGATGGAGTCTCACTCTGTCACCCAGGCTGGAGTGTAGTAGTGTGATCTTTGCTCACTGCAACCTCTGCCTCCTGTTCAAGTGATTCTTCTTCCTCAGCCTCCCAAGTAGCTGGAACTACAGGTGTGTGCTAGCATGCCTGGGTAATTTTTGTACTTTTAGTAGAGATGGGGTTTCATCATATTGGCCAGGCTGGTCTGGAACTCCTGACCTTGTGAGCTGCCTGCCTTGGCCTCCCAAAGTGCTGGGATTACAGATGTGGGCCACCATGCCTGGTCAAGCATGTCACTTTCTAACAGTCACAGGAGCCCCAAATTACCTTGAGAGAAAAATTATGTTTCAAAAACTGTGTTACACAGGTTATTAGGTTCTAGCCTTATCAGTTGTTTTTGAGTTGTTTTTCACCATACCGATGCTTTCTGATTGAGCCCCTCTCTACCCTGGATACAAGATGTCTTAACATCAGGAATATCGTCACTCCTATTTAGCCCGAAGAAGTTAAAGGAGATGGATCTTCACTTGCTTACAACCTTCATGATTAAGGGTTCACGTGTAAAAGTGAGGGGGGAAATATGCCAAAGGTGTTTGAACCAGAGTAACTCAATCTTGAACATCAGCTGGGTGAAATAAGGCTGAGACCTGCTGTGCTGCATTCCCAGGAGGTTAGGCATTCTAAGTCACAGGATGAGATAGGAGGTTGGCAAGATGCAGGTCACAAACACCTTACTGATAAAAGAATGCAGTCAATAAGCTGGCCAAAACCCACCAAAATCAAGATGTCGATGAAAGTGATTGCTAGTTATCCTCACTGCTCATTATACAATAGCTATAATGCATTAGTGTGCTAGGAATGAGAGTGACCTCTAGTTATCCTCACTCATTAAACAGTA
Source organism: Leontopithecus rosalia (assembly GCA_028533165.1). NCBI lineage: Eukaryota > Metazoa > Chordata > Mammalia > Primates > Cebidae > Leontopithecus > Leontopithecus rosalia. The sequence continues at coordinate 149,634,490 of CM052652.1, read as the reverse complement.
GCTATAATGCATTAGTGTGCTAGGAATGAGAGTGACCTCTAGTTATCTTCACTGCTCATTATACAATAGCTATAATGCATTAGTGTGCTGGCAATGAAAGTGACCTCTAGTTATCCTCACTGCTCATTACACAATAGCTATAATGCATTAGTGTGCTGGCAATGAAAGTGACCTCTAGTTATCCTCACTGCTCATTACACAATAGCTGTAATGCATTAGTGTGCTGGCAATGAAAGTGACCTCTAGTTATCCTCACTGCTCATTACACAATAGTTATAATGCATTACTGTACTAACAGATGCTCCCACCAGCACCACGACAGTGTATACATGCCATGGCAATGCCAGGAGGTTACCTTATATGGTCTAAAAAGGGGAGGAACCCTCAGTTCTGGTAATTGCCCACCCCTTTCATGGAAATCTCATGAATAATCCATCCCTTGTTTAGCATATAATCAAGAAATAACCATAAAAATAGCCAACCAGCAGCCTCAGGGCGGCTCTGCTTATGGAGTAGCCCTTCTTTTATTGCTTTGTGTCCTTAGTAAAGTTGCTTTCACTTAAAGAAAAGAAATTATAGCATATACATACAAAAGGAATATTATTTAGTCCTTAAAAAGAAGGAAATCCTGCGATTTGTGACAACATAGATGGACCCAGAGGACATTATGTTGAGCAAAATAAGCCAGGCACAGAAAGACACATGCTGCAGGATCTCAATTATGGGCGTATCTTAGTCCGTTTGTGCTACTATAACAAAATACCTGGGACTGGGTAACTTGTAAACAATAAATTTATTTCCTATGGTTCTGGAGCCTGGGAAGTCCAAGATCAAGACAGTAGCACTGGTGTCTGATGAGGGCTGCTCCCTGCTTCCAAGATGGAGTCTTGTTGCTACTTCCTCTAGAGGGGACACATGTGTCCTCACATGGAAGAAGGCAGAAGGGCATGAGAGCACTCATTTTGACCTCAATCCTTTTAATAAAGGTGCTAATTCCATTCATAAGAGCAGAGCCTTATGACTTAATCACCTCCCAAAGGCCATACCTCGTAATACCTTGCAGATGGCTTCAACATGAGTTTTGGAGGGGATGCCATTGTTCAAACCTTAGCAATGTGGACTCTAAAATAATCAAAACATAAAAGCAGAGAGTAGGATGGTGGTTTTCATGGGCTGTGGGGAGGGAGAAATGGAGAGATGATGATCAAAAGGTACCAAGCTTCCATCATCCAGGATGAGTGCGTTCTGGAGATCTATGTGCAGCATGGAGCCTGCAGCTGGCAACACTGCACTGTACCCTAAAATGTACTCAGGCAACTGGATCTTATGGTAAGTGTTACTATCAAAAAGTGGCAAAACCAAAACCCCAAATCAAATAATAAAGTGGCTGGGCGCAGTGGCTCACATCTGTAATCCCATTACTTTGGGGGGTGAGGTGGGCAGATCACTTGAGGTCAGAAGTTTGAGACCATCCTGGCCAACATGTGAAACCCCGTCTCTACTAAAAATAAAAAAAATTAGCTGGGCATGGTGGCCAGTGCCTGTAATCCCAGCTGCTCAGGAGGCTGAGGTGGGAGGATCACTTAAGCCTGGGAGGTGGAGGTTGCAGTGAGCCATGATTGTGCCACTGGACTGCAGCCTGAGTGGCAGAGCAAGACTCTGTCTCAATAATAATAATAATAATGAAGAGGTGTGAGGAAGCTTTGGGAGGTGATGAATATGTTTATGGACTTGATGGTGGTGATGGTTTCACAGGTACATACTTACCCCGAACTTATCAAAAGGTACACATTAAATATATACAGCTTTTTATATATCCATTTTACCTTACTAAAGTGGTTTTCTTTAAAATAAAAAAAAAAGCCTTAACAATAATCCAGCGGGTCCATGGGGAGGAGAGGCCCAGGCATTTGAGGAGTGAGTGTCTGCATCCAGGCGCCCTGTCCGGGAACACGGGGCGCATGTAAGGCTGTGGCACACACAGCCCTGCCGAGAAGGGTATGTGCTGTCTCTGGTCTGTCCAACCTCCTCCAAGGCTTATTGTGGGATCACAGATATTTCACAGCCGATGGCTTCTGCTGTCCTCTACACGGACCTGAATTCCACCAAAACCAGCTAAAGCATTTCAGCAAACGTAGAAAACAAATGTGGGCTTTATGAGTTGTCCAGATCTCACCCTGGACACTGAAGCTTGGTACCTTTTGGTTACCATCTCCCTTAGGTACTGGCGATAAGCTCTAATATTTAATGTCTTCAGCTTCACACTGAAAAAGAAGGGTCTCTTACAACTGGCCAACAAAAGCGTCACTAGAGCTGGACAAGACGGACGTTCTGACCCGAAGGAAGGCTCTGGGTGGCAGGAGAGGCTGCACATTTTGTGGGTTACGCTTTTGTACCTGCCATCTCAGTCACCCCTGGGCCCTCTGAGTGTTCTCATAATGCAGTTTTATCTTCCTATTTTATTTATTTAGTTATTTATTTTTTGAGACGGAGTTTCGCACTTGTTGCCCAGGCTGGAGTGCAATGGCGCGATCTCGGCTCACCGCAACCTCCGCCTCCTGGGTTCAGGCAATTCTCCTGCCTCAGCCTCCTGAGTAGCTGGGACTACAGGCACACGCCACCGTGCCCAGCTAATTTTTTGTATTTTTAGTAGAGACGGGATTTCACCATGTTGACCAGGATGGTCTCGATCTGGTGACCTCATGATCCACCCGCCTCGGCCTCCCAAAGTGCTGGGATTACAGGCTTGAGCCACGGTGCCCGGCCCATAATTTCAAATTATTGAAATTTGAGTGAGGTCACTGGTGCTCTGTCCTCCCTTCTGAGACTTCCTTCTTCCTAAACCCTTAGCTAATTAATTATTTTAAGGAAAAAGAAGCTGCTTCGGAAATTCATTCCTCACTGGGCTACAATACACGAGACAGAGCCATCCATGAAGAGTTTGTGAGCTGTCACCTACCCGTAGAGCACAAGAATTTACACCCGTTAAGAAGGAATAATGGAGGAAGAGGAAAATTCTTTAGACCTCAAATAAGGGAAACGTTTCTCTTTTCAGAAGAACGCAGACGCCTCCTATTGTTTTCACAACTTCCTTTAATTAACTCAGACCTGGGTGACATAAAATGGAGCTTCTGAAGAAGTCAGGTGAATTCAGCTTTGGAGTCATTCTGTTCATTTTGTCCCTTTCTTTTGTAATTATCCCAGAGCTTTGTCTTGTTGATATAGAGATTTTTTTTTGTAAAATAATTGCTCCATTATTTCAGTGTTATATTGTACGCTTCAGTTGTTCTCAAGTGTTTCATTCCTAAAGCGTGGGTTTTCCCTTTAGACTGTTTGCAAACAACTACAAAACTATTTGTGAAAAGTCTGAACAAATGATCATAATGGCTCTCTTGAAGTTTGGTACTTTCTTCCTTATAAAGGAAATTATGATTAGTTCCTAATCTTTAAAAATAGGTATATCCTAATAGAGAATCAACTTCCTCAAAAACAAAATATTAAGACCTCAGGGGCTACTGCAGGAAAATACCTTCTGCACATTAAAATGTCCATAAAATTTTCCTATTTCAAATGCTTGGCAGGAATTCCATTTTTAGTGGTCTTCAGTATAATGGACAGATTTACTATCACTTACTGATTTTATGGAAAAGAAATTGTCTATCTTATTTCTATATTGAACTTTTCTTATTTCTTACATCTTTCTTATCTCTTTTTCTTATTATTTTTTCTTTTTCTTATTTCTATGCTAGGCTTATTTTTCTCAAAACAAAAATTCTAATCGAAAAGTAGTCATTAAAGACAATGTTCAGGTTGCCTGGATTTTTTCTTCTCTGACTTTAATGTTATTAGGTTTTGGTTTTTGTTTCTAAAGTAGCTCAAGACGTCCCAGGGTAATAATAGTGAACTTTATTCTTCAGAATTCTTTTGGGCTGACTTCAGCATTTCCCCAGTTTTGTTAAATGGTGACCAGTGTTCACAAGGACAGCCTGAGATGGCTGCAGGGCCCCAATGTGCCACCGTGTCTTTTCAGCACAGCGTAGTGTTGGGTACAATTCAATGCATTCTACGTTTTTGAGAAAGATGATCCATGGAAGGGCCATGGGTGAATGCCTCAGATCAAATGTGTTTACTGTGTTGATTGCTGTTTCACTTTACTTGTATGTCAGATACATAAGCTCCGAACACAAGTTTGCACAAAAAGTATCTTTTGCCTGGGTGGTGGCTCACACCTGCAATATCAACACATTGGAAGGCTGAGGTGGGAGGACTGCTAAATGCAAGGAGTTTCAGATCAGCCTGGGCAATACTGCAAGACTGCATTGCTAAAAAAAAAAGTAAGAAATATCACCTGAGTGTGGTGGCATGCACTTGGAGACCCAGTTACATCAGGGGGCTGAGTGGTGAAGTATCTTCTGAAAAGGTGGTGTTTGAACACTTCAGACATTATCTAAAAATTTTTTCTTGGCCGGGCGCGGTGGCTCACGCCTGTAATCCCAGCACTTTGGGAGGCCTAGGCGGGTGGACCATGAGGTCAAGAGATGGAGGCCATCCTGGCCATGGTGAAACCCCGTCTCTACTAAAAATGCCAAAATTAGCCGGGTGTGGTGGCACGCGCCTGTGGTCCCAGCCACTCGGGAGGCTGAGGCGGAAGGATCGCCTGAACCCAGGTGGAGGTTGCAGTGAGCTGAGATTGCACCACTGCACTCCAGCCTGGCGACAGAGTGAGACTCCGTCTCAAAAAAAAAAAAATTTTTTTTTCTTTTAGTATTAAGAACATTGTTGATTTCTCTAGGGCACCTTCTTGGTGAGGAAATTAATGGCACTTTTCTTGACATCCAACCTGAGACTGTGGTGGTTCTCTGTTCTGGTGAATTTAAGTTTTAGATAATTATTTGTGTCACCTGTTACAAAGTTTTTGCCCTCGGTATGTTATGCTCAGGCCAAAGGTGTCTGGAACACAAGACTCCATGTGTACCCTGGACGGGAAAATGAACTGGTGTTGACATATATGCATGCGCAAGAGGGAGACAGGGAAAGAGGTAATGAATATGCTGAGAAACGATGAAATATTGAAAACTGTCTATATAAAAATCACTGGTCAGCATATGCCTTGAAAAACAACATGTTACTGCAAATCTAACACTAAAATTATTTTCCCAAACAGAAGACATTGTCTAAGGAAGAATAAAACTCTGAACCCCTGTATTTAGACTGTTAGTCTTACCTGGTAGTTTATGTATTTATTTCAATATTTTGTCATCACACAGGTATCTTAAGATTTAGTGTATGAATATCTGCGTGTGTCATTAAGGATTACAAAGTAGTGCTCACACAAGAATTAACAACAATCCTTCTCTAACTCTTCCAAAAACTGGAAGAGAGAAACCTTTCTAACTCATTCTCTGAGGCCAGCATTACCCTGATAGCAAAGCCAGAGACAGACGTCACAAGAAATATATGGACCACATCCCTTGTGAGTACACGTTAGTCAGGTTGGGTTGCCGTAACGAAATGCTGTAGATTGGGTGATGTAAACAACACACATTTATTTCTCACAGTACCAGAGGCTGGAAGTCCCAGGTGAAGGCCCAGTGACGTTTGGTGTCTAGAGAGGGCTCTTTCCTGATTTGCAGATGGCCACCTTGCCACTGCAGTCCTCAGATGGCCTTAGCTCTGAGCGCATGTGATGAAAGAGAGGGAGAGATATTTCTCTCTTCCTCTTGTTATAAGGTCACCAATCCTGTTGAGTTAGGCCGTATGACCTTGTTAACCTTAATTACCTTCTAAAGACCCTATCTATGATCAGCCACATTGGGGGTTAGGGATTCAATCTATACATTTTGGGGTGACACAATTGAGTCCATAGCAGTATAAATACAAAAATCTTCAACGAAATACTAGCAAATCTAATTCAACATGTTTAGAGGAGTGTATAACATAACCAAGTGGGACTTACTCCAGGAATGGAAGGGTGGTTCAATATATGAAAATGAATCAGTTTTATATATCATATTAATAGAATGAAGGAAAAAAACATGATTGACTCCATTAATACAGAAAAAGCATTTGACAAAACTGAATACCCTTTTATGATAAAAGCAATTGACAAACTAGGAATAGAAGGAAACTTCTTCAGTATAAGGAAGAACATTTGTGCAAATCCCACAACTAACATCCCACTCAAAGGTGCAAGACTGACATAATTTCTTATAAAATCAGGAATAAAAAATGGATACCCACTTTTGCCCCTTCTATTCAACATTGCACTAGAAGTTCTAGCCAAAGAAATTAGACAAGAAAAAAAGGCATCTAGATTGGAAAGCAAGAAGTAAAATTATCTCTATTGTACAAGACATAATTTTACATATAAAAAAATTTAAGAATTTGTAAAAAATTCACTAGAGCAGGCTGGGTTTGGTGGCTTATACCTGTAATCCCAGCACTTTGGGAGGCCGAGGCTGCCAGATCATGAGGTCAGGAGTTCGACACCAGCCCAGTCAACATGGTGAAACCCGGTCTCTACCAAAGATACAAAAAATTAGCTGGGTGTGGTGGCACACACCTATAATCCCAGATACTTACGAGGCTGAGGCAGGAGAATCGCTTGAACCTGGGAGGTGGAGGCTTCAGGGAGTCGAGATTGCACCACTGAACTTCAGCCTGGGCAACAGGGCAAGATCATTATGCCCTGGGCAACAGGCAACTCTGTCTCAAAAAAAAAAAAAAATCCACCAGAGCTAATAAACAAGTTCAGCAAATGTTCAGGGTACAAGGTCAGTACATTAAATCAGCAGCACTCCTACACACTAGCAATGAACAATCTGAGAAAGAAATTAACAATGCCAGTCGATTGTGGTGGCTCATGCCTGCAATCCCAGCAATTTGGAGGACTGAAGTGGGAGGATTTTGGGGAGGATTGCTTGAGGCCAGGAGTGCAAAATCAGCCTAGGCAACAGAGCAAGACCCAGTCTCTTAAAAAAAACTGCCGGGTGTGGTGGCGTGTGTCTGTAGTCCCAGATACTCAGCAGACTGAGGTGGGAGAATCACTTGAGCCCAGGAGTTTTGAGACTACAGTGAGCTAGGATCACCACTGTACTCCAGCCTGGGCAACAGAGCAAGATCCTGTCTCCATTAAAAAAAAATCAAAAAAGAAAACAATTCTATTTATAATAGCATAAAAAACAATAAAATACTTAGAAATAAATTTAACCAAAGAGGTGCAAGATCTGTGCCCTCAAAATTATAAAACATGGCTGAAAGAAACTTAAAAAGACCCAAACAGGAAGCCACGTTGTGTTTGCAGATTGGTAGACTTAGCACTGTTAGAATGGCAGTGCTCCCAGAAGTGACCCACAGATGCATTGCAGCACCTTTCAAAATACCAATGGCCTTTTCTGCAGACATGAAAAAGCTGATTCTCAAATTCATCTGGATTGCAAGAGACCCCAAATAGCCAAAACAATCTTGAAAAAAAAAATAAAGTTTGAAGACACTTTCTTTTTTTTTTTTTGAGATGGAGTTTCACTTTTGTTACCCAGGCTGGAGTGCAATGGCACGATCTCGGCTCACTGCAACCTCCGCCTCCTGGGTTCAGGCAATTCTCCTGCCTCAGCCTCCTGAGTAGCTGGGATTACAGGCAAGCACCACCATGCCCAGCTAATTTTTTGTATCTTTAGTAGAGACAGGGTTTCACCATGTTGACCAGGATGGTCTCGATCTCTTGACCTCGTGATCCACCTGCCTCGGCCTCCCAAAGTGCTGGGATTACAGGCTTGAGCCACTGCGCCCGGCCGTAGACACTTTCTTATTTCCAAGCTGGCTACAAAGCTAATCAAAGAAGCACGGTTGTGGCATAATGATCGATCAGCAAAATGGAACTTAGAGTCCAGAAATAAACCAATGCATCTATAATCAACTGATTTTCAACAAGTGCGCCAAGATCATTTATTGGAAAAAAGTCTGTTTGACAAATAATTCTGGGGCAACTGTACATCTACATGCAAAAGAATGCATATATCATATGCTGTATACAAAGATTAACTCCAAGTGGATAAAGACCTAAACACGAGAGCTAAGACTCTAAAACTCTTAGGAGAAAAAGTAGAGATAAATCTTCATAACTTTCGAATTTGGCGACATAATCTTAACTGTGACACAGATGACAAAAGAGAAGCTAGATAAACTGGAGCCCAACAAAATTAAAGACTTTTGTGCATCAAAGAACTCTTAAGAACTGAAAAGAAAATCTGCAGAATGAGAAAAAATACTTGCAAATTATATGTCTAAGAAGGGTTACTTTCCAGAACATATAAATAACTCTCAGAACTTAACCCAGTTAAAAATGGTGAAAGGTCTTGAATAGACTTTTCCTTAGTGAAAACACACAAAAGACCAAGCAACATATGAAAAGATGCTCGGCCGGGTGCGGTGGCTCATGCCTGTAATCCCAGCACTTTGGGAGGCCGAGGCGGGTGGATCATGAAGTCAAGAGATCGAGACCATCCTGGTCTACCTGGTGAAACCCCGTCTCTACTAAAAATACAAAAAGTCAGCTGGGCATGGTGGCACACGCCTGTAATCCCAGCTACTCAGGAGGCTGAGGCAGGAGAATTGCCTGAACCCAGGAGGCGGAGGTTGCGGTGAGCCGAGATCGCGCCATTGCACTCCAGCCTGGGTAACAAGAGGGAAACTCCATCTCAAAAAAAAAAAAGGAAAGAAAAGATGCTCAACATCATTAGACAGCATGGAAATGAAAATCAGAACTGTGAGATACCACTTCACCGTCAGTAGGTGTCTATGATGAAAAACGAGAGGAAAACAAGTGTTGTGAGGATGTGAAGAAGTTAGAACTCTCGGCCGGCGCGGCGGCTCATGTCTGTGATCCCAGCACGTTGGGAGGTCGAGGCTGGCAGATCACTTGAGGTCAGGCATTTGAGACCACCCTGGCCAACATGGTGAAACCGCTTCTCTACTGAAAATACAAAAAAATTAGCTGGGCGTGTGGTGCAGGCTCGTAATTCCAGTTACTCAGGAGGCTGAGGCACAAGAATCACTTGAACCTGGGAGGCGGAGCTTGCAGTGAGCCATCCTGCCACTGCACTCCAGCCTGGGTAACAGTGAGACTCTGTCTCAAAAAAGAAAAGAAAAAGTAGAACTCTCATGCATTGCTGGTGGGAGTGTGAAATGGTGCAGTTGTTCTGGAAAACAGCTTGAGAATTCCTCAAAAAGTTAAGAATAGGCCTGGCACAGTGGTTCATTATTGTAATCCCAATGCTTCGGGAGGCTAAGGCAGAAGGATTGATTGAGGCCAGGAGTTCAAGACCAGCCTGGGATATATGGTGAGACCCCATCTCTACAAGAAAATACAAAAATAAGCAGGGTGTGACGGTGGATGCCTGTAGTCCCAGCTACTTGAGAGACTGAGAGGGGAGGATTGCTTGACCCCAGGAGGTCAGGGCTGCAGTGAGCTGAGATAGTGCCACTGCACTCTAGCCTGGGTGACAGAGTGAGACCCTGTCTCAAAAAAAAAGTTAAAAATAAAAATAACATATAATCTAGCAGTTAAAGTTCTGGATATATACCCTCCATGATTTCAAACACTTATTCATAAATGTTCGTAGAAGCACTATTCTCAACCTGAACGTCTGTCCACTGATAAATGGGTAGACCCACACAGTGAAATGCTGCTCAGCCACTGCAAGAGTGACGTTCTGACATGCTGCCACCCAGATGAACCTTGAAGACGTTGATACCAAGGCCACATATTGGGTGCTTCCATTTGCATGGACTGCTCAAATAGGCACATACATAGAGATTAAAAGTAGATTAGTGGTTGCCAGAGGCTGGAAGGGGGAGGGAAGGGACAGTGGCTAAATGGTTTCTAATGGTTTTCTTTTTGGAGCAATGAAAATATTCTAAAACAATCTAAGTGATGATTTGTGTAACTATGAACAGGCTAAAACCATGGAGTGATTTTTTTTTTTCTGAGACACAGTCTTGCTCTGTTGCCAGGCTGGAGTGCAGTGGTGCAATCTCTGCTCACTGTAACTTCCACCTCCTGGGTTCAAGTGATTCCCCTGCTTCAGCCTCCCGAAGAGCTGGGACTACAGGCACATACCAACACTCCCAGCTATTTTTTTATATTTTAGTAGAGAAGGGGTTTCACCATGTTGGCCAGGATGGTCTCGATCTCTTGACCTCATGATTCACCCACTTGGACTTCACAAAGTGCCGAGATTACAGGCGTGAGCCACCGCGCTCGGCCATGAATTTTTAATAGGATGAATTTTGTGGGATATGAATTATATCTCAGCAAAGCTGTTATAAAATAACAAGTATCTTCTCTTCATAATAGTACAGTTACTAAAATTGGAAAATTAGCACACCTTGATATAATACTCATATAATTTATGTATCTTCATCAGATTTTGATGTTTCATTTCATATCCTTTATAGCAAAAGAAAGTCTTTGATCATGTCTTGCAATCGGCTGTCACATCTCATTTCCTTTAATCTGGAGCAATTCCTCAGTCTTCTTTTTCCCATGATCTTAACTGTTTTTTAGAGTAAACTATTTTATTACATGGCTCCTAATTTGGGGTTCGGCAGCGATGCACCTGTTCTGTGCATTCTGCGAGAAGGCGTGGGCGTGAGTTTGTCCGGTCATGGATGACGCTGGAGTTTGTCCTCGGTTAGGCAGCGCCTCCCAGGCTTCTCCACTGCTGTGTCACTATAGTTCCTTTTGAAACTAATAAGTATCTTGTTGGAGATACTTTGAGACTATGTAAACATTCTCTTACTCAACTTTCCACCCATTAATTTTAGCATCCATTGCTGATTTTTGCCTAAAAAGCTGGGATTTTTTACATTAATCTCTAGCTTGCATTTCCAATTCAAAAGATTCAAAGAGCTCTGTGTTCTCCAACAACATGTACAGTGCAGCCTTTGCTTGCTTTAAAGTGTCCCAGGAGAACAGGCAAAGCAGCCAGGCTTAATATTTCCTATTTGCAAAGAAGAAAACAGCATCTTGCAGACTCACGGGCTTAAAGCCAACTGGTGTTTTGGAATTTGCCCTTCACCTTCTTAGACCTGGAGGGACACATTAATGAGGTGGTGATTTAATAAAATGGGAATAGTGAGGAGGCTCTCTGGACCTCTCGGAAGATGACAGGGCCCTGGACCGCTTTCACTTATTGAGGTTCTAGGTATATTAGGATATAAATATCAATAGCAAAAATGACTTATAACTATGGTGACAGACATGAACTATGATTGCCTGTGGGGCTGGACTGGGGTGAGTTGAGGGTGGGACGGGATTGACCGGGAAGGGGCCCTGGGCTTCGGAGGGTGTGAATGCTGTGCATCTTGACAAACGTACACATTTCCAAACTCACAGAAGGTGAGCTTCGGAGTAGATGTGACATTCTATACAATTTTTACTTCTAAGCCCCCATAAACATGGCTGGCAATGGTACGCATGCTGAGGTGTTTAGAGGCGCAGTGCCCTGATGCCAGGAACTTCATGTGACATGCACCACAAATGTGGTAGATTGTGTGAAAGGAAAATCGATCGTGAGATCCCAAACGCACAATGCCAAAGCGAAGCGTGAGACTGGAATCGGGATCACGGAGACCTGCCTCCCTTTTTGCTCCTGAAGAAGACAGCAATGAAGATAAACAAAGCTGCATTGTTTATCCTCCCTTACAATTTACCTGCTAGGAAACTCCTTGTGTGCCCCAAGATCTTTGCCCTGAAACAGTTCTGTGGAATTTCCCTCGGCAATGGAAATTGATAGCTTATCTTCACAGGTGTGGACAAAGGACAGAACTCAACTTCATTTTGCTGCTTGCCAATACAAATGCATATCTGATTGTTTCCTCTGCGCTACATCTGTTTTATTTCATGTAAAAATGTAGATTCACTGAGCTACATGAATGCATAAGTGCCTGCTCCTCAGTCCACCTCTCACATGCAAGGCTGATCAAAGGCTCAGAAGAATACAACCATTTGCCTCTTATCTACCCACGTCTTTAAAAAGTTCCTTCCTTTCCCCACAGTACTCACCCTTTTCCTTTTAAATATCGAGGTCCCCAGACTCTCTTTGGGAAGGGTATGGACCTCAGTTTTTCCTATGGATCTGTGGGTCTTTCCTGGGCATGTCCTTAACCTTGGCAAATAAACTTCCTAAAATGATTGAGGCTTGCCTCAGTCGTGTTCTTTGATTTACAATTGATAGCATTAATTGTAGAATGTATGTGGTAGATCCGTGGGGATTCATTGTGAATTCTATCAATTCTTCTAGATATTTGAAATCTTAAATGACAAAATGTTGGGGAGAGAGTTACCAAAATTTACGGTAAATTTTAGTTGCTTGCATTTAATGAGTAATGTCTTTTATTTACCAAAATACAGTGCAAAGAAGGTGTACCATTCCCAAGATAATTGTAGAGTTTATTAAAAATATTAATAGTGTCAAAGGTGTGGTTTATTCATGGGACACAAGCTTTTTTTTTTTTTTTGAGACTGAGTGTCACTCTGTCACCCAGGCTAGAGTGCAGTGGCTCGTTGCAACCTCCACCTCCCGGGTTCAAGCAATTCTGCCTGAGCCTCCCGAGTAGCTGGGATTACAGGTGCTTGCCACTACCCCCAGCTAATTTTGGTATTTTTAGTAGAGGCAGGGTTTGACCATGTTGGCCATCTTGAACTTCTGAGCTCAGGTGATCCGCCTGCCTTGGCCTCCCAAAGTGCTGAGGTTACAGGCGTGAGCCACTGTGCCTGGCTGGGACATAAGTTTAGTTGTAAAAGGACTCTAACATTCTAAAATTGTGACTGTGTAACTCAGAATTGCAGTTTTATACCAGTGGAGACTTTTATACAAACTTTGGAGATCTCTCTGAAGTTTGAATTTGTTGAAGCCTCAGATAACACAGCCCTGTGTCTTGTGAGCTCTGACGGTGGCAGTTGACTGTAAGTGGGCTCCCGCCACGTTGCACAGAGCGGAAGCAATGCCAGGAAGCAATTTGTACATATGGGACCCCTGACTTGTCGCTTGGCTCACTCAAAGGCTGGTTAGCACTCTCCTGTGCCTGCGAATGACAAAGCTTTAGCATTTACCAAGTGGGAGGTGACCGGTCCTTCCCATCTCTTTCTATTCATGGCTTCAAATTAATAATTAGTCGCCTGAAAAATGAGCCAATCTGTCTCATGGAGGGGAAGAACCATGAGCCAAGGCAATTAGCATCTCGGTTGTAGGTGCCTTGGGAATTTGATTTAGTCACACAGCCTATTTAAGGTTTCCAAATCTTGTTGTCTCCTGAAGAGGAAAGTCATGTTTGTTAAATGAGGAGACCCTCCTCCCGGGACCCATATGTTGAGGATGTGCTGAGACCCGGGCTGGTCTGGGGCATAGGGCTGGGCAGCTTTTGTGGCGTCCACATGCCAGCTCTATTCTTCTCTAGGACTCGGCAGCTGGCTACAGGCAGCACAGGCCTTAACCACCCGCCGAGGGAGTGGCCAATGCCCCCAAATAGTTGCACACTTGAGCAAGCCTTTTGTCTGCTTAGAAGACATTCTAACTGCCCATAAGCAGTTGGCCTTCACACAAAGGAGGGTGGCTGAGGAGCAGGGCAGTCTGTCTGTAGCATATTGTGGAGTGGTTGAGCCGGCAGTTTGTAAGTCATCCCCGGCACCGACGGTGTGCATGGAATGGACGCAAGGCTGGGGAGGAGAGAGCTCAAGGAGGGGGTTAAACTGGACAATTTAATTAGGGAAATTTGAAGAGTCACAGAACCAGGATAACAGGGCTCCAGGGAACGTAAGGAATGATCTGGGTCTTTCCTCTCTCAGGAACCACTGGAGCCCTATGACATCAAATCCCCTTTTACTTGTTTGTACTTAGTATTGTTTTCAGAGGCAGGGTCTCACTGTGTTGCTGAGGCTGCAGTGCAGTGGTGCAATCGTAGCTCACTGCAGCCTTGACCTCCTGGGCTTTAACAATCCTCTCACCTTAGCCTCCTGAGTAGCTGGGGCTACAGGCTAATTTATTTTTATGCTGTAGATATGGGGGTGGGGGGGTGGGTCTCGCTATGTTGCCCAGGCAGGTCTTGAACTCCTGGCCTCAAGTGATCCTCCTCCATTGGCTTCCCATAGTGCTGGGATTACAGGTGAGGCACGGCACCTGGTGGAATTCTCTTAATTCCAAGGCCTGCATTTAACAACTGTTGCTGGGAGAAAATTCTTTGAATCATTCTGTTTAAAGAATCTGCTTCTCCTTTCTCAAGCGGCCATCAAGAATAGCTGGTTTTCTGTCTAAGGGGCTTCTGAGGTTTGAAAAACGGTGGCTAATGATGTCAACAGCAACAGCCGGGTACACAGAAAACGCCACAGGCCTGGCCTGGGCTCATCGCACAGCCTCCGCCTCCTGACGCCCTGTGAGGATTCTATTATCATCCACATTTTAGAGATGAGAAAACTGAGGCCTAAAAGGGCCACGTGACCACCCATTGACCACCCACTGACACAGCGATTCCTGCCCAGGGTGGCCCGTCCCAAGCCGGGGCTGCCCACCTCTCTCCCCTTTCTCACCTCGCTCTGGGGTTTGGCTTTTCTCTCCCCGGGTCCCCAGGCGGCCCCGGCACTGCCTCCGCGTCTCGTGCTGTTCAGGGCCGGGCTCAGAAGCCGCTGACTGCGGCCTCGCTGTCATCTCCGACCCCAACGGCAGCTCGCTCGGGGCTGGCACAGCGAACACGTGGCACGGGGTGCGCGGAGACCAAGCGCCGCCAGCAAAGAGCCAGGGGGAGCCGGGAAGACGGGGGTGGGGGATCAGGGCGACGCTGGAGACCAGGGAGCCAGACACAGGCGGGACACCGAGCTGTCACCCCGAGGCGTGGCCTCAGGACCGAGCTGTCACCCCGAGGCGTGGCCTCAGGACCGAGCTGTCACCCCGAGGCGTGGCCTCAGGACCGAGCTGTCACCCCGAGGCGTGGCCTCAGGAGGTCCCGCTGCGAGCCACGAAAGGGACGAGGTGGAGACACGGGAGCGGGAGGACGCGGCGAGGGTCGGGTTAGCAAGCGGGGCAGCGTCTGAGGCCCAGGACGCGGGTCCTGGGGGCGCTGCCGCGGTGGTGGGGGTGCTCTTTCAGGGGGGCTGGAGGGCCCGGCCCAGACACCCAGGGCCGGCCGGCGCACCTGCATGATGTTCTGGAAGCTTCCCACAGCCTGGTGGGTGTCTGGGGGAGCTGGGCGTGGGCAGCCTGGCAGCCTGGCTTTGGGGACTCCCGGGGCCTCCAGAGCCGACCGGCCCCCGACTGGAGGGGTTGGCTGCGCCCGCCCTGAGGACACGGTTTTCCAGGAGTGGCGATCCCGGGGTGGACTCTGTTGGCATCTGGGGGACACGGGCGCTCTCGGCTCCGCCATGGGGACGCACCCCCTGAGGTCCCGTGACCCAAAACCTAATCACCCACCACCACGACAGCCGCGTGGTTCCCCTGGTGACTTAAAGGAAGGGTTTTTACGGGTGGGTCGGGGAGGTTTTGCAATGAATGAATGGGGTGAGGCCCGAGGGAGGGGGGCGCCCGGAGGCCGCGGCCTCTGACGGTCCCAGGCTGTGCCCAGGCCCCGAGATGCTGTCCAGGCCCCGGAAGGGAGTGAAGCGGAGCCCGCTGGAAGAGGTCAGCGCGGCGAGGAGCCTCCCACGGAGAAGGTCAGCGCGGCGAGGAGCCTCCCACGGAGAAGGTCAGCGCGGCCGAGGAGCCTCCCACGGAGAAGGTCAGTGCGGCCGATCAGCCTCCCACGGAGAAGGTCAGCGCGGCCGAGGAGCCTCCCACGGAGAAGGTCAGCGTGGCCGATCAGCCTCCCACGGTGGGTGGCTCCGTGGTTCCCGCCTTCCACCTGTGTCGCCGCCCAGCCCGGGCCCCTCAGGATGTGGCTGCAGCCGGTGCGTGTGAACGAAGAACCCCGTGATGAATTTTCCCTGGGGGAGATAAAGCCATGAAGGGACTTGAAGCCACAGGGATGGCCTGTGGCCTGCAGGATCTAAAGCAGCAGAGCGGACAGGTGAAGACCGTCTTCCTCCTCGTGGTCCCTGGATCTGGAGAAGAACGGAACGTGCCCAGAGTCTCTGGTGCCCATTTGCTGAGGCGTTATTGGGGCAGGAGGTTGAAAGGTGGCATCAGTGGATGGGTGGCGTCCCATGTCCTGTGGCTGTCACAGGGGCTGGCATCCAAATGGAACCCTCAAGTAACCCAACTTTCCCAACAGCGGAGGGTGGTAGCGTTGTGTTTAAACGTTCGGGGCCTGAATCAGACAGTGCAAGGTTCAAACCTGCTTCCTCAGTTTACATTTGGATTCTCTGCAAAGCGGTCCCAGAGGGTAGGATTGGGTGCAAGCAGTGACTGTGGTCCTGGAGGCAGCTGCAGGGAGGGACGTGAGAGGGAGGGAAGCCAGCCCAGGAGTGTGCACTGACACGTTTCCACAACGGGCAGCAGGGGCCCACACCTGCTCGGGACCCCCAGTACCACGTGCAGACCACACCTCAGCATTGTCTTGCTGGTGGGTGGGGAAGCCGGGGTCTTGATCTTCTAACACTAAGCAGCCGAGGCTGCCCTGGGGCTGTTAGCCCCTTGGCCCTTCCACCTGCCCTCACGTGGGCTTGGTTGGGTCCCCGGGCAGAGAATGCCTCGGAGACTCGAAGCTGCTTTGTTGGGAAGGTGGGGAGCTGCCCTAGACCCTGTCTCTCCCACTGCCTGACCTCTTGATCCCTTCTTGCATGCTGGCAGGATTCTTTAAGCTTTGCCCACAGGTAGTGCGGCCTGGCATGGCCTCTGCCTTCCTGCTTGGGGCTTCCTCCCTGTGGAGTGTGCATTGCTGGTGGCGAGTCAATGTACAGGTGCCAGTGGGGGAACACTCCCCTTCCTCCCGGGACCATTCTCAGAAGCACAGACAGACAGACGGGCTGACTCAATATCCGCCCCAGCTCTGGCAGCTCTGCCTCCCCAGCCTCACTCCTGCCCCCTGGGGTCCTGGGGGTGGGGTGCAGTTAACAGCCTGCATCTGGCTGGGGTCAGACTCTGCCCTCTGGGGATGGGCTGCAGTGATGGTAGTGCTGAGCTGTTTGCTTTGACGCCAGTCTAAGGGAGACCTTCCAGGACGGTGTGGGTGTGGCTTTGTGGGCATGCAAGGCAGGGCCATGGGCTTAGCCGCATCAGCGCTGTGCTGCAGGGTAAGCAAGGATGGGCAAGGCATTCAACCCTTCAAGTACATCAACAGAATTCCCCATATCCAGAAACAGGCAGAGAGCAAAATTGCTGAGGATGGTGGCTGGACAGGCACACGGAAAATCCAGGAAGGTGTCACCCACTGATTTCTTCTCTCCATGCTGGAGTTCACAGCCACAGTAGGGACCAGTGCCAGAGCTCCCAGACATCCCCAGCAGTTCCTTGCCATGGGATCAAGTGCAGGGAGAGCTCTGACCTCAACACAGGGGCAGAGTACTTGGGACCCACCCACAGTACCTTGTGATGTTCTAGGGACCATCAAAAAGGTAAAAAAGAAACTGATTCAGCCAAATAACTCGTTGTCTTTTTTCTGTGCTATTATTGCAAAGTGTTAACTATTTTTTAAACTTCATCTTTTGAAATAATTTTAGCTTTATAGATGAGTTGTAGACATAGCACAAAGTTCCCAAATACCCTTTATCCAGTTTCCCCAAACTGTTAGCAGTTTACGGAGCTACGTGACATTGATCAGAACTATGAATTTCATTTACTAAGTGTTTTCAGTTGGGTTTCACCCGTTTTTCCACTAATGTAATTTTTCTACTTCAGAATTGAATCCAGGATGCCCTTCAGTATTTATCACCATGTCCCTCTCCTTCATCTTTCATTTGTCACTCAGTCTTTCCTTGTTTTTCATGACTGTGAACTTTGCAACTGTGTATTTACTAACTTTTAAAAAACCGAGCTGGCTGTGCTCACTTTGGCAGCACATGTACTAAAATTGGAACGATATGGAAAAGATCAGCATGGCTCCTGTGCAAGGATGACCTGCAAATTTGTGAAGCATTCCATATTTTTAAGACTAACACCATAAAAACTGGGTGTGTGGCAGTTTTTATGGTGTTAGGTATGATAGACTGGACAAAGAAATGATAGACTGGGCTAAGAAAATGTGGCACATATACACCATGGAATACTATACAGCCATAAAAGAGATGAGTTCATGTCCTTTGTAGGGACGTGGATGAACCTGTAAACCATCATTCTCAGCAAACTGACACAAGAACAGAAAACCAAACACTGCATGTTCTCACTCATAGGTGGGTGTTGAACAATGAGAACGCTTGGGCACAGGGAGGGGAACATCACACGCTGGGGTCTATTGGGGGCTGGGGGGCTAAGGGAGGGACAGCGGGGAGTAGGGAGGTTGGGGAGGGATAACATTGGGAGAAATGCCTGATGTCAGTGACAGGGGGATAGATACAGCAAATCACCATGTGTGCACCTACGCAACAGTCCTGCAAGATATTAAAGTATAATTAAAAAATGTGTTTATATGTCAATGTTAAAGTGTGTGTGTATACATATTCATATGTGCCACTTGAAAATAGCATTCATTTTTGACATGAAGTTTTGATTATGATTTTAAGTAATATTTTCCTATGTAATTTAATAATCTTCAGATACACGATCATAAGTCTCAACAGTGTGTGGTATTTTATCTACAACTGTATTGTGATATGTTTGGAGAAGCTACTATCACTGGACATTGACTTCAGTTTTCCCTGGAATATATAATCGGTGATAAACATCATTATGTTAAGATATAGAAATCATACGGAAATCTTATGTTAAATCTCTGGTCATTTACTAGGATAAAATCATTAGAAAAAAGCTTAATTACCTTGGTATAACTGCATTTTTCAGTCTGTGCCTTTTTTCTAAAACTCACAATTTAATGATGCCTGGGTAGTTTTTTCCCCTTAATGTTTGTTCTTCTAGAAATCAGCAGAGACACATTCGCTTTTAAGTTCAAAAAACATCTGCTCTTGGGCGTGAGAGGGGAAATAATCATTTACATTGAGCATTTCAAGCAAAATCTTGTGGCAATGTTAAATGTTGACTTGTCTACGTATGGTAGGTAGGGTGTCAAATGCTCAAATTACTTCTCATTTTTAGGGAAAGTACATCTTGAATATCTTAATAGATTCATTCTTTATTTGATATCTATTTTTTTAAAAAAACAGTTTTTTCTACTGTCAAATTAAAACTGAGCTGGCTGAAAACTAGGTTGGTGGTTTTATTTCTGGGACCGTGCAGACACAGTGGCGGTTTGGTCATGCTGGGTACAGGACAGCCAAGGACATCTGAGGTTCTCCTGGGCATGGTGCAGTTTCCAAAACCAAACTGCATGTCACAGTTCTGCATACATGTGCCTCGATGCACTGGCTGGACTGGTGCTCCTGTGAAAACAGACAGCGGTGGGGCGCTAGGACTGCAGCTGAGCTTGGCGACGCTTGTCTTGAATGCTTGTGCTTTGGTAGAAGGGGCACATTCGAGTCCCCACAAGCGACTCACTTCAGCAGGACTCAATGTGGGCTCTCCCTCCTCCCTCCTGTCCCCTCCCGGCACTTGCATGGCTTGGCCTATTGCCTCCTCGGGGATTCCCTCCTGGCTTAAGCTCCCCTGCGGTTGTCCAACTTGTGGCTCCAGGCCAGTCCAGACTGGGTGTGATGCTCCCTTCTGGGCCTTGTGGCCCTGCCACACGGGCATCCAGGCCTGCCTGTGCCCCCTGTGCAGGCGCGGCCCCGTGGCACTGACGGCAAGCAGCTCCTTGGGCTGCAAAATGGATTCCTGCATCTCCTTTCGGAGTAAGTGTGATGCCACATGATGGCAATCCGATTTTCTCCGCCTTTTATTTTAGGTTCTTTCTTGTTTGTTCCACCCAGATTCGCAAAGGGATTACTTTTTCTGTCTTGAGCATTCAGTGATTTTCCTGGGATATGTCTTGGTGCTGGTCTTCGGGTGGATATTCTCAAGTACACGCCACACTCCGTCAGCATGTAGTTCAACTCTTCTTTCTAAATTCTGTGTTATGGGAAAGTTGGTCGTTGTAGAGTTCAGTGTTTTGCTCTTTTACTTTAGTGTTTTTTTCCTCTAGATACTTTATTACCTACATGCTGAATCCTTTCTGCCTCTTTGCCATTTCCTTAAAAGTACTTTTCACTTGTTCATTTATTTCCTGATGACTAAAACAAATTCCTCTGTCTCTCAATGTGTTGACTGCCTGTTATTTGCCGTGAGCTCCTCCCGTCTCAGTCCTCATTTCTGAGATGATTTTCATTCATCCTGAATTCTTCACCAAGTCGTCTTTTCTCTGGGTTTCCCTCCCTTCCCTCTTCCCCCTCCACACACATGCTGCTATCATGGGGGCCGGGGCCAGGGTGGCCTCCTCAGCTTGCTTGTACCTAGGGCCTTGGGAGTGGGGACTTGAACATCTAGCCTTGGGAGTGGGGACTCGAACATCTAGCCTTGGGAGTGGGGACTTGAACATCTAGCCTTGGGAGTGGGGACTCGAACATCTAGCCTTGGGAGTGGGGACTCGAACATCTAGCCTTGGGAGTGGGGACTCGAACATCGAGCTTTGTTGTGAATTTGCCCATGTGTTTTTGGTTTTATTATCTAATTTCCATGTTATTTTTGTGTAGGATTCAAGGAGATTCAAAACCCATGTCACTGCTGCCATCTTCCTAGAGTCCCCTTAAATCCTCATGGATTTGCTGACGCTGGGAGCACCGGAGAGTGTGCCATGCCAGGGTGGCTGCAGTGACAGGGACAACGAGGAGGGATCATGAGTCCTATAGATGCGCCCAGTTCAACTTCCTCCCAGTACAAGCTGACAGCAAATGTGTGAGGGAGGGAAGTTAGAATGGTCTCAATGACTGTGGTTACAGCTTACTGTGGCAAGTTTCACAGAAATGTATGACCACATGAACACATTCCAAGGGCCACTCCTGAGACCCTGGAAAGGGCAGCTGTCCACCATTCTGATAAAGATTAAGTAGACCAGGGTGTATCTATAAGAATAGTACACAGTCGGCTGGGCGCCGTGGCTCAAGCCTGTAATCCCAGCACTTTGGGAGACCGAGGCGGGTGGATGACGAGGTCAAGAGATTGAGACCATCCAGTCAACATAGTGGAACCCTGTCTCTACTAAAAATACAAAAAATTAGCTGGGCATTGCGGCGCATGCCTGTAATCCCAGCTACTCAGGAGGCTGAGGCAGGAGAATTGCCCGAACCCAGGAGGCGGAGGTTGTGGTGAGCCAAGATCGCGCCATTGCACTCCAGCCTGGGTGACAAGAGGGAAACTCCGTCTCTGGAAAAAAAAAAAAAAAAAGAATAGTATGCAGTCATGGAGAATCATCTTTCTGAATTAAAAAATAATCTTTTCATAATAATGAACGTGCATTGCATAAAATTAGAAAATACAGGCAATAAAACATAAAGAAAATTAGAAGATAACAGTATTTCTACCCCCCAGCGGTTATCAGTAACACCTTAGCGTATATCCTTCCACATTTTGAAATATTTTGACAATGGTTGCATGCAAAGGGAAGAAAACATCAGTACAAGCTGCATCTACAATGTCATATTGGGTTGTAAAATTATGTATGTTTTGAAAAGTATTAAAATACAGTAGACCAAAAATGATAACAAGGCTTATTGGGGGATCATAGGCTTAGTGCTGATTGTTATTTTATTTCCTATATTTTCCACAACGGGCATGCAGACTTTTATAATCATTAAAAATGAATTGTTTGAAAAAGTAATGATGGTGATTTCAGAAGTGAGGTTCAGTCGTGTGTGTGAAATCGGATGAACAGCTTATTTTATGTCCGCTGATTATGTGTCTGTATTACGTTGTTCCAGGTTCTCCTCACTCAAAAAAATCAAATCAGATTGTGATTTTATTCCCTGACATTAACACGTGGCATTACAGGAGCGTGTGCATCACATGGTCAATCCGTTGGCATGAGGATTATGTCATTGGGGAATAAATGGGAAATTCTCAAGGTGCTTTGCTCCAGTAATCAGGACTTTATTTATCTCTAAGCTAAAAGAGGGGATTGAATTCTTTAACGACGATCAGCAAATGCTTTTAGGAAGACTCCTTTCCTATTAAACAATTTCTTAAAGTTGCAGTAAATGCTATGTGGCCTGTCTATGCCTAGTGAAGCCTGCAGAGGGCTTGGAGGCACAGTTTCTTTTGTCCTCGAAACCATGGAAAAGAGTGTCACAGGAGTTGTAGAGGAGTAATCACAAAGAGGAAAAGGTTGGTCGGGGGCTGTTAATGTTACTGATGACGTGTCAGTAGGGTTTGCCAGCCCCAGTCCCTGTTGGGGGACTTTGACTACCCAAGCAAATGCCACTTGGTGATAAGTCTCCCAGCACTGGCCACCAGTGTCCCCTACACTGCTGGAGAAATTTAGGCCTTTAATTAAAATCAGAGTCAAGCAACTTGATTATATTTTGGCAGTTTGATTTAAGTACACGTTCTTTGAAATGTAAGAGTGTGGTTGGTTTTTAGTGATGTAAACTAAAAGGCCTGTTACTTTCAGGTGACCCAGCCCTGGAAGGCCTGTAGGCTTCCGGTGAGAAGACTGGACACCACACCCACCTGTCCCATTGCCCTTTCTTTGGGGCTGCCTGTGATCCTGGGTTATTCCCCTGGCTGCGTGACACTGTGCTTACCCTGTTGGAATATGATGGTGGACTTGCCAGAGGAGAGGACCCTGCTTTTCAGGAACAGCAGCCTCTCCTTCCTGGCCGAGGCAGCCAGCAGGCACCCCTATCCATGAGCCACAGCTTAACTAAGGCACCCCAGTCCAGCTGTGTGCCCTCCCTCTGCTTCTGGGGAGGTTGGAAGGACCAGGAGCATTTGTGCTTGTTTCTAGAGGGCCCTTATTGGGTCTCTGGATCAAGACCTACTTGATCCAGAGAGAAAGACTCTACTCTAGGTTCCATGTTAGGACGAAGGGTGCCTCTTTTCTCAGATGCAGACAGTGGACAATTAGAACTCTGACCTGACAGTGAGCCACAGCCTTGGTGCTCATCAATGCTCTGCTTGCTCCTTCACATTTGTGAACCAGGAGAAGCTAAGTTGTGAGCAGTGAACCTCCACCAGCAAAGCCTCGACTGGAATGTTCTTTAAGAGTTGGTTGGGCACGCCTGAGTGTAATCCACCACCCCTTTCAGAACACTGGGGATGAATTTAGAGACGCCGAAGCCTCCTGAGAAGGAGGTGTCCACGCACTGAGAGAACTGAAATATCAGGGGATTCCTACGCACATCTCAGAGTCTTTCTGGTGTCCTAGGGGTTCGCTTCCATATAAGGGACTTTCTGGTAGGAAGAAAGTCTCTTTACATTCTTTGTAATATGACCCTGGTGGCTTTGTAGAGAGATCATGTGGCTGAAAGTTCATGACCTGTAGGGCCAGGGAGTCGTGTGTGTGAATGTTCTGTGACCTTGGGCAAGCTACTTAGCCTCTTTCAAAGCTGCATCAGCTTTGAAAAAGAGGATGATAAAATGGAGTCACCTTATTTGACTTTTATAAATACAATTACACAAATTGCGGAGGTGGGAAGAGAGAGTCAGGTAAAGAAAAATGAGGTGAGGAGAGGGAGAAAGAGAGAGAGACAGAGAATGAGAAACAATGGAAGCAGCAGTGGGGAGTGGACTAGTGCCCAGCCTGGCAGGCGTGAGCCCAGAGGAGACAGAGAATGAGAAACAATGGAAGCAGCAGTGGGGAGTGAACTAGTGCCCAGCCTGGCAGGCGTGAGCCCAGAGGAGACAGAGAATGAGAAACAATGGAAGCAGCAGTGGGGAGTGGACTAGTGCCCAGCCTGGCAGGCGCGAGCCCGGAGAGACTTCCCTTCTGGTTATTGGCAGCCTCCACGTGAAGCCTGTTGTTGCCTCCTTAATGATGAGATGTTCTGGGGGCATTCCAGGATTCCTGGACGTGGGATCGTCTTCACAGCTGTGTCTATTGAAAGCTGAGGTTTCAGTCTTCCCTGGAGTGGCTTCCCAGGGGAAATTCAAGGGCACCTGTGACTGCGTGGCTCTTTTCTTTCCTTTACTTGATGCCATTTGCTGGCGAGAGCCATGTCTCATGCTGGGATACATGAGGTGCTCGGTAGGTGTGTGTTTTCCCTCCTGGGAGGTAATTTTATTTAAATGTGAATTCAAAAGCATCACTAAATAGGACCGTGAAGCAATAACTCAAGGTACCTGCCTGGTGAGATCCACAAGAGCTGACCACAGGTGCCCCTGTTGCATGACCACAGTCATGTGACAGGCGTGGGGACATGTGGCCACCAAGCCCTCTAGGGCAGCGATCTTTGTAATAGTCCCAAATGGGAGAGATGGCAAACGCCCGCCAACGGCAGCATTGAGAAATGGAAGCTGCACAGCCACAGCGACGAGTGAGCCCCAGCACCCCGTGAGGCACCAGCACAATGCTGCGTGGAAGAAGCAGGAGAAAGGGCATTCACATTCTCTGATTCCAGCCACGTGACGTTCAAAAACAAACAGAGCTAGGCTGCGGTGCTGGACGCCAGGACAGCGGGACCCGTTTCTCTCTGGAGGGCCAGCAGCTCTCCTGCATCACCCGGCTGTCCTGCAACTGCCTTCTCAACATGCTGCTGAGAGAGCAAAAAGCCGCGTCCGTGATTCCTAATGTATGCTGTAACTCAGCCATATTTATCCCATGTCCTGGTAACCGCAGGGATTCTTATTTACCGAGTTCCTGTTGCATAAATCTGTCTCCAGTCACATTCATCGCTCAGACTTACACTTGAGCGTGGTTAGCTGTGAGACTCAGCCGTACAGAGGGAATGTTTAAGGCAACACAAATCCACTTCTCTGATGGGCTTGTCATAGAGCTCTGGTTATTTCTGCAGGTTCAAATTTCAGTTTACAGGCGTCAGATTTAGGCAGAATATCAAAATGAAACCAAACTTTAGTGTATTTATAAAATAATATTTTCCCCTTAGAATGTAAGGTGAAAAGCATATTCCATATTGATAAATGCACCTGTATCACAGACCTTCAGGAACCTAACTGCATAGTCTTGAAAGATATACTTAAAACACATTTTTTTTCACTTTTTCATGGCTATGAAATGAGGATGTCCCATGGCCACCATGTCTTCAGGAGGCAGTCACTGCCTGAGCAGGCGTGAACTGGCCCAATGGCTGGGTGGATGATGGCAGCCCCTCATTTCAGCGAGCCACGTGAGGGCCACTTGTGAGGGACAGGAGTTCTGGCTATCGTCTGAGGACCTTCCATTGACATTTTGTGGTAACATCAATGCAGCAGCAGTGCCGACATAAATGGATGTGAACGCCTTGGCAGGAAACCTCACAGATGATACTGGAGCACATTCAAATAAATCCTGTATCCCCAGCGCTCTTCAGGGGACACAACTGGCTCTACTTCAAAAGTGACACAGAAGCATCAGGTCTGGAAGGAAGCAGGTCTTAGGACACGTGTGTCCTTTTCCTATATGCTGAAGAGAAATCTATGACAAAATGATTTATCAACTAGTTTAAAAGGCCAGATGTGGTGGCTCATTGGTTTACACCTGTAATCCCAGCACTTTGGGAAGCTGAGGTGGGAGGATTGCTTGAGCCTAGGAGTTTGAGATTAGCTTGGGCAACATAGTGAGACCTCTTCTCTACAAAAAATTAAAAAATGAGCCAGGCGTAGTGATGTGCACCTGTAGTGCCAGCAACTCAGGAGGCTGAGGTGGGAGGATTGCTTGAGCCTCGGAGGTTGAGGCTGCAGTGAGCTGTGATTGCACCACCTGCACTCCTGCCTGAGCAACAGAGCGAGATCCTGCTGCTGCTGCTGTAGAAGGAAAAGTCTAAAATAATTATTTCAATACATATAAATACTCTCATGTATAAGAAAGCGTTGTGTCATAGAAATTGGCAGATTTTGTCTCTCTCAGGGCTACGTAAAATAAAAGCAGGGCTTAGGAAAAGCAATTGTGAGGTGGGCCACAGTACATCCTTACAGCCAAGAGTAGGTTAAGTCTCAGTTCTGCTACTTTTTCGGTGTGTGATACCGGGCTCCTCTTTGTTTTGGGTTTTTCATCTGAAAAAGAAGGATGATAATAATCCTCCCTTATAGGCTGTTATAAGGATCGGATGAGATAATATATGCAAAGTCCTTATCGCAGGGCCTGACACACAGCTGAAAATAATGTATATAGTTGAAAATATATACAGAATTTCTTTTTACCCACTGGAGAATATATATTTTCAACTACATGAATTATTTTCAATTTCTGTGCACAGTCACAGAAATTGGTCATGTGTTAAGCCACAAATCATCAGCAAACTCCAAAAAATAGAAATCATGATATAGGTCACACTTACTGATTACAGCATAATAAAATTAAGAATTGACAACTGAGGAGATAGACTCAGAAATAATAGCCTAGAAGTAAATGTACAAAGATGCACATGCAAGGTTTGCTGCTAATAGAAAAAATGGAAGCCACGTGAATATTTTCCATTAGGAAAGTGGGTACAACTCTGGTGCAGCCACCCTGTGGAATGCCATGCCGCACCACCCCGTGGAATGCCATGCCGCACCACCCCGTGGAATGCCACGCCACAGCCGGAGAGAATGAGGTTAGGGTCACACACATCCGCACAGAATAGTGCCTCAGACGTACTGATAAGTGGAAAACTAATTCTAAGAGCAATGATATGACACATTTATGTAACAAAATACAAAATGGAATTACACACACACACTGCACACACACAGCGCACACACATGCACACTGCACACACACTCACTGCACACACTGCACACACACGCACACACTCACTGCACACACTGCGAACACACACTGCACACACACCACACACTCGCTGCACACACATACTGCACACACACACTGCACACAGATACACTGCACACACACGCACACGCACACTACACACACATACTGCATGCACACACACACTGCACACACACACACGCACACACTGCAATGTAAAAGGAAAGCTGTGAAGGGAAGTCCTGGGAGGTGGCATCAGCGTGGTTACAGTGATTACCTCTGGGGAGGGCTGGATTCAAAGTGGTTTGGTTAAGGAGAGCTTTGTTAGACATTCTCATTGTGAAGACATATGCATGCATACTGATATTATTTAAAATCATTTACAATAACAGGCAAGGTGAGAAAGGAAAAAGTTGCAGGTGCCACTGTCCAGTGGAAGCACAAAGCTTCCTTATGAGTTTTTCTCCTCTCCTCGGAAATCAGTCATCCTTATATATTACGAACTTGACACAGCCACTCAGTTTCCATACAGTGTCTTGTCTGTCTCTGTCTGTGATCCCCGAGTCTCCCAGGTGACTGCCGATGGTTCTGGCCTCCTTGAAACACACTCTCATGCAGTCCTTTCCACATCAATCAGGGCTGGCCTCCGTGTCCAGCAGAGTGTTGATGGGTCGGAAAAGGCACTGCGGCTCCCAGATAGCTGTCTTGGATGACTCATGCTGGGGGGAGTCAGTCACATGCCATAAGGACACCCAAGCAGCCCTGGGGAGGCCACGCAGGGAGGCGCTAAGGCCTCCTGCCAGCAGCCGGCACCAGCTCGGCAGCCAGTGAGGGCTGCCTTGGCAGTGGATCCCCCAGCCACAGCAGAGCCTTCAAACGATGGCAGCCCAGGCTGACATCTGACTGCAACCCTCTCAGTCTGCTTTGTGCTGCTCTAACAGAATTCCATAGACTGGACAATTCACGATAAACAGAAACTTATTGGCTCATGGTTCTGGAGGCTGGGAAGTCTGAGATTGAGGGACCAGGATCTAGCAAAGGCCTCTTGCTGTATCATCCCGTGGTGGAAGGGCAAACAAAGGGGAGGAGGGAGGGAGAGAAACAGGGAGAAGGAGGATCAAACTTGTTCTTTTATAGTGAATCCACTCCTCACAAAACAAACCCATTCCCGTGATAACAGAGTTAATCCATTCAAGAGGGCAGAGCCCTCACAGTCTAATCACCTCTCAGCAGCCCCCTCCCAGGACTGTGGCACTGGGGATTAAGTTTCCAGCACATGTTTTCCAGGGAATACATTCAGGCTGTAGCAGACTAAGCCCAACCACCCGGCCAGACCATTAGTGAATTTCTGACCCACAGAAACCAGGAGAGATGATAAGTAATTGTTACAGTTTCAGATCATTAAGTCATGGGCACTTAGCTATGCAGTATTAGGTAACTGCTGATTCCTGGCTACTAATCAGGCTTTCTCTGCTTGGGATACCCTTTTCGTGCCATTGTTTCTCAGGTCTGCGGCCTCTGGTGACTTTAACAGTCTCTGCACTCCCCATCCTCCTGCTGGGCCTCAGACGCCCACTTCCCTAGCTCTGTCTGCTCCCCCCCCCCCCGTCTGCCCGCCTGCCCGCCTCTCTCCCTGCCCTCTGTGGCTCATTCCCCTTCTCTCCTCCTGGCTCCTCACTGGATGAGGAGGGTCACTCGCTGGCGTTGGTCTGTGCAAGACTCCTGTGGGGCCCTCAGCGGTTCTGTAGGTTGACCTCAGGGCTTTTTTTTGGTAGCTGGACAAGGGAACCCCGACACAAGATGAGGAGGCCGCCTCTTTTGTCCTCAGAACCCAATTCTTTCTCTTTTCTAAGAGACAAACCAGCCAGTGGGATGTTATCCTGACACAGGGACAGACCAGCTCTGGGGAAAGTGAGGGCTGTTCCATCTGGCCAGGCATTTCCTAAAATGTGTTTGGGTATTTTGTGGGGTGAGTTGACTGGGAATCTCCCATGTGGTCATGGAAGCCTCCGTCCCTCACAGCCTAGAAACAAAGATGTGGAGGCCCGGTTTGCCTGCCAGTCTGCCACCTGGCTGGAAAGTGAGAGGGGCGGCCTGGTTTATGGGAGTGGGTCCTCTCTAGAGCACCTCTAGGGGAGGAGAGGTGAGGCCTCCTCTGTGGTGGGTGCCCACCACATGGGTAGCTGAAAGTCCACCATGGGTAGCTGAAAGACTCATTTGATGGACAACTTGGAATCTCAGAGCTGGAAGGGACCCTGAGAAGCTACCAGAATTTCAGCACCTCCATGCAGTGGAAGACAGCCCGAAGAAAAAGGAACGAGATAGCGCTTGTGTGTGTGCACTGGACAATCTGCGAGGCGTAGTGTTGAGGAATGATGCCAAGTGCGGGAGGTGTGTGCGGGAGCTGCCGTTCATGTGAGCAGAGCAGAGGCTGAACTACCTCTGAAGGGCGCACAGGCTGGTGCCTCCAGGAGGGGTGATGCTGGCAGGGGCAGGGGCGGGAGGGGACTCGCTGCTGAATATCCTTTTGTAATTTTAAACCTGAACCGTCTGCATGTGTTCCTTTTCCAGGGATGATTAGAAACACATTATACAGATCCACGCGGTCTACCCTTGATGACTGAAGTGGAGACTAGAGAACGGGATGGTGAGCCACGGGGCTGGCACTGGCATCCGGGTCTTCCAACTTCCTCTCTTTGCTGTCACTTGTCAGGCCCTTCTGGGGTGCGGGCTGGCTCCTTGCATCACGTGTTCCATGGGAATGACATGGGGGTAGAACGAGGAGGGGCGCTCACAGGCTGAGCTGGAGGAGGGCTCTCTGAAGCTCCCCTTCATGCTAAGACGTCATGGACGCGTGTGCGTCAGGCCATGAGGAGGCGGAGGCCCGAACTTCTTCTTCCTCTGCGGAGGTCAGACCTGGCTGTGCTGCTGGGAGGCGTTTCGGGGTCCCGTGCGGTGGGGACTTTTTGGACGCCATGCCATTTCCATCTGGTTGTGCATTACATGCTCTCCATTCTCCTTCCAGGCTCAGTGAGGCAACTGCTGTTTCAAGAATCCAGCTGCTGTCTCCCTTCTGACCATTTCTTACTTTTCTCTCTTTGGGCATCAACTTGGCCTTCTGGTCTCTCCCTCTAGGTGCCTCCATTTTTTGAAGCCGTTATCTGCATGGCCTGAAAAACACAGAAAAGAATGACAGGGCAGGTGGGAATGCAATGGGGGAACTGACGCGCCACGACACGGTAACTGCTGGAGCCATTGTGACAGAGCCGCACGGGGACTTTCCTAACAACTTTCTTTTTCTCAGGCCTGTGTTTTCAGCCTTTCTAAGACGAGGGTTTAGGGATCTCTAATGACTTTTCCTCCGTTTTATGATGTTTATCAGGCATGTGTTATATGCCAGGCACTGTGCACTTACGCTAACAACAGCCTTATTATTATCTCCTAAAGCACATTAACCATCTCTATTTCACAGAGAGGGAAACTGAAGCTCATTAAGGTTGAGTGGTTTGTTTATGGAACACACAGCTGCAGGCAGCATATACCCACGGTCCCCACGGTCCCAGCCACTCCATCGGCACACACGAGGCTCTTCCTCTTCCCCACAAACCTGGCCGGAGGCGTCTCAGGGTGCAAAGGGTCTCAAAGGAAGGTGCCTGGCTCAGTGGGCATGCAGGGGCTTCCTGGAGGAGGGGACTCTTGGCTAAGGCTAGAACCACGCACGGGAGTCAGAAGGAAGGAAAGAGGAGGGGGCTTCCAGGAGGGCAGGCTGGAGGGGGCAGAGAGTGTGGCCTCTCTGGGGTTAGGTGAGGTTATAGTGGGGGGAAATAACAAAGAGGGGAGCTAAGAAATGTGAGTTTCATCTAAAGATCAGGGGGAACCTGAGTGGGGGAATAAAGGGGTCAGCTGGTCTTGAGATGGTCCCAGCAGGCAACGACCAGGTGCAGGGAGACTCTAGGCGGCACCATGGAATCCGAGGGACGGGGCTGGGCCTGTAGCGGGCGGTAACCGTGGGCTGGGAGGAGGCACAGCTCCAAGACCTGGCTAGGAGGGGACGTGGGAACTCAGGGCATGTGTGAGTTCAGGGAAAGCTCAGGCGGGTTCCCCATTCCTGATGTAGGTGGGGAGAAGCAACCCAGCAGAGGCGGTGGGCAGGCTTGACCGCTGTGCTGAGCTGCCTGTGCTGAGCAGGCATCTTGATTCCAGCCGGGAAGCAGGACAGAAGCCAGACTGCCGGTCTGTGTTCGGGAATCATCGCAGGTGTCGTGAGCCTGGCTGAACCTTTGGAAATGGATGAATACGCCCAGGAGAATGTTCAGAGGGTCAGGAGAGAGACAGGCCCAGGGCAGGCCCGGGTAGTGCCAAGCATTGGGCCCTCATCCTGCAGTTTCAGCTGGGGGAAGCCTGAAGCCCAGGGACGGAGCGGGGAAAGGGCGGTGCAGGTTGAAGGAAGGGAAGTGTATGGCCAGGGCAGGACCCAAGGCCAAGGGAGGCCTACTTACCAAGGATGGGGGCATCCTTGGCCTGAGCTGATGCTGACTGGAGGAAGGCAAGGAGGAGGAGGGACCCACGCAGGTCCCCGATGCCCTCTCATGTCACAGTCATCAAGGCCCGAAGGAGCCCAGCTTCAGGGGCCACTTGACGCCCATGGTCAGCCGTGGTTGATCCCCCAGCTGCTTCCACTCACTCTGTCTAGGGTGTGGACCTTGTACACTAAAAGTAAGGCCCTAAGCCCCTCTCCCACTGAATGGGCTGCTCATGGCCAAGTGGACCCCAGAAGAAACTTAAAAAGCTGAGTTCCCAGTAGAGATGGGGCAGGAGGTCAGACAGGCCTCGTTTTGCCCCTCCCTTTTGTGGTTTGGACACGACCGACCAGTATTTGTTTTAAAATAGAGATTGTCAGACTGACAGGACGACTGTGTGGCAGTGAGATAGAAATATAAACCAATGGACCTAAGGCCATTCCAGGCAAAGGGCGAGCGGTGCCCCAACCCTTAAAGAATGAACTGTCCTCGACTGCTGCGAGGGTTTTCTTTTTCTCTGGCAGTAAATAAACACTGGCTTTGAGATAAGCAGTATTCAAACAGTTACAGCTTGTCCAGCTCACAAATGCGGCCTCGCTGACCTCCTCTTCCACCAGCCATAACCACAGCCTTCACTGGACAGGTGACTGATTTTCACAACTTTCTCTTGATCAAAGGGCCACTGACTAAGGACTGGCTTAGCCCGTTTACGGAGACTGTGCACTGCTGTGCCTTGTGTCCTGGGAAGATGTGTGTATGGCCTTTGATGTACAGGGCCTAATTGTCATACATTTCAACGTTAAGTTTCCACCCCAGAGTGAACATGAGTCATTTGCTACACACGTTTGCTTAATATGCATGCATAAATATTTGCGCTCCCCTGTCACCTGTTGAATATGTATGTTTAGCTGACCTCTTCAGCATGAAGCTCCTCCTGGAGACTGTGCTTCCCAGCCTGCAGGACGCCCACCTTCAGGCCAAACCTCTCTGTAAAAAAACAGTCTCTTCTTTTTTGATTGGGTCTCTGAGTAGAGGCTCAGATTGTTGATGATGATGTATTTCTGTTTCTTAGTTTTCCTTCTAACAGTCTAGCCCCTCTGCTGTATTGTGGAAGACAGTGTGGAGATTCCTCAAGGACCTAGAAACAGAAATTCCATTTGACCCAGCAATCCCATTACTGGGTATATATCCAAAGGACTATAAATCGGTCTACTATAAGGACACATGCACACGAATGTTCATTGCAGCACTGTTTACAATAGCAAAGACCTGGAACCAACCCAAATGCCCATTGATGATAGACTGACTGGGAAAATGTGGCACATATACACCATGGAATATTATGCAGCCATCAAAAACAATGAGTTCCTGTCCTTTGTAGGGACATGGATGAATCTGGAGAATTCATCCATGACACAAGAACAGAAAATGAAACACCGCATATTCTCACTCATAGGCGGGTGATGAACAATGAGAACACATGGACACAGGGAAGGGAGTACCACACACTGAGGTCTATTGGGGGAAACAGGGGAGGGACAGCGGGTGGGGGGAGTGGAGGAGGGATAGAAATGCCAAATATGGGTGAAGGGGCAGAAGGCAGCAAAACACACTGCCACGTGTGTACCTATGCAACTATCTTGCATGTTCTGCACATGTACCCCAAAACCTAAAACACAATAAAAAGAAAAAAAAGTCTCTTCTCCTTTCCAAACTTACAATTGTGCGACTTCTCAGTTGACGACCTGAACCGTTCTTGGCCCACAGGGAGGCAGGTGCCCGACTCCAGCGCAGCACCACGGTGTCCGAAGGTCATGTGCAGACTTTTCTGCTTTGCTCTCCTATAGCGAAAACATGGGGGAAACTGGCTGACCCTACAGAGATGAGAGTTTCCTGCCAGGGAGGGCCCAGGTGAGGCAGCTGTGGGGAGGGAGAGCCTTGGCTGTGGCGGCTGCTTCTGAGGTCAGCAGGCAACAGCATTAAAGACCTGAGCCCCGGCCCTCCAGCACTGCCTGTCCTTTTGTGAACACCCTGTTTCTCAGGAAAGCCTCTCATGGGCACGGGGAGTCACCCATGCTCTCGCTTTCCTGGAATAGCCCGACTTTCATGACATTTCACATTTTTCTGTAGGATTGGGCTCATCAGCTGTGTAAGTAAATGCCATGTATTTCCATTTCTATGTAACACTTTGTCCAGAATGTTTCTATGTTAACCAACATGATTGAACCAGAAGCTCTCCTCGTCTGGATTCTGTGCGTTGACTTTGAGTCTTGGTCCTTACACATGTTCTAGATCCTTTGGGACGTCTGGCCCTGGAGTTCTAGACACACCTTGCTTGTGCTCTGGTCTGAGCGTTGGGGCCACCGTAACAATGAGAGAAATGGAACAAAGCTGACTCCCCAGTCTGTGCTTATTCTTGCACATGGGCCAAGCTAACTTTGGGAGGTATTTGATTAAACTAAAGCAAGGATGACGATTGTTCCTTTACAAAACGAACCCCCAAGGAGATAAATAGGGTGCACACAAGTAGCAGTGCTGTGCTGAGGATTTGTGGGAGGACTGCAACCTACCAAGGACGGAGACGTTTCACAGCCTCCTCAGATCTTCGTTGCTCCCCAGATGTCTGTGGTCATAGGTCACCTCCTGACCTCAACCCCCTTCCCGTTCCCCCTTCCCCAATATAAAAAGAAGCTTGGGATTCACGCTTTTAGGATGCTGCTTTAGGACGCTACTTGCCATCTTCTTGGTTTGCTGACTTTCTGAAATAAGTCACTTTCTTTGCCCCAGCTTTTTGCTCTTGACTATTGGCTGTCACATGGTGAACAGTGTGCGTTTGGACTCAGATACACCCCTGCCCCCCAAATTCATATGATGGAACCTAATACTCAATGTGATGGCATAGAAGGTGGGACGTTGGGAGGTGATTAGGTTATAAGGGTCCCCCCCGACCATGAATGGGATTGCTGCCTTTATAAAAGAGGCTCCCTCTGCCATGGCAGGACAATTAGAAATTACCATTTATGAGGAACAGGCCCTCACCCAACACTGAATCTGCTCGTGTTTTGATCTTGGCTTTCCCAGTTTCCAGAATTGTGAGCAATAAATTTGCATTGACTGGGAATTGCCCAGGCGAAGGTATTTTGTTACAGCAGCCTGAACAGACTAAGGACACACTCTACCTTGAGGCCATTATAGCACGTGCCTTTGGTCCCTGCTCAGACATCTTGCTATCCCTTTTCCTGTAAGGGTGTGTCCTCCCCAGGTTCTGTGAGGGCTCAGGCCTCACTCATGCTACCTGCTCCTGGACCCCTCTGGAAGCAGGAGCTGCCTGGCCCAGAGCTGCTGCCCAGAGCTGCAATTCCCACCTCTGTGACTGCCTATGGCTTCTGAGTGCCAGGAGGGGTGGGTGGGGTACAAACCTCACCTCCTCTTTCCCTGTCTCTGGTGAGTGCCTTCCAATAAACCACATGCACACAAATCCCCCACTTGGCTTTGCTTCTGTGGACTCCAGACCATGATGTCCATTCTGGGTCATTTTTGTTTCTCCAACACCCTGGGGGCAGGGAAATGAACTGGCATTTACAAAAATCTGAACGTCAAGGACAGTGGGGGAGCTCCGTAGAGTTCAGACGTGGTGTAGACACTGGTTAGATAGTTGCTGCCTACTTGGGAAAAGCCCACTTCAGTAAGATGGCAGGTGATAATTGCAGCCTTCCCATTGTGCAGGGTGGCTCACCTGCGGGTATGGTTTGACCAAAGGCTGTTGACTGGTGGCCGGGAAGGGAGATGCAACCCAAAGGTGACGCTGGGAAACAGAGTGGAGGCAGCTGACAGTGGCCCAGCTTTGGTGTTAAGTGGGAGATGGGCTGGGGACAAAACCGACATAGCTAATAATTTCTTGGTGATTACAGGACTCTAACAAGGGAGTGGAAAGTGAGGCAGGCAGGGGAGGAGCCAAGAGCAGCATCATCCTGCAAGTGACTGGTGGGTGACCAGGGCCTCATCCCAGCAGGGAGCTCTGGGGACTCTGGAGACTGAGCACAAACCCAAGGGGAATCCTACATAAGGGGCATCCACCTGAGGGGAATCCCACTTGAGGGGTGTCCACCTAAGGAGTATCCACCTGAGGGGAATCCCACCTGAGGGGACTCCCACCTGAGGGGTGTCCACCTGAGGGGTGTCCACTTGAGGGGAATCCACCTGAGGGGCATCCATCTGAGGGGAATCTACCTGAGGGGAATCCACCTGAGGGGAATCTACCTGAGGGGAATTCACCTGAGGGGCATCCATCTGAGGGGAATCTACCTGAGGGGAATCCATCTGAGGGGAATCCACCTGAGGGGCATCCACCTGAGGGGCATCCACCTGAGGGGCATCCACCTGAGGGGCATCCATCTGAGGGGCATCCACCTGAGGGGAGTCCCACCTGAGGGGCATCCACCTGAGGGGCATCCATCTGAGGGGCATCCACCTGAGGGGCATCCACCTGAGGGGCATCCACCTGAGGGGAGTCCCACCTGAGGGGTGTCATCTGAAGGGCGTCCACCTGAGGAATATGCACCCGAGGGCCAGATATTCACACTCTGGTACTCCTGGCTGCCACGTTAGCTCTCAGGCCAAAAATCGTATTTACAGACGTTTGCAGGAAGTGCCACCATGGCACGTAGGTGAGTGGGAAAGGCAGGGGAAAAGGCACCCACTGTGGGTGCAGGGGATTTTGCTGGCCTTGTACTAAGCTCTAGCCGCCTTTGTTCCTTTAGGCCTCACCGTGCCCCTTGTGGAATACACACTAAGCTCATTTCCATTCTACAGACAAGGAAACTGACCGAGGGGGCCAAGTTTATTGCCCAAGGACACAGCCACCAAGTGGTAGGGTGGAGATCAGAGCCTCATGTCGGCCTCGCCTGGAGCTCTTGTCCTGTCCCCACCAAGCTGCTTGGCCCCCAAGGAGGAGCTTCCCCATGCGGTATGAGGACGAGGGCAGGCCTCGGTCCTCTGTGGACCACCACGCCCAGCCATTGTGTCCTAGGGCCCACACAATGCTGCAGAGGCCACCAGTGCTCCATGCTGAGCGCCGGACTCCTGCAGTGTCCCCTTCCCATGCCTGATGCCTAGATATCTTCACTCCACATACGACTTGTGAACCTCACTTGTGGTAGGGAAGAGAGACAGGTGACTGATTCAAGTTCACTTCGACACAGTAGGGTAATGAAATTCCCTGCCTAGCAGCTTTCCACGGACCCCTGGGAAAGGGAAGGCCAGGAAAGGGTTAAACACTTTATTTAGATGGCTTTGCTTGTTCTGGAGAATTAATGGAAGATAAGCTAAAAGTTCATTTATAAGAGTATTAAAGGATAATTATGATGGGGTAAGTGCAGAGGGTCAGAAGGCATTATGGTGAACAGACTTCTAACCAGGGACTAGAGAAGACAGACTAAAATAGATTCAGCCAAGTGGCACCCAGTGTCCCCCAAATTCCACTGTGGTGAACGTCCACCTCTCTCCCCTCCTTTTTCTATTTAAATTAAACGTTTTGTAATTCAGTACCTGGTTAGGTCCTCTGTGAACTTATAATTATAAATGATCCCAATAACTTGAGTTTGAGGCAGATCAAATAGGTGACCTTTTAATAGCAACAAAATAAAAAAAAGATTTTGTAGAAAATCTGATTCAATCAGATTAGATGGAAAGTGGGTAAAGCTGATTACAATCCTACTAAAGACAGTATTTGGGCAACATTTGCTCTAAAACAATAGCATTAATTCTTCTTTAACAAGTATTCTCTAGAGAAAAATTAATAATTAATGGGAACCCAGTTTCAATGCAGAGCACAGGACATGACGCAGGAGGAAGAAAAGGTGCCAGCTGTGGTCAGGGTCGGGAGGTACCTGAAGTCCTGACATTTTGGGTTACATCGAGCATGTTTTGGCCTTTAAAAAAAATAACAGCTTAATTGAGGTATAATCACATACCATAAAATTTATCCTTTAAAAGCGTACATGTGATATTGTGAAATGTCCATAAACATATTTGGTCTTTGTCCTGTTTCCTGGCAGACAACTCCTAAAATCCTTGGAATCTCCAAAGTGCTGTCTTTTTGTATGCTAACGTTGGCTGAGCACTTCAGAGGCGCTGGTCACGGAAAGATCAAGGCAGGATTTCTTGATATTCTGTAACTTAAATACTTGATGTTGTTATGGACTGAGTATTTGTGTCTGCCCAAAATCTATAGGTTGAAGTCCTAACCCCCAGTGTTATGGAATTAGGAGGTGATTAGGTCATCAGGATGATGCTCCTGGGAATGTGATTAGTGCCCTTTGTGAACAGACACGAAAGAACACACTTCCTCTCTTCTCTCAGCCTCGGGAAGATACCATGTGAAGATGGTCAGCTGCAACCGGGAAGCAGGCCCTCGCCAGACGCCAGATCTGCTGGTGCCTGGATCTCAGACTTAACCTCCAGAACTGTGAGTAATAAATGTTTCTTGTTTAAGTCACTCCGTCGATGGTTTATAAAATGCTATGAAAGTCACTCAGCTGTAACTTGTTATAGCAGCCCAATCTAAGACTGATATAAAGTTAACAATACTTAAACACTACGATATGAAGTGAACACAGCTTGTTTACATGGTAAGGGAATAAGAGGGTTAATAAGACAAAGACATTTGCTTCATACACACACAAACACACACACACACACCTGTTCATAACATACAATGAGGAAGAAATACCACAATGACACCCTCATTTCTGTAACTGTCATGTGGTTATAGCTGATATTTACAGCTAATTGCTTTCACTACCCATTCTGTATTCTCTTTGCCCTCAGCAGGTGTCTCGGCTGGTGGTGCTTCTTTATCTGGTGCGGTGACCGAAACCTTTGCTCCTGGGGGTCTCGGTCATTAGTAGTCCTGCCTGGCCTGGGTTGTTGTAGTTTTCCAATGACTTTGATCACAGCACTGTAACACTAAGAGACTTCCTAAGGGATCGCACATATTCCACACGTTCTCTTCCTTGTCTCCATTGTGAAGTAGCTAATTTCTCCTTGGTGGTCTGGATCGATCAGCACAGTGACTCCCTTCCTGGCCTGTTGATTTAGAGACATCAGGAGCAGCAGG
The DNA here is from genome assembly GCA_028533165.1 of Leontopithecus rosalia. Taxonomy (NCBI): domain Eukaryota; kingdom Metazoa; phylum Chordata; class Mammalia; order Primates; family Cebidae; genus Leontopithecus; species Leontopithecus rosalia. The sequence continues at coordinate 149,596,003 of CM052652.1, read as the reverse complement.
TGGCAGGGTTGCAAGCTTAACTTCCAGTTCACTGGAATCATTGTGTGTCTCCTGATGAGACATTACTCCCTCCGGAACTAGGACTTCTAGGCCAGCAGAGCATGAAGTTGCCGGAACAGGAAACAAAAACTTTGCTAATGGGTTATTGGGGATAATAGTGAGTGGTGCCACTCCCATTTCTACTGCTGGATTCCTGGACCTGTAGTACTGGTTATGGGAGAAATAGCACTGTATACTGAATGCGGATTACATACTTAGCCTCATGGAGAACCTTATCCCAGCCCTGCAAGGTGTCGCCACCTTGCTAGTACTGTAACTGAGTCTTTAAAAGGCCGTTGCACCGTTCTATCAAGTCAGCTGTTCAGGATGGCAGGGAACGTGACCAGACCAATAAACTCCATGAGCATGAACCCTTGCCACACCTCATTGCTGTGAAATGAGTCCCTTGATCAGAAGCAATGCCGTGTGGGCTGCCATGGTGATGGATAAGGCATTCTGTCGTAGGCATGGTAGGTTGGCAGAAACATTACGCTTAGGGAAGATAAATCCATTCTCAGAGTAAGTGTCTATTCCAATAAAATCAAAGCACCACCCCTTCTGTGATGGAAGCTGTTCACTGTAGTCAATCTGCCACAGGTAGCTGGCTGATCATGCCAGGGCACGGTATCATATTGGGTGCTCCATGTCAGTCTCTGCTCCTGGCAGGTTGGGCACTCAGCAGTGGCTGTAGCCAGCTTGGCCTTGATGAGTGGAAGTCCACATCGCTGAGCCCATGTGTGACCTCCATCCCTGCCACTATGGCCACCTTGTTCATGAACCCACTGGCGACGCAGCAGGTGCTGGGGAAAGAGGCTGAGCAGCATCCTAGACTGGGTCATCCTATCCAGTTGATTAAATTCCTCCTGTGTCGGGGTCATCTTTTAATGAGCATTCACATAGGACACAAATATCATCAGACTTTTTGTTGCCCCTTCAGAGGAGTCTGTCCACATGCCTCCCCCAACTTCCTTGTCACTCATTTTCCAATTATGCTCCTTCCAAGTCCCTGACCATCAGCCAAGCCATTAGCTACAGCCCATGAATACACATATAATAACACATCTGGCCGTTTCTCCTTCCAAGCAAAGTGCACAACCACCTGCACTGTCCGGACCTCTACCCACAGGGAGGACTTCCCTTCACTGCTGTCCTTCAGGGATGTCCCAGAAAGGGGCTGTGGTGCTGCAGCCTCCACTTTCAGGCGGTGCCTGCCTATCGTGCAGAGCCATCTGTAAACCAGGCCAGTCTTCTCTTCCTCTGTCACCTGA
>CM052652.1:149552320-149594196 GCA_028533165.1 Leontopithecus rosalia | reverse complement strand
CCTGGGCTAGAATAGCTGCCCAAATCAGAAATATGTTGCCCTCAAAATCCAAAGAGACTCACAAACCACTGTGCTTCTTTTTGTTTTAGGAGGGGTCAGAAGAACAACGCATCCTTCACTTAAGAAAGGCCACTAGGGCCGTAGAGATGTCACTAAGGCTGCTGAATTTTTGTTGGCTTTATTTCCAACCCTCCGACAGTGTCTTAGAAGTCAGTCCAGAGCAGTGGCTCCTTCTTGCTCCAACGACCAATCAGCATGTCGTCTATGTACGGACCAGTGTGACATCTTCTGGAAGGAGAAGGCAATCAAGACCCCTCAGTTCACTTGTGAGCTAAAGTGTGGCAGGGGCTGGAGCACCGATACACCCTGGGGCAGGACAGTGCAGTGTACCGCTGGCCTTCCCACTTGCAAGTAACTGCTTCTGGTGGGCTTTGCTGACAGGGAGGGAGAAAAACATTTGCCAGATCAATGGCTGCATACCGGTACCAGGAGATGTGCTGATTTGCTCGAACAATGAAACCACATCTGGTCCAACAGCTGCAATTGCAGTCACCACCTGGTTAATCTAATGATAAGCCACTGTCATTCTCCAAGATTTATCTGTCTTTAGCACATGCCAAGTAGATGAGTTGAATGGGGTTGCAGGATGTGATGGGAATCACCACCCCTGCATCCTGCATCTTTCACCCCAGCCCACCATCTTTTTTTTTTTTTTGAGACAGGGGCTCATTCTGTCACCCAGCCTGGGGTGCATTGGTGCCATGGTAGCTCACTGCAGCCTTGAACTGCTGGGCTCAAGCGATCTGCCCACCTCCGCTTCCCGAGTAGCTGGGACCACAGGCAAATGCCACCCTGCCCGGCTGGTTTTTTAAGTTTTTTTGGTAGGGTCTCACGCTGTTGCCTAGGCTGGTCTTGAACTGGCCTCAAGAGATCGTTTTGCTTCAGCCTCCCAAAGTGCTGGAATTATAGGCATGCACCACCTTGCCCAGCCCCCAACTGTCTTTCGACGGTGGCACTAACCTTTGCCATCCCTTCCGGAATCCGGCATTGCTTCTGCTTTTCTATTTCGTTAGGCAGAGGCGGTCCTTGTGGCTTTCCCTGGCCTTTCTCATCATAACAGACCTTCTCCACAGGCAAAGGAGCCAATGTGGGGATTCTGCCAGGTGCGAAGTACGTCTATTACAATAATCCATTCCACGACTGGGAAATAACCCCAGGACGAGTTTGGGGACCCTCAGGGCCCACTGCAGATGAACCTGAGCTGAAGCTCTGTTGCTCACCTGACCTGCGTTACCCTCTGAGTTGTGGGCCACAGTGATGTTTTGGTCTCCTGCAATCAGTGTCCCCTCAGAGCCAGTGTCTGTTGGTCTCTGAAGGCCTGACGATCTCCTTTTCCTCAGTGCGCAGTCACGGTGGTAAAGGTTTTTGAGAAGCCATGATGCTGGTTTCCATAGCGACCGCATCATTTCACATTCCCACCAGCAGCCTGCAAGCGTTCCAGTTCCTCCACACTCTCATAACCCTTGTGACTTTCCACGTTTTGGGTCATTTAAAAAATATTCCTATCCATTGGGTATTAAACGCTAGTTCACTGTAATTTTGATGTGCATTTCCTTAACGATTAGGGATTTTTGGCATCTTTTCATATGCTTATTAACCGTTTGTATATCTTCTTTGGAGAAATGTCTATGCAAGTCCTTCGCCATTTTAGAACTGGTTTGCATTTTTTTTTTTGTTGCTGAGATATAGGAGTTTTAAAAAACATAATCTTGACATTAACCCCTTATCAGATACATGATTTAGAAATATTTTCTCCCATTCTGTGGGTTATCTTTTCACTCTGTTTAGACAGAGTCCTTGGGTGATAAGTTTTACATTTCGATGTAATCCAATCTCCCTATTTTTCGTTTTCCTGCTTTCGATGTCATATCTAAGAAATTGTTGCTAAATCCAATGTTGTGAAGGCTTCCTCTTTATCTTCTTCTAGGAGTGTTATAGTTTTCGGTCTTGTATGTTCGTCTTTGACCCGTTTTGAGTTAATTTTTCACATAGCGTAAGGTAATGCTGCATATCTCTTGCATGTGGATATCCAGTTTTCTCAACACCATTTGTTGAAAAGCTTGTCCTTTCCCCATTGAATGTTCCTGCCATTCTTGTCAAAAATAATTTCACCATATGTAGAAGGAACGATTTCTGGATTCTCTATTCTATTACATTGGTTTCTGTGTCTGTCTTATACCAATTACTGTAGCTTTGTGGAAAGTGTGAAATTGGGAAGTGGCCTCCAACTTTATTCTTTTACAAGATTGTCTTGGCTATTCCAGGTCCCAGATATTCCATATGAATTTCAGGATAAATTTTTAAAATTTCTGCCATAAGTGTCATGGGAATTTTGATAGGGATTGCATTTAATTTGTCAATCACTTTGAGTAGTATGGAAATCCTGACAATATTAAGTCTTTCAAGCCGTAAATACTGGATGTCTTTCTGTTTGTTGATGCCTTCTTTCTTTCAGCAATGTCTTGTAGTTTTTAGTGTACAATTCCTATCTTCCTAAAGTTAATTCAAGGTATTTTATTCTTTTTGACATTATATATTATTTTAAATGAATTTGTTTCTTAATTTCCTTTAGGATTGTTCATTTGTAGTTGACAGAAATTAGCTTTTTTTGTTTTTGAGGCAGGGTCTCACTCTGTTGCCCAGGTTGGAGAGCAATGGCTCACTGCAGCCTCTACCTCCTGGGCTCAAGTGATCCTCCACCTTAGCCTTCCAAGTAGCTAGGACTACAGGCGCACACCACCACTCCTGGAAAATTTTTGTATTTTTTTTTTTTGTAGAGATGGGGTTTCACCACGTTGCCCATGCTGGTCTTGAACTCCTGAGATCAAATGATACACCTGGCCCAGCCTTCCAAACTGCTGGGATTACAGGCATGAGCCACTGTGCTCGTCAGCTGATTTCTTGTGTGTGTTGATTTTGTATCATGGTATTCTGCTGAATTCATTTATTATTTCTTGTAGTATTTTGTGTGAAATACAAAATATTTAGGGATATGTGTGTGTGTGTGAAACCTTTAGGGATATATGTCTAATATATATATATATAATGTATATATATGTCTAATATATATGTATATATATAATGTATATATATGTCTAATATATATGTGTATATATATATATATATACACATATATATTAGACATGTCATCTATGAACTAGCCCTTACTCTTGAAACATAACAGTTGTGTAGAACTCTAGGCCTATATTACTTTTCCTCAGCTTTTGAAGATATTACTTCACTGTCTTCAGGCTTTCATTCTTCTCTAGAGAAGTCTAGCTCTTGTTTCTTCGTAGGTAATTGTGTTTTGTCTCTACTTGCTCTTTAAGATATTTTCTTTGTCTTTTTATAAGCCTGTTTGGTAAATACTATACTTTTTAATCTGTGGGATTCAAGCCTTTCCTTAATTCTGAAAAACGCGCAGCATTATCTGAGCAAGCATTTTCTCTGTTTGCTCTATTACCTCCATTAGGAGCTCAGACTGGACAGAAGTGAGGTCTTTAGTCTTCCTCTTATTTTTTATCTCACTGCTTTCCTGCGCTGCCATGTGGGCATCTTCTTCAGCTCTGTCTTCTTGCTCATGATGTCTGTCTTTAGCTGCTGTTTGCCTAGGCAATAAGATTTTTACTTTAGTGATTAAATTTTTTGCCTGAGTTCTATTTTTAAACAGTGACTGTTAGTTTTTAAAAAAATCTTGATTGGGCTAGGAATGGTAGCTCACGTTTGTAGTCCCAGCACCTTGGGAGGCTGAGGCAGGAGGATTGCTTGAGTCCAGGAGTTGAAGAGACCCTGTCCCTATAGAAAATAAATAAATAAGTAAAACATTTCTCGATTGTTCAATTTTGGCAGTATTTTCAGTCTTGCTGATTTTTAACTTCATGGCTTGTAACTCCAAACTTTTCAACCTAAGTATTTTATATACTGCATTTCGTAATTCCAATATTTGAATTCTTGTGGGGAAGGAATCTAAATCTTATATTTACTTTCTCCACTGACTGATAAATTTTTATTTTGAATTCCCACTTAGATTAGTTTGATCTATGGAATTTCTTAGGAGATCAGATTGAGAATATTTTTCTACATACAAGCTTGGCATTTTCCAGTGCCGGGTACCAAAGAATGCTTCCAACTTAGAAATTCTTTAATTTAGCTGCAATTTCTTTATTTAAATCTCTTGGGTTTTGTCGGGATACCCTCCTTGTTAGGATAGGGTAAGAAAAGCACATCTGATTTTCAATTTTCAGGAGAGACTATTTTTTTCCCCACTCAGACCAGGACAGAGAATGGAGAGTTTATTATACTACCAGAAGCAGAAATCAAAACAGTTCTTCTAGATTTTTACATTTCCCTCCTAATCTTTTACAAATGTTTCCCCAACATCTAATGTAAAAGAAACCCTACTTTCACATTTCTATCTCATTAATTTACGTATTATTTCTGTTTAATTGGTTTACATGTTATTTATTTATTTATTTTTGAGATGGACTCTCAATCTGTCACCTAGGCTGGAGTGCAGTGGTGTGATTTCGGTTCACTGCAACCTCTGCTGCCCAAGTTCAAACAATTCTCCTGCCTCAGCCTCCCGAGTAGCTGGGATTACAGCTGCCTGCCACTGCAACTGGCTAATTTTTGGTTTTTAGTAGAGATAGGGTTTCACCATCTTGGCCAGGTTGGTCTTGAACTCCTGACCTCATGATCCACCTGCCTTGGCCTCCAAAAGTGCTGGGATTACAGGCGTGAGCCACTGCGCCCGGCCGGTTTACATGTTACTAACTAAGTTGTATAATACAAACAAGTACAACTGGCATAAACAGGTCTGGGAAGAATTCCTACGGATAATTGGTGGGCATACCCCTACTGGGTTGGTAGGAATGGAAGTATGGCATCATTTCTGACAGTAGCCATGGACAGTCAGTGTGCTACAGGCACCACACAGTGGGAGGAGAGGGTGTCTGTGGGCTGACTAGTGGTAACTGCAGAGCGCTTTAATTGTGGTTTAAATACTGAAAGACACCAGATGGTTTATAATTACAACAGGACCTGGTCCATGTAGCATCGTCTTTGGCGCCCACTGCTATCTACTGTCTTTCTATTTTCCTGCTTCAGAGTTATCTGAAGTCTCAGTGGACAATGCACATGATGACTTCCTACCTCCAGCACCTGCAGCTTTCTGCTTGGGGCTACTGTCCAACCACCGAGCAGGCTTGGCCTCTGCATGGAGGAGGCACATAGTTCTAGCAGCCCTGAGCCGGTGAGGCAGTGAGTTGTGACAGTTCTCAGGTGTGCTGTACACCGTCTCCTGGAAGTTCCCAGTTGCCCACAGGGACGTCCTGAGCAGGGACTCATCCCCGGTCGGCCCCTCTTGTCCCTGTCATGCCCATGCCCTCCCCCTGCCCACCCCCGTCATCTACCAGTGTTTCCTGGAGTCATCTTACAAACGACTTGTCTGGGGGCATCACGGGATGTCTCACTACTTCCCACTCTTGAGGCAACCACTTTTAATCTTCTTCGCTGTTTGTAGACTGTATATTCTTATTATTGAATAATATTTTATGTGGCCATTTTAGAAATTATGCTGTAGGAAGACTTTGCTGTCTGTCTTTACTCCTCTTTCTCACATTCTCCTTTTATTTGTTAAGCTGATAATATTTACATTATGATGAATACATACCATACTGGATTTACATTTCATTTCTTGTAGAAAGTTGTTTCTCTCTAGAGTTGATGACTGCCTTCTTTTTCATTTTCTTTGCATTCTGGGAATCTCATACCAACTCCTCCCTCACCCTCTGACAGTCTGCTATTTATCACATTATCTTGTGACTCATTGCTCTATTTTTCCTACAGACCTATCTCCTGCACGCCTCCAATCTCCGTCCCAGCCTACAACCATCTTGGGACATCCCCTTGAGCATCCCAGCAGCTCCCTGTTTCCCTCCTGGGGGGCTCCTGTCTCCAGGGTCCCACGTCTTCCTGTCCCTTTGCTTGTGGTCTTCATCTTGGTGGACCCTCCTTCCAGTAGCTTCCTCCAAGAGGATGATTTGGGATCATTTTTCCTGAGACCTTAGAGGTCTACAATTATCGCTGTTTTCACGTCACATCTCTCCACGATGGATGACAGCGTGGCTGGGGATTTAATTCTGGATGGATGACGATCTCCCCTGAGAATTGTGGAAGCACCACTCCCATGGCTTCCCCTGTTGCGGTAAGTCCTCTTGGAGTCCTCACTCACGGTATTTGACCTGTGTTTTTCTCTGGAAACTTCTGGGAGCTTTTCTATGCTCCTAGTGTTCTGTAATTTCTTGGTGACATTCCTTGATGTTGGCCTTTAGTCATTTGTGTTTCTGGGGGTCCGGTGGGCGTCTGCATAGCAGGACAAGTTCTTCCCTTGTGGGACATTTTCTTTTGTGTTTCTTTTGAAAATTCCTTCCATGTTTCCTGTACTTTGCAGAACTCTGATAAGCCGCATGTGAAAGACCTGAAGACATTGCTCCAAGACTTACGGACTCACTGCAGTGATTCTCAGAGGGACGTCTCCGAGGTGCTCTCCAACTTCCTTGCTTTTTTCTCTACTGTTCATCTCCTGGCGTCTCCTCACCACTTTCTGAGAGATGTCTTCAGCTTCATCTTCAACTCTCGCCACTGGATTCTTTTTATTTTGGCGATTACGCTTTTAATTTCTAAGAGGTTGTTTGATCATTCTTACTGCCACTTAAAAAAATCAGTTCTGATTTCTGTCACAGTTGCAGAGAGACAACCCTCTCATCTCTTTCAGGATATTAATGGCAGTTCTTTTTAAAGCTGTCTTCCTTCTGTGCTTTGTCTCTAATTCCACTGGGTCTCCTGTTTTTCGCTTGTTTTAGTCTTTGTCGCCAACATTAGGGGGTTTCCTCAGCTACATTTTCATATTTAAGAACGAGTAAACAAAAAGCAAGTGGAAGTTCTGTGTGTGTGCACGTGTGCGTGTACCTGTTAGAGTGTGTGTGCCCGTGAGTGTGTGTGCACGTGTGCATGTACCTGTGAGAGTGTGTGCCCGTGATTGTGTGCCCGTGAGTGTGTGTGCCCGTGAGAGTGTGTGTACCTGTGAGAGTGTGTGTGCATGTGTGCATGTACCTGTGAGTGTGTGTGCCCGTGAGAGTGTGTGCACGTGAGTGTGCCCATAAGAGTGTGTGTGCCCGTGAGTGTGTGCCCGTGAGTGTGTGCCCGTGAGTGTGTGTGCCCGTGAGTGTGTGCCCGTGAGTGTGTGCCCATAAGAGTGTGTGTACCTGTGAGAGTGTGTGTGCATGTGTGCATGTACCTGTGAGTGTGTGTGCCCGTGAGAGTGTGTGCACGTGAGTGTGTGTGCCCGTGAGAGTGTGTGTGCCCGAGTGTGTGCACGTGAGAGAGTGTGTGTGCTCATGAGTGTGTGCACGTGTGTGTGCATGTGAGAGTGTGTGTGCATGTGACTGTGTGCACGTGAAGTCAGTGTGAGTCCATGTGTACATGTGAGTGGGTGTGCATGAGTTTGTGTGTGCATGTGATTGTGTGAGTCTGTGTGTACACATTGAGTGTGTGTCTGTGTGCGCACGTGAGTGTGCATGAGTCTGCATGAGTTTGTGCATGAGATTCTGTGTGTGCACATGTGTGTGGGTCTGTGTGTGCACATGTGAGTGTGTGTGAGTCTGTATGTGCATGTGAGAGTGGGTGTGTGTGTCTGTGTGTGCACCTGAGTCTGTACGAGTGCATGTGAGGGTGTGCATGTGACTATGGTGGGGGTGTTTGCTGACCTGTGGGTTTTCCTGTAGGTCGTTAGGCACCAGGCTAGTGACCTGCGCCTGAGTGATCTCACATTTCCTCTCACAATCACGCTTTCTGTCTGGTGCCTCAGTCCTGTCCCCACTGCTGGATGTCTCCACCTTGGAATTGGATCTAAGTCATCTCTGCAGAGAAGACACTCCTGCTTCCTGATGGCTGTGGGAGGATGGTTCTGGGGCCCCTGGAGTCCTGGGAGTGTCTCCCAGGCATCTGCTTGTTCCCCCTGCAGACTTTCTCCTCTTAGGCCCAGGCCTCATCCTGCCTTCCCTGGCACTTGGGAAGACCAGTTCCTGAGCCTTTCTGGGTTCCTGGGGCACGGGATGACCCACATTTTAGTGGTCCTCCTCAGGAACTCGGGCCTTTTCTGCTCATGCTCTTTCCGTCTTTGTTGACTTCCTTGTCTACTGTCTCCTTTGCCTTTTTCTGCTCTTTCTTTGTCTCTGTGAATTTGTAAACTTTTCTCTTTTCCTTTTATTTGGTAGGACTTAGGGAAGCATGGAAACAAAAACTGCTGCTCCATTTGCCACATTTAACCACCGTCGCACGATTATTAAGGGTCCTGCCATAACCAGTGACGAGAATTTGTCATCATTTATTCATCCACCTGTAAAAGGGTTTTCAGGTTATTCTCGGTGTTTTGTTACGACAGCAAGTGCTTCCATAAACCTCCATCTAAATAGCACTTTTTATTTCTGACAAATTGTTTTCTTGGGCTGAATTCCCGGGAGGAGACTGATTCCAGCATCTTCATGAGCTTTTTCCTTATTTCTTTCCTTCTTTGTAGCTGCCCCAAGCTGAGGATATGTTCCTGTCAGCCTTTATTATCACTCGGTAGCGATGGTACTGTTTGTCCCCCAGTGTCCTCGGGGATGGGCTGAGGAGGGAGCAGGGCAGGGCTGTGCTGGTACAAGGGCTCACCTCTGGAGAATGCCAACGATGTGCAGGAAATGTGGGTTTTGTGACAAGCAGTGACACAGTGGCTGCAGAAAGAAAGGAACAGGTTGTGTGGGCGAGGAGGGGCCTCTGCAGTGACATTTAATCACTGGACATTAACAGGCGACATCTGTCACTGCTGCTCAGCGAGGAAGCCAGGCTTGCAGCCCAGGATGACAATATGTTCTGGGTCTCATAATCACTTGAAAAATACCACTTTTGCAGAGGGTTCTTCCAGCGTTTGCGGCAAATCCTTCTATTTTATTACAGAAATCCCGGGCAAATCCTTCAGTCATGGGACTTTCTATTAACACGCAGCTGGTAAGTGAAAAATAAAACAAATGAGAGAAAAGCCACACCACATCCTTAATAATTACACGCTGGCCCTGTGAGCACAGGACAGCCAGGCAGATGAGAGAATGGCCCTCAGAGCTCCCCGCGACACGCGTTTGAAAGGCACGGCAGGGACCACAGCCCCTTGGCCCACCCCTTTCATGCAGCTGTGCTTCTTTTCCACCTTGGGCTACCTCCTTTTCTCTCAAAAAGGAGATTTTATCACACACTGGCCCCTCAGTCAGCACCTGGGGCACCTTGGAAAGACCCATCCCTTGCCTTGTCCTCCACTGTGGCTTGCTGCAGGCTGGTGGGCCAGGAAAATATATGTATTTTTTCTTTTTTGAAGCAAAGTCTTGCTCTGTCACCAGGCACCAGGCTGGAGTTCACTGGTGTGATCTCAGCTCACTGCAACCTCTGCCTCCTAGGTTCAAGCAATTCTCCTGCCTCAGCCTCCTGAGTAGCTGGACTACAGGCGAGCGCCACCACGCCCAGCTAATTTTTATATTTTTATTAGAGATGGGGTTTCATGTTGGCCAGAATGGTTTCGATCTCTTGACCTCGGAATCTGCCCGCCTTGGCCTCCCAAAGTGCTGGGATTACAGGTGTGAGCCACGGCGCCCGGCCAGGAAAATATTTTAAATGCAGCGAAGGGCTCCTTTGCTGTGCCTCCCTCTTTGCTTTTCTGAGGTTTTTCATTGATTGACATGTTTGAATCTTTTCTCCAAAATAGCAGTAACTATTTTTCCATGAAGTTCACCTTGTTTTTAAAGGCAGGCTTATTGAGGCATAATTGAAAAGCAGTAAAATTCGCCCTTTCAAATGTGCGGTTTTATGAGTTACAGTCATATAAATGCCAGTCTTGGAGGTTGACTCATCCGTAGTCACTTGGCTTAAGTGGTTTCTTGGAAGCACAGCCTGAGGCAGGGATTTGGTGCTTGTGGTTTATTAAGGAGAAAGGAGTGAGCAAACCTGGATGGGGCAGTGGAAGGAACAGAGCAAGGCTGTGAGGGATGAATTGCCTCACAGCAAGTCCTGCCTCGAGGAAGGGGCGCAGTGAAGGGCCCGTTAGCTTGGCCAAGGGAGAGTGGAGGAAGCTGGGGCCTCCAGGCATTTTGGAGCCAGGTGGTTCTGCCAGCCTTGGGCAGTTCTCCAGGTAAGGATGCCCAGAGAGCCTGTAACTGCTAAGTCTCACAGCAGCAGGGCTGTGTGTGTGTGTGTGTGTGTGTGTGTGTGTGTGTGTGCGCAGCAGCACCAGCCAGTAAAAGCCAAAGGTGTCTGGTCAGGCACCGATCCTACAACCAAACTTTCTTAGCATATTTAACATGCAGAAAAACCACCGTGGGAAACCCCAGGCTGCTAGGAAGCCAGCTCTCTATAGCCTTCCCAGCCATGGGAATGAGCTTGTTGAGGGCCCAGCCTGGGGGGTCTGCTGCAAAGGAGATGAAAAATTCTCACCATTACTTCCGCATGTGAAAAGAATATGCATGTTGGAAACAAGTTCCTATCTTACATATTTTTTAAACATTTGTTTACACTTAGAGGAGAAATATTTTCACTGACTTGCATAAAGGGCACTGGAAGAAATCCATAAAACAAGATGTAAAAAAGAGTTTTTAAAACTTGGAATTAGCTGGGCATGGTGGTGGGCTGTAATACCAGCTACTTGGGAGGCCGAGGCAGGAGAATCACTTGAACCCAGGAGGTGGAAGTTGCAGTGAGCCGAGATTGTGCCACTGCACTCCAGCCTGGGCGACAGAGTGAGACTTTCTCAAAAACAAAGAAACAAAAAAACACAAAAAACTTGGGCACAAACATCCTGTTGTGACTTAGGAGCCATTTGTACTCATTTTCCCTCAGGAAGTGCACTGTGGAATGTACTGTAAATAAAGCACTTAGCTATCATTAACATCCATGCCGTAAGCCTGGATTACCCTGCACTCCCAAACATATACTGTATACAGGGGCGGGATCAACATCTTCCTAAAACATAATCTAGGAATCAAGTCTCTCAATTTGGGGAAACCGGCTTCATTTGAGCAGGATTAATTCCTCCCACTCACATGCGGAGAGGCTGTGCTAATGTGCCGGCAGTATCACTGTAAAGTCGATTCCTATGTATACGTGTATACAGCTGTATCTGCCTTTCTGTCCATCTGTCATGCATTTTAAGGCACTTTAAGGTGACATACAACATGGAAATAGATTGACTTACGTTAGGTTTTGTTCAGAGCTGCCAGAAACATTTCTGCCAGAAAAATCTGTATTTCTGAAATACACATTTTTCAATTTTACCTCATTTTTAGTTTCATAGTTTTATTTCTTTAACAAGGTATCACTAATGGATATTAACATAGGGCAATAAACCAGGTGCCACTAAGTGAGAGAAAATGGGTACGATTTATTGTCACTTGATAGGTCTAAAGCCTTTTTGGTTATAATTCCTCAAAAATGAACAAGTGAAAGTCTCTAAACACTGGATAAGAAATAACCTTGCATGTCAGGTGTTATCTTATTATTTGTTTGAACAAATCTAAAGAGCACCTGATTAGGTCGTCAACTGTTATATGATCAAGCAAAAATAGAGTTTGTAGCATTTAACTGGGAAGGGGTTCAAATATTTGAGTGGGCCAGGCACAGTGACTCACAGCTGTAATCCCAGTAGTTTGGGAGGCTGAGGAGGGTGGATTGCTCGAGCTCAGGAGTTTGACCAGCCTCGGCAACATGGCAAAACACCGTCTCTAAAAAAAACACAAACATTAGCCGGTGCGGTGGCATGCACCTGTAGTGCCAGCTACTCGGGAAGGTGAGGCACCAGAATCACTGGAAATTGGGAGTCAGAGGCTGCAGTGAGCTGTGTTCGTGCCACTGCATTCCAGCATCAGTGACGGAACAAGACCCTGTTTTTTTTTTTTAAACAGCGAGTGTTTGAGTGATGTTGCTATAGAGAAGCTGCGTTCTTTATAGAGAAGCAACGGGAGTGTCACACATTTCATGTGAGCAGAGTATCTTGATGTTCCACTTGTAAAGCTGAGAAAAGGACGGAATGGTTCTAAAACTGCCAGGCTGGCCGTAAACAGCATCACCCTTTCGTGATGAACCAATCCAAAAAGTTCCATTTAAAAAAGATATATTCCTTCAATAAAATAGGAGTTTTTAATGTTTAATCACTCTTTAAATTTTAAGTATATTTATTAATACTTAACTGTGCATTCATAATTGCTATAATTCAACCCAAATGACATTTTAAATACATAGAAACATATGGTTGCAGAAAACTTTTTAAAATGAGAATTAAAATGATACATTTTTGTTATAGAGACATAGGACAGTGTTCAGTGAAAGATCTTGAAGCACAAAACATATATATTAGGGTCAAATTCTTTGGGGAAATTGGAATAAACACAAATTCAAGGTGTGAAAGGAACAGTGTTAAATTTCTCACTGAGAAGGAAATGTTTGTTAATGCATTTTCTGAAGTGGATGATGGTGAGCATCAAATTGCCTTTTATTTATATGAGACTGGAAGCAGTAAAAGAGCACCCTGGTAATTTCACTTAAAGCTCTGATATGGACAGTGTGCTGGGAATATTCTTTGTGACTATTTAAAATGTGAACTCTTTCAGTGATGATTGCTGCGTCAAAGCCGTTCCAGGCAACAGCGGCTTAAAAACACCACCACATTCCTTCTGGGCTCCCCACTGTTGGGACTCAGGAGAAGCTAAAGGTGGCCCTACAGACAACTGATCCTCAGATTCGGAGTGGGAGCAGCCGAGTGTCACAGAGTGAACAGCCTCAGGGTGGAGACAGCCAGGCCCCAGTCACTGTGGGACTGCAGAAGCACCGAGTCTCTCTGAACCCTGTTCTCACCCACCAGGGTGCGGCCACCTGCTACGAGGCTGCAGATGCAGTGGGCGGCCTGGCTGCAGGGGGGCAAGAAGGGCAGCAGGCAAGGGTTCGAGGGACTGGTGGAGCCTGGAGGGGCAGCCCAGCTGCCAGCCGTGGTAGCGGGAGCTCAGCACGTCGAGGATGGGTCTTCCCCAGACCCCAACTCCTCTTGCTAGTCTCCTCTTGCCTGTGCTCTCCTGGTTACAGAGTGACCCACAGTTGTTAAAATGGGGGGCTGTGGAGAGTGGTGGTGGGGCTCTTTAGTTTCCTGCTGAACCCTGCAGGGGATGGCTTTTAGTCTCGAGTGTGGAGGGTTTTCACGCTGGCGGGTCTCTTTCTGACCTGCAAGGCCCTGGACAGTCCACAGGCCCACACCCCTTAACCCCATTTGTGCCTGAGCCCCACCCCACACTGGTGCTCCCCAAATGCTCCCCTGATCCATGTCCCATGAGGGGATGAAATTCTTCACCCAGGGGTCGAAGGGCCTCAGGAAAGCATGTGTGGTGGAAAGAACAGAGGAAGGGGCCTGAGCATCCCTCCTCTCTCAATAGTGCCTCCCTTTCCCTGCCATCTCTCAAGTCCCTAGCCCTTTCTCTCCACCGTCCCCAATCCCCTAGGTGACAGAGGTACTCCTCCCTGGGTCTTGCCAACCTCCAGTAACCGCTGGATGCAAAGAAGATATTTGTTCAAACTTTGCTGACTCCAAGGTGGATAACCATGCAATTCCCCAGCCCTGCAATTGGGGAAGGAGGAGGCTGGGCTCTGGACCATCACTGGAGATGGAAGAGGCTGGGCTCTGGACCATCACTGGGGAAGGAGGAGGCTGGGCTCTGGCCCTGTCACTGGGGAAAGGGGATACTGGGCTCTGGCCTGATCACTGGGGAAGGAGGAGGCTGGACTCTGGCCCTGTCACTGGGGAAGAAGGAGACTGGGCTCTGGCCCTGTGGCTGGGGAATGGGAAGCCTGAGGCTGGGCTCTGTCCTATGCTTGGGGGTTGGGTAAAGCTGTGCTCTGGCCCTGTCCTAACTCTGATTCAGGTTCATTGTCCCTCTAGGAGAGCTCCAGGCTATTTCCCCACTAGTTCTTTTGAACAGGTCCCATCATATGATGTGGACACAGCATTGTCTAGTTTTATACCAGGACAGAGATTCCTTTTCTTGCCTAATTCTGGGCCCTGGCAGTGGCCCTATCCTTCTGATACCCCATCTGCCATCTCTGCCTGCCCAGCAAGTTTTCCTCCTTCTTTTGGAGCCACCTGCATTTCCCTTTGGGGACATGCCCTGCTTTCATGGTGTCTCGGTAGAATTACTGATAGAGATGTCCTGCCCCCTGCACTGCCCTGGGCATCCCAGCCTGCTTCTCTGCGGGAGCAAAGCTAGAAGAGAAATGTAAAAGTTAAAGAGAAAAGAAACCCATCTTCCTGGTCAGAGGGGGCTTACGTTTGGAATATTTCTGGTCAGAGATGTTATTTGTGGTTTACGGTCATGCTGACCTTAGCCATTAGGCTGATTCCCTTTGGTTTTAGGTGGTTTTTGATTAAGGTGAACTTTAAAATGACAGTGCTGTGCAAGATGGTGATACTCCTGCTGTGTCAATCCAGACACTCTAGTTATAAAACGGGCAAGGGGTGGCCTGTTCTTCCTGGCTCCTTCCTGCTGAACAAGGGAATGCAGAGTTTTCAGGTTTCAGATTGGCTGCAGGAATAATGCTGTTTGTGGATGGTTTGGGGACGTTGTCTGTGAAATAGCCGTGATCCTGTCAGTTAAAAATCTGAAAAAGGTTAATTAGGCGGAATAAGCACATTCGTCTTAGGCATATTATTAGGAGAGGGCCCAGGAATGAGATGACCTATGCTATGATTCTGGTTTTAAACCGAGAATCTATTTAGTTATTTTGGTATTCCCTTAGCTTTTTAGTCTTTTAGAAAAGTTTTTAGCAGCGTTTTTTAACTAGGCCCGATCGGTCGCTGTAGAAACAACGTTCCTTACCTAATGAAAGGCAGAGGCACGTATTTAGAAAGGCCCACGTGTTATTTTCTGTTAGTAACTGTTATTCCTGCTATAAGGATGATAATTAAGCAAAAATGCTAGAGTAATGAGATTTTCTGTTCAATATTCTACCCTGAGGGTGCTTCGGTATATAGTTCTACTGCAAATAGTAAAGTAACTCCCACAAGGGTGGTGGAGTATGTAATTTCAATTAAGTTTTAATATTTGGTTGACAGGAGAGGTAGAGATGACAAAAACTATTTGGTGAGGTAGGGGTGAGACTAAGATGAGTAATTTTTACTTGGTTACTTTTTAAAAATGATTTTTAGCTTAAGATTTTCTATTTCTTTATCTCCTTCTGTGAGGGTTGGGGGCTTAGAGGCAGCACTTGCTGAAACATCTAGTTTTTAGTTTATAGGGCTCTAAGAAAGCACTATAAATTATAATTGTAATTAAATATAATTATTACTAATCATGTGCACTAAGACGTATCAGGATTATAGGAGTTTCCTGTGACTTTGGGACACATATAGATAACGTATTTACACAAATATAGCCCAAAGAAAGCCAAACACCATTTCATATTTGACAATGCTTCCTGTATGATTTTATACCAAAGAAGCCAAATTTTACCTTTATGAGTGTGCCGTTAATGTTAAACATAATTTCTAATAAAACCTTGTAGATGAATTTACCCAAGTTTAATATTTGATCATAAGGTAAGTTTTTATACACCCTTTTAATTCTTTATAATTTTCTTAAAGAGCACTTTAAGAAAAATCTGTTGTGCTTTTATTTTAATGCTTAATTCACAGAAAAACTGGATACGTTTTTAACTTTAGCCAGTATGTTCAGACACAGAAATTCCTTTACAATTAACCTTCCAAAACCTGCTTAAACCTTTAAAACCATTTTGTAACCTTTTAATCTAGGTAAAATTTCACAGTGTCATGCTGCCTTATAATCTTTTTACCAAAAGTATGTGCAGCTGTTTTTTTTTTTTTTTTTTTTTTTCTGAGATGGAATCTCTCTCTGTCGCTTAGGCTGGAGTGTAGTGGTGCGATCTTGGCTCACTGCAACCTCCACCTCCCGGGTTCAAGTGATTCTTCTGACCCTCAGCCTCCCGAGTAGCTGGGACTACAGGCGCGTGCCACCACGCTCAGCTAATTTTTTGTATTTTTAGTAAAGACAGGGTTTCACTGTGTTAACAACCACTGTGTTAACTCGATCTCCTGAACTCGTGATTCACCTGCCTCAGCCTCCCAAGGTTCTGCGATTACAGATGTGAGCCACTGCACCCAGCCATGATTCTTTTTTTAATATAAATTTTCTTTTTTTAAATGTCAAAGATGCTAACAGTTCTTTCCCCCAAAAAAACTTCCTTCATGTCTGTAGACTAAACTGCCTAAGGCCACAAAATTAGAAGTTAGGGTATTTTATTAAATAGTTTAAGATGTAACCATCTTTATTAAACCAACATTAATGTTTCATTTATTAAAAAATTACACAAGCAAAGAGTTTTTTCTTTGTCCTGAGTTATAGTTTTTTGCCTCTATGCCAGATTTTGACACCTTATAGTATTTGGCAGAGATAAGTGTGAAATTGCTTGATTAATAAATGTGAACAAAAAATGTATAGAGGCAACTCTTAAGACGCTTCCAATTTTACCAGCAAATTTTAAAGATAAAAGTCATGTGAGCTGAAAGTTCCCACAGCTTTCACCTTTTCCTTAAAAATATTTGATTTAAGCACTTATTTTCTTTTTTATTGTATTTGGGCTCTGGGGTACCTGTGCACATCCTGCATCCTGCAAGATTGTTGCATAGGTACATACACGCCATGGTGGTTTGCTGTCTCCATCCCCCCTCGCCCTCGTCGCCTCCATCAGGCATTTCTCCCAGTTTTATCCTCCCTGTCCTCCCGGCACCCCTCGCTGTCCCTCCCCTCCCCTCCCCTTCACTCCCCCACCTAGTCCTGTGAGTGTTGTTCCCTTCCCTGTGCCCAGGTGTTCTCATTGTTCATAACCCACCTATGAGTGAAAACATGTGGTGTTTGGTTTTCTGTTCTTGTGTCAGTTTGCTGAGAATGATTCATCTATGAATCATGGATGATCTAGATTCATCCATGTCTCTACCAAGGACGTGAACTTGTCATTTTTTACAGCTGCAGAGTATTCCATGGTGTATATGTGCCACATTTTTTTTGTCCAGTCTATCATCAATGGGCATTTGGATTGGTTCCAGGTCTTTGCTATTGTAAACAGTGCCACAGTGAACATACATGTGCATGTGTCTTTATAATAGAATGATTTATAATCCTTTGGATATATACCCAGTAATGGGATTGCTGGGTCAAATGGAATTTCTATTTCTAGATCCATGAGGAATCGCCACACTGTCTTCCACAATGGTTAAACTAATTTACACTCCCACCAACAGTGTAAAAGTGTTCCCATTTCTCCACATCCTCTCCAGCATCTGTCGTCTCCAGATTTTTAAATGATCACCATCCTAACTGGCAGTGTGGTTTTGATTTGCGTCTCTCTAAATGACGAGCGATGATGAGCATTTTTTCATATGTTTGTTGGCTGCATATTTGTCTTTTGAAAAGTGTCTGTTCACATCCTTTGTCCACTTTTGAATGGATTTGTTTGTTTTTTTTCTTGTAAATATGCTTTAGTTCTTTGTAGATTCTGCATATTAGCCCTTCGTCAGATGGGTAGATTGCAAAAATTGTTTCCCATTCTTTTAGTTGTCAGTTCACTCTAATGATTGTTTCTTTTGCTGTGCAGAAGCTCTTAAGTTTAATTAGATCCCATTTGTCTATTTTGGCTTTTGTTGACATTGCTTGTGCCTGTGTCCTGAATGGTGTTGCCTTAGGTTTTCTTCTAGGGTTTCTACAGTGTTAGTCCTTATGTTTAAATCTCTAGTCCATCTGGAGTTAATTTTCGTATAAGGTGTAAGAAAGGGGTCCAGTTTCAGCTTTCTGCACATGGCTAGCCAGTTTTCCCAACACCATTCATTAAAAAGGGAGTCCTTTCCCCATTGGTTGTTTTTGTCAGGTTTTTAAAGATCAGATGGTTGTAGATGTGTGGCTTTGCTTCTGAGGTGTCTGTTCTGTTCCATTGGTCTATATTTCTGTTTTGGTAGCAGTACCATGCTGTTTTGATTACTGTAGCCTTGTAGTATAGTTTGAAGTCAGGTAGCATGATGCCTCCGGCTTTGTTCTTTTGATTCCATATGAAGTTTAAAGTGGGTTTTTCCAGTTCTGTGAAGAAGGTCAATGGTAGCTTCGGAATAGCATTGAATCTATAAATTACTTTGGGCAGTATGGCCATTTTCACAATATTGATTCTTCCTAACCATGAACATGGAATATTTCTCTATCTGTTTGTGTCCTCTCTTATTTCCTTGATCAGTGGTTTGTAGTTCTCCTTGAAGAGATCTTTTACATTTTGGCAGTGCGGGCTCTCTTTGATTCCATATGAAGTTTGAAGTGTTTTTTTTTCCAGTTCTATGAAGAAGGTCATTGGAAGCTTGATGGGGATAGTGTTGAATCTATAAATTACTTTGGGCAATATTTGAAATCTATTTTGTCTGATAGAAACATAGCTACTCCTGCTCTTTTTTGGTTTCCATTGGCATGGAGTATCTTTTTCCACTTCTTTATCTTCAGTCTATGTATTTCTTTATAGATGATGTGCGTTTCTTGTAGGTCTTTTTTAAAATCCATTGAGCCACTCTGTGTCTTTTTATTAGACAGTTTTGTCCATTTGCATTCAATGTTATTGATAATTAAGAACTTAGTCCTGCCATTTTATTGTTTTCTGGTTGTTTTGTGGAGTTGTAGGGTTTTTGTAGATGTTCTTTGTCAAGTTGAGAAAGTCTTCCTCTATTTCTAGTTTTCAGAGAGGGTTTTTCCTTTATCATAAGTGGGTGTTAGGTTTCGTCATTTTTTCCCGCATTTGAAGATTTGACCCTATGATTTCTTATTTTCTATGTGATAGATTACATTAATTGATTTTTTTTTTTGAGACAGAGTCTTGCTCTGTTGCCCAGGCTGGAGTGCAGTGGCATGATCCTGGCTCACCACAACCTCCACCCCCTGGGTTCAAGCAATTCTCCTGCCTCAGTCTCCCAAATAGCTTGGATTATAGGCACCTGCCACCATGCTCAGCTAATTTTTGTATCTTTTTAGTAGAGATGGGGTTTTACCATGTTGGCTAAGCTGGTCTCAAACTCCTGATCTCAAGTAATCCGCCTGCCTCCGTCTCCTAAAGTGTTGGGATTATAGGCATGAGCCACTGGGCCTGGCCACATTCATTAATTTTTAAATGTAGAAACTTGCATACCTGGGATTAAATCTGTCACCCAGGCTGGAGGACAGTGGCACAGTCATAGCTCTATTCATAGCTAGGAGTCATGAACTCCTAGGCTCAAGGGATCTTCCTGCCTTAGCCTCCCAAGTAGCTGGGACTAAAGGCATACATCACCATGTCTGGCACTTAAAAATTTTTTTTCTTTTTAGAGACAGGGATCTTTCTGTGTTGCCCAGCTGGTCTCTACTCTAACTCCTGGCCTCGAGCAATCCTCCAACTTTAACCTCCTCAGTTGGGATTACAGGCATGAGCCACTGTCCCTGGCATAATTCTTTTTATACAATTTTGGGTAAATCTGCTAATATTTTGATGACAATTTTTGCATCTATGTTCATGAGAGATACTGGTTTGTATTTTTCCTTTCTCATAATGTCTTTTTTTTAAGGGTGATATAACAATTTTATTTAAAAGTTCAATATTTACAATATTTTATTTAAAAGGTCAATATTTACAATATTTTATTTAAAAGGTCAATATTTACAATATGGTAAAAATCCATCCATTCAACTACTCTATTTATACTTGAAATGCAAAAGGGGATACTAAATTTTTCAAAATTCTCTGAAAAAGTACATGTGAGCAAACTTTGAAGACAACTTTATATGTTAAAGAGAGAAAGAAACAATACTCATTTCTGTTATCTGGTAAGCATACAGTAGGTGCTTAATAAAAGTATGTTAAATGGAGGAAGGCGGAAGCCCTTTGTAAATTGAAAACCACTCTATAATGTTGGTGATGAAAGCATTGTCACATCCTGTGCCTACATAAGTCATCATAAGAAATCTCATAGATTTGTTTCAAAATGAGAGGCCAGTGCAAGGCCCCATCATTTTCACAATGTCTTGACAGACTTGGAATAGATTTTGATCTTTGAACCATGTACTACAGCCAATTCAAAACATAAAAGTATCTGGCCGGGCGCAGTGGCTCACACCTGTAATCCCAGCACTTTCTCATAACGTCTTTATCTAGTTTTGCTATTAGAGTAATGTTGGCCTCATAGAACGAGTCAGGAAGAATTCTCTTTGTTTTTGTATTTTGGAAGAGACTTTAGAGAATTTGTATTTTTTTCGTTTTTCTTAAATCGTTGGTAGAAGCAACCAGTGAAATAACACGGGTTTAGTGCTTTATTTTTTTTGAGGGCTATTAGTTATTGATTTAATTTCTTCAGTAGATACAGGCCTACTTAGAATACCTATTTCTCTTTGTGTGAGTTTTGGTAATTTGTGTCTTTCAGAACATGGATCCATTTCGTCCAAGTTATCAAATGTGCACATCTAGTTGATTATAATATTTCTATATTACTTTTAATGTCCATGAGATCAGCAGTGATAACCCTTCTTTTATTTACAGTGTGAGCAATTTGTGTCCTTTTCTTTTTTGCTCAGCCAGACTAGAGGTTTACTGATCTTATTGATCTTTTCAAAGAACCAGCTTTTGGTTTCATTTATTTTTTCTAATGATTTCCTACTTTGAATTTTATTGAATTATTCTCTAATTTTCAAATTTATTACACCTACGTTTGATTTAATTGGCCCTTCTTTTTTTCTAATTTCCTAAGTTGGAAGATTGGATGATTGATTTAAGATCTTTCTTCTTTTCTTTTAATTTTTTGAGGGTTTCACTCTGTCACCCAGGCTGGAGTGCAATGGCGCCGTCTCAGCTCACTGCAACCTCCACCTCCCAGGTTCAGGTGACTCTCCTGCCTCAGCCTCCCACGTAGCTGGGACTATAGATGTGCACCCCCACACCTGGCTGGTTTTCATATTTTTAGTAGAGATGGGGTTTCACCATGTTGGCCAGACAGAATGGCCTCGAACTCCTGACCTCAGATGATCTACCCACCACGACCTCTTAAAGTGCTGGGATTACAGGTGTGAGCCACTGCACCCAGCCCTTCCTTCTTTTCTAGTAAATGAATTTAATGTTATACATTTTCCTCTAAGCAATGTTTTCACTGCATTCCACATATTTGTTAAGTTGTATTTTTGCTTTCATTCGGTTAAAGGTACTTCTTAATTTTTCTTGAGACTTCTTTTTTGATTCTTACATAAAATAGAAGTACATTGCTTAATCTCCAAATATTTGCAGATCTTTTCAGCTTCTGGTAGATTTTGACTTCTAGTTTGATTCCACTGTGCTCTGAGAACATATTTTGTATAATTTCTATTCTTTTAAATTTGTTAAGCTATGCTTTATGGCCTCGAATATGGCCTATCTGATGAATGTTCCATGTGATCGTGAGAAAAATATGCATTCTGCTGTTGCTGGATGAAGGAGTCTATGGATGTCAGTTAGGTCCAGTGATGAATGGTGCTGTTCCTTTTGACAGCATTACTGCTTTCATGCCCACTAGATCTATCAATTACTGATAGAGGAGTGTTGAAGTCTCCAGCTATTAATGCTGTAAAGAAATTTTTATAGCTCATGTTTTCCTTGCTGTTCTATCAGTTTTTGCTTCCTGTGTTTTGATTCTCTGTTGTTAGGTGCATGCATCTTAAGTATTATGTAAACCAAAAATAAACTTTGAAGGCCCCGCCTCCCTGCAACCACCTGAATGGGCTCCCTCCTTGTCCAGGGCACTCTAAAATTTGACCTCCTACTTGGACGCTTCATCCACATGATAAAACCCGGGTCTCCACAACCCCTTATCTCAACCGACACATTTCTTTCCACTGAGAACAACTCTTTCAATCAACTGCCAATCAAAATATGTTGTCTACCTATGACCTGGAAGCCACCAACCCTTTGAGTTGTTCCACCCTTCTAGATAGAACCCGTGTAAATCTTACATGTATTGATGATGTATTATGTCTCCCTAAAGTGTGTAAGAGCAAGCTGTACTCCAACCACCTTGGGTACATGTTGTCGGGACATCCTGAGGCTGTGCCACCGACATGTCCTTAACCTTGGCAAGATAAGCTTTCTAAATTGACTGAGATCTGTCTCAGATATTTCAGGTTCACAGTTATTATGTCTTCTTGGATGGGCCCTTTTGTCATTATGTAATACCTTCTGTATTCCTGATAATTTTTCTTGTTCTGATATTTGTTTTGTCTGAAAACGACTTTCTTTGGATTAATGTTAGCATGGTATATCTTCCTCCACTTTTTTATGTTGAATCTGTATCTTTATATTTAAATCGTTATTTCGTAGAAATACTCCTGGAAAAAGGTCCAAGAGAGGGTTCTTGGATTCCATGCAAAAAAGAATTTGGGACACGTCCATAAAGTGAAAGCAAGTTTATTAAGAAATTAAAGAAATAAAAAATGACTATTCCATAGGCAGAGCAGCCCCAACAGCTGCTGGCTGTTTATTTTTATGGTTAATTTCTTGATTATAGGATGGACGGGAGGTAGATTATTCATGAGTTTTCCTGGAAAGGGGTGAGCAATTCCCCAAACTGAGGCTTCCTCCCCATTTTAGACCTTATAGGGTAACTTCCTGACGTTGCCATGGCATTTGTAAACTGTCATGGCACAGGAGGAGTGACTTTTAGCATGCTAATGCATTATAATTAGCATATAATGGGCAGCAAGGACCGGAGGTCACTCGATTGGCCATTTTGGTTTTGGTGGGTTTTAGCCAGCTTCTTTGCTGCAATATGATTTACCAGCAAGACCTTTTTGACCTGTATCTTGTGCCAACCTCCTACAGAAGGGCTGGGCTCCTGGCTACCCAAGCCTTAAGTCTGAAACTGCAGCCTTAAGTAAAAACAGCTGACTTATTTTTCTGCCCAAATGTTGCCTTTTTGGCCTGCCCCGCCCCATCCTGTGCCCAGAAAAGACTTCAGCTGGCAGAGCCACACAAGCGGCTGAGCAGCATGCAGAGAAGCCACTGAGTATCAGAGACTACAGCTAGACATGGGTAACCTCAGACATTTGTGTGACCGGATTTTTCCTGGATGCCAGACAAGGCCCCGGGTGCTGAGAGGGCAGGGGCTGCCACCCTGACCCTCCACTGAGCTGGTTGGCACTTGGCCAACCCCAGATGGCAGAGCTGAAAGAGTGTTGGTTGTAACATACTTGGACGCTCCCACCAGAGAGGAGTGACTGCCAGTCTGGTATTCGTTCACTCTGGTTCCCACACTCGCTTGCTTACATGTTCTCTTTCGTGAGGAGTGGCCAGCAGTGGACTGAATGAAATGAGCCACTCCAGGTCCCACCTCGAGTGGGTCTGGAGGACTATCCTGTCTCGCTGTGACATGGAATGCCCAACCTCCTGGGAATGCAGCCCAGTAGGTCTCAGCCTCATTTTACCCAGCCCCTGTTCAAGGTGAAGTTGCTTTGGTTTAAACTCCTCTGTCAGAAACATATAGTGGGGTCTTGTGTTTTGATTTTTTCCTTATTCTGATAGTTGATGTCCTTGATGTAATGACTCATGCCTGTAATCCCAGCACTTTGGGAGGCCGAGGTGGGCAGAGCAATTGAGGTCAGGAGTTTGAGACCAGCCTGGCCAATATGGTGAACCTCTGTCTCTTTTTTTTTTTTTGAGATGGAGTTTTGCTCTTGTTACCCAGGCTGGAGTGCAATGGCGTGGTCTTGGCTCACTGCAACCTCCGCCTCCTGGATTCAAGCAATTCTCCTGCCTCAGCCTCCTGAGTAGCTGGGATTACAGGCACGAGCCACCATGCCCAGCTAATTTTTTTGTATTTTTAGTAGAGATGGGGTTTCACCATGTTGACCAGGATGGTCTTGATCTCTTGACCTCGTGATCCACCCGCCTCGGCCTCCCAAAGTGCTGGGATTACAGGCTTGAGCCACTGTGCCCGGCCGAACCTCTGTCTCTATTAAAAATACAAAAACTGGCCGGGTGTGGTGGCAGGTGCCTGTAATCCCAGCTACTGGGAAGGCTGAGGCAGGAGAATTGCTTCAACCTGGGAGGTGGAGTTTTCGGTGAGCTGAGATCATGCCACTGCCCTCTAGCCTGGGTGACAGATTGAGACTCTGTCTCAAAAAAAAGAAAAAAAAAACCAAGAAACAAAAGAAGCCAATGCCCTTGAAAGCCCACTCTCTGAAAGGCTATGAGCAAAGGGAGTTCCTAGAAGGATTCTTTTTCCTGGCCTTGGCTCTGGTAGAAAGTGATTAAGTCACGGGGGTTCTGCCCTTGAGAACGGGATTCGTGCCCTTTTAAAAGGTTGAGGGGAGCTGCCTTGTCCCTTCTGCCCCTGTGAGGACATAGCAAGAAGCACCATCTGTGGCACAGAGAGCAAGTGTTCACCAGACACCAGATCTGCTGCTGCCTTGATCTTGGACTGCCCAGTCTCCGGAACTGTGAGAAACAAATTTACATTATTGATAAATTACCCCATCTGAGGTATTTGGTTACAGCAGTCCAGACAAACGGAGACACCAATAAGCTGTAACCACAGCCTGCCATCATGTGGGGCCCGGGTTCTGATTTACGCTAACTGATTGCTCCAGGAGCTTCCAAGCCAAAATGAACATGAAACTCAGTCTCCTGTCTACATGACATCTTCTTGTCATCTAGAAGATGTAAACACAAATGGAGGGTCGGAATCACACACACTTCTGTAAGACGACCCCAGATGAAGTGCCCGGAACATGAGGGCCGTGCTTCATTATCACGGAGCACCAGGAAACACTTCTGTGAGCAGGAGGCAGCAGGAACAGTGGCAGCATTTGAGCTCGGAGCCAAATTCTGATAACTAAAATCGTTTGGTGTAGACTCTAAATGAGTGCGTTTAAATCAAACGCAATTAAAAATGTAGCCACTAAACTTAAAAATACAGTAGATGGTCTACAAAGCAGATTAGGCACAGCTTAAGAGAGAATTAGCAACTGTGAAGTTAGATCTACAGCACAAAGAGATTTTAAAAAACCCTAAAATATGGAAAATATGAAAAAGAGGTTTAAGAGACATGGAGGAAAGGATAAGAAAGTCCAATCTAAGAATAATCAAAGATCAATAAGGAAGAAAACAAGGAACGGGAGTGCCAATGTTGAAAAAGATAGAATCTGATAATTTCTCAGAAACAGAAGGCAGGAACCCTCAGGACTCGAGCCTACGATGTGCTCTCAGCAAAATGGGGAGGGTGTTCGCAGAGTTTCTCTAAGTGTGAGAGCATAAGCCACTGCGGAATAATTGCCCCTTCGGCAGACAAAAGACTTGATTATAATTGTAGTTTAGGAATAAAATGTCTCAGAATTTGCCATTTCCTGCTCTCTAGGGAGCTGAACTTCGGATGGTGGCATCTTTGTTGTGTCCAGGAAGGGCTGATCTATGCATATGGTGGTCAGTGTCTCTGATGGATGGTCTTCTTCACTGCGGCGCCTTCTCCTTTCCGATTCCTCCTCCTCTTCCTCCACTCTTCCATGAGCATTTCCGACCAATCTGAGGATGTCAGTTCTTCGTGTTTGGGGGGAGCTAGAAGAAGTAAGAGTCGGTAATCGCACAAGCATCCTGCAGCGCTGCACTCAGGGTGACGCGGTGGAGGTTCTGGGTCCACACAGACGCTGCTGCAGGCCACCCTGCCGGAGTCCCCAACCTGCCCCAGCCGTGCTGCCCCTCCTGCTAGCCTTCATCGGGGAAAACCTAACACAAACAAAGCAGTTTCAGGGTGGCAGCTCAGTGACATTATTTTCCACACTTTTGTTGAAACCAGTGAACAAAACAGCTTTGTAAATTCCTCAGCCTCTTCCTGCAGGAGAGCAGTCCCAGGGCTGGGCTGTGAGAGTATGATGTTGGGGTTCCTTTCCTTCCTTTTTTTTTTTTGAGACAGAGTCTTGCTGTGTTACCCAGGCTAGAGTGCAATGGTGCGATCTTGGCTCCCTGCACCCTCTGCCTCCTGGGTTTAAGCAATTCTCTGCCTCAGCCTCCTGAGAAGCTGGGATTGCAGGTGCCTGCCACCACGCCCGGCTAATTTTTGTTTTTTTAGTAGAGACTGGATTTCACCATCTTGGCCAGGCTGGTCTTGAACTCCTGACCTCGTGATCCACCCGCCTCAGCCTCCCAAAGTGCTGGGATTACAGGTGTTAGCCACTGTGCCCAGTGGGCTCCTTTCTTTCCTGTTGAGCATTCAGGTCATGGTGGATGACATGCTCCCAGCCAGTCTTCCTTGGACCAGGCCTTGAACATGGGCACAGGACTGGGGAGAGAACTCCAGATCTAATATGGAGTGAATGGGGAAGAGCTAAGATTCTCCCAGGGTACGCTGTCAGGCAACAGGCAAATGGTTCAGGCTTCTCCATCTAGGGCCTCTTCCCTTTTGCAGACCTTCACCAAACACTGCACCAGGAGTGTGTGGGCCCTGGCACGCAGCAGCCCCAGCCCTGTTCTGGAGCTTATAAGCAGTTCAGTTTGCGTTCTCCACAGCAGACTCTGAGACAGGGATTTGAGTGTGTGTGTGTGTGTGTGTGTGTGTGTAAGTGAGAGAGTGTCACGTTTGTCTTTCTGTGCCTGGTTTAGAGAAATCATTTTACAATAATATCTGGTGTGCTTGATGGTGACAACTAACAGCCTGTGAGTCGGGGCTGTTCCAGGGAGGGGTGTGATGGGGGTGAGGCTTTAGTCAGGGGGTAATGAGATAACTAACCCACCCCCATAACAACAGTATTGATCCACTCCTCAGGGCAGAGCCCTCCTGGCCTAATCACCTCCTAAAGCCTCTACCTCTCAACTCTGTTGGATTCGCGATTAAGTTGCAATGCATGAACTTCTGGGCACACAGTCAAATCAGAGCAGGCAAAGGAGCGAAGACCTCTCTTGAGAGGATTTGAAGAGGGTTGCAAGGCAGCAATGACCCAGAATCAGAGTTGGGCCGTGAGCTCACGCTGCTTGTATTCAAATCCTGTCTTTGCCACTGGACGGTGAATGACCTTGGGCAATTTCTGCAATTATTTGATCAGCTGAAATCTTCATTTCCTCATCTGGGTAGAGGATGATAATCTCTATGGGTAGGTATTATCTACCCATAGAGCTGTGGTCAGGATGAAATGTGGCCATTGTGGTAAGGTGTTTATAATAATAGTTGCCCACAGTAAGAAGCCAAGAGGGGTCGGCCATTGTCATCACTTTCAGTCGTGGGAGGTGAGCCTGTGAGGACAGTGAGGGACTGAGGATGGCACTCAGGATTCTATGTGGGCCCCGAGGTGGAGGAAGAGGAGACCTGGGGAGGTGCAGGCTGCAGGGGAGGCTGCTGAGTTCAGCTCTGGTTGTGCTGCATTTCAGTGCCCTGGGAGACTGGGGCAGATGTGCAGGAGTCCATTGAGATAGCAGCCTGGGCTTCGGGAGTGGGACACAGACTGGAGAAGATTCCAGAAGCCTAGGCAGGGAGATGGAGATTGCCACCTGAGGAGAAAGAAAGGCTCTGTAGACTCGAAGCAGAGCATTCCAGGAGCACCTGGGGGAAAATGAGATGGAGGCAGGAAGTGTCTGAGCGCAGGTCCCTAGAAGCAGAGCCAGGGACAGGGTCTAGGCACCTGAGAGATAGTGAGACATGGTCTCAGGAATGAGAAGCTGAGCCGGGAGGGGAACAAGGTGAGCAAGGAGCTGACTTGGTTGATCCATGAGGGGAGACGGGCTTGGAGCAGAAAAGCCTCTGCAGAGCTGTCCTTCGAAACAGGAGAGGCCTCAAGCCTGTAATCCCAGCACTTTGGGAGCCGAGGCGGGTGGATCGGAAGAGATCGAGACCATCCTGGTCAACATAATGAAACCCCGTCTCTACTAAAAATACAAAAAATTAGCTGGGCACGGTGGTGCGTGCCTGTAATCCCAGCTACTCAGGAGGATGAGGCAGGAGAATTGCCTGAACCCAGGAGGCGGAGGTTGCCGTGAGCCGAGATCGAGCCATTGCACTCCTGCCTGGGTAACAAGAGCGAAAATCCGTCTCAAGAAACGGATGACACAGTGTGTGTGTCTGGAGGGCGGGGTGGGGGGTGCTCTGGATTAAGGGGACCTTGTTAGCCCAGGGCACTTCTTCCTATTCGAGGTTCCCATACTCACAGCAGCTGGGAGAAGGTGCGACAGTTCCGGAAAGGGGGTCTGGGTAGGCACAGCTGCATTTAGACAGGAGGCAAAACGGAATGCAATTATCAGCAAGTAACTAAAGCTCCCCCTGCTCGGATCTCTGGGAAGTGCCTCTAAGAGTCACTCTGCGCAGGAGTCTGTGTGGAGGGGGCGTGGGGGGTGCTTACACTGCAACTCCCCTCAGTGTTTGACCCCTTATTTCTCCACATGTTAATTATTGGCACCTCTGGCTAGTGGGCAGAGTGAGCTCTGAAAGTCAGAAAAAGTCCCCAGGTAAAGATGTGCGGGGGCGGGCACTGGAGGCTGGGCAGGTGTGCAGGCGGAGCGGTCAGGCCGGAGGTGGGCAGGAAGAAACAGCGTCTGCTACAACTTTTTATTTTTTATTTTTTTTTGAGACGGAGTTTCGCTCTTGTTACCCAGGCTGGAGTGCAATGGCGCGATCTCGGCTCACCACAACCTCCGCCTCCTGGGTTCAGGCAATTCTCCTGCTTCAGCCTCCTGAGTAGCTGGGATTACAGGCACGCGCCACCATGCCCAGCTAATTTTTTGTATTTTTAGTAGAGACGGGGTTTCACCATATTGGATGGTCTCGATCTCTTGACCTTGTGATCCACCCGCCTCGGCCTCCCAAAGTGCTGGGATTACAGGCTTGAGCCACCGTGCCCGGCCTCTGCTACAACTTTTAACTGAAGACCCAAAGCATCGGAGATGGAGCCGCCAGAGGTGGGAGGAAAATCAGAGGAACCGAGTCGTGGGGCTCATTTTCGCAGACGCCCTGGGAGATCCCTTTCACTTCACTCCCTCCGGGCATCCTACCCATTGTATCTGAGCACTTTATCCCTCCAGCCTGGGCAGCTGCGGCTCTGAGAAGCCCAGGAGAGGTGTTTGCTGAGCCTCCCACAGCCGGTCCAGCCTTAGCTTGGCGCGATCAAGGCACATTCGCGGTGGCGACAGAGGGGCTGGAGACCTTCCCTAGAAAATAATGAGCGGAGAAACCTCTACTGATTAGTTAAATCCCGCGTAATCCTGGCTGATGAAGACAGATTCGGAACCCTTAAAGGATTTAGGGACCCAAAAACGATTCCTGGGGACGGCCCGAGGCGGAGGCTGCGCCTCTGGCCACAGATTTACGGGTGATATCTGGGAGGGGGTGGGAGGGGGAAGCTAGAAGGAGCCCATTCTCCCTGCCGCCAGGGCGCGGAGGCGTCCCTTAAACGCGGCGGGTAGATTTGGCAACTGCGAGGGCGCCACAGGGACAGGTGGAGTGTGGGTGGATCAGGGGCCAGCCCTTTGTCTCTTGCAGACCTCTCCTAAACTGCAAGAAGCGCTTCTCTGGTCTTGGCCGACGTTAAGCGGATTCCCGCAACGTAGGGCGCGCAAGTGGATCTCAGAGCCCCGGCAGCAGCGGCGGGTGTAGGCGGGGACACAGATTAGCGCTGCGTGGGATTGGGGCATTTCTCTTCGCGGGAGGGTGAAATGAAAGCGTCCTTCTGCGCTGCGATCCCGACACCGCCACGCTGCGAAACACAATGTGCCCCAGGACCCAACTCATCCACTGCTGGGATCTTGCAGGCCCCTCCCTGGCATTGGGGTCCCGAGATGCGTTAGGAATGTCTCAGTCCAGGAATTGCAAGACCCTTTAGAAATTCGCCTCTTCTCCATCTCTAAGTCCCCTTAGAGCCCCAGCACGGGCTCCTTTGATCGGGTCTCTTGCTCGGTTTCGCTCTCCCCACGTCTTTCTCTGTGTCCGATGTGACTGGGTTAATAAGTCTCCGTTTCTCTCACCTTCAAAATGAGTTTAAGACGATCCTTCCCGAGGGTTTGGAAATGGGGATGTTCTTGGCACTGCGCCGCGCTCACCGTGGTGGTCGAGGCTGGGTTCCTGCCGCCTGGCCTTTTGGTATCTTTGGATCACTGGCTATCTACTCGGGGTCTGTCACTCCGGTGATCGCGAACCTTCCAGGCAGACCTAGGGGAGGGAGACCCCAAGCCCTGGCCCAGGTGAGGCCACTCAGTCGCGACCCTGCCCTGCAGGGCGGCATCCGAGTCCTCCCGTGACTCGGGCTTTCCATTCGCGGGCGAACCCGGTCGGGCCACCTTAGAATCTACTGCCCTGCCTGCCTGACCTGTCGCGAGCTGCAAACTGTGTGGAATCGTAGGTATCTCCCTTAACTGCGACCCCAAATTCGGATTTACAAACGACCACGCAGCCGCACTAAGAGCCAGAGCATTTCTTTCGGACCCCGTATGCCCAACGCCTTCTTTAAACCCAGAGATGAATCTGGGGGAATATTGCTCGGGGAGCCGAAAACAATTCTGGCAGCGAAAGCGTCCCCCGCTTCCCGCCCGGGAGCTGGAGCAATTCAAAGACAATTATCGCAAAGGAAAGTTATTGTTTTGCTAATCCCGGGAACAGCTTGCAAGGAAAGATTTGGGTCTTCCTTTAGTAATGGAAAGTTAATGCGTAGCCTCCCGTAATTATCCTTATCGGAAGCCCTTTGTTTAATCTGCACATTTAGCTGAGGCCCCACTCGAATGCGCAGAGAGCGGGAGACCCACTTTTCAGGGCCGGGACTCGGGATCCAGCCCAGCAGGAGCGCAGGTAGCCGCGCCGGGTTCTCTGGAGCTCAGGCATTCGTTCCTTGGTCGCTGAGGGACCTCGGACTGTAGGGCCCTCAGAGAGTGGGATTTAAGAGATACGCTTCCGGGGCTCTGGGATTGGGAAGGGTGGACTCAGGCATCTCAGCGATGAAAGTTGGTTGGTCAAAGCGAGAACCAGGAGTGGCTAACCCAAGCGCTTTGTGGTCAACTTTAACGAATACGAAAATTTCACTGATTATTCAAAGAATCAGGGTTTCTTTGAATAATCGGGAAACCGCACAATAATTTGTAAGCCCCGATGAAAAGATGTGCTTCCCAGTAGCAGACACTATTTTATTCCACTTTACCTCCCTCTACTCCTCCCCAATTTTGGGTTGCTGAATAAAATACCGATACTTACTCCTACAAAAAAAAAAAAAGCCCTCCTTGTTTATCCGAAATTCACATTTCATTGAGCCTAATGTGTCTTGTTGGTTAAACCTGGTACCCTGCCCGTCTCAGCCCGGGGCAGTTCACTCCTGCCTCTGCTTCTCTCCCTTTCCGCAGCTCGTGTGAGTCTGCGACCCCCTACAGCTCAGCCCGTGGAGTGCTGGGGACGACCCTGGGGGTGGATTTGGATGGAGGAAGAATGACCGAAGATTAAATACACGACTTTCATTCCTTTCCCTTTGGGGATTTTCGGAGAAGACCGTCTTGCGGGAAGGCCTCCGGGGCACCGGCGGCAGAAGTGGAGGGCTGGTTGGGGACTTACTGGAGGTAGCCGTGGGGGTGTGGTTGAGAATGGGGTGCTAGGTCTTAATGGGCAGTTGGGTCCCATCAAAGAGGCTTCAGGGCAGCTGGGAGTGGGACCTCCACCCAGCGTTTTGAAGAAAGGAGAAGACCACGGCAGGACGTAGAACTTGAGGCTTTTCCAGGGACAGGGAGACAGCGGAGTCACTGCCCCTTCCCTTTTGCCCTCCCCTCCTTCCTAGAATGGGGGATGGGGTGGGCTGGAGAGAAGAGAGGAGAAGGAGGTGACTGAGGACTGCAGCTGGGAGGGCGGTAACCGAGGGGAGGAGAACTGGTGGCGTCCCCAACTCGCGGGGTCCCGAACGGCGACGCGCCCGCGCCCAGCTGATTGGAGCCCTTCAGGCCTCCCGCGCCCGACCGGCAGCCCAATCGTATAAAGCTTCCTCTAAGCTGGGCCCTCGGCAAACGGGGTCCAGAGAGTCTCGCGCCTTTTGGCTAAGGAACCATGACTGGCCGGGACGCGCTTTCCGACGGCCGCACCAGGAGCAGGGCGCTGGTGCCTGGCGGTTCTCCCCGGGGCTCGCGACCCCGGGGCTTCGCCATCACGGACCTGCTGGGCTTGGAGGCCGACCTGCCGGCGCCCGCCGGCCCGGAACAGGGATCTGGCTGCGAGGGTCCGACGGCCGCGCCGTGCCCTGGCCCAGGGCTCGACAGCTCCAGCCTGGCGCGGGGGGCCCTCCCGCTGGGGCTCGGCCTCCTCTGTGGCTTCGGCGCGCAGCCTCCGGCGGCCGCCCGAGCGCCCTGCCTGCTCCTAACTGACGTGCCGTTCCTGCCGCCCAGGGGCCCCGAGCCCGTTGCCCCGCAGGCCCCCAGTCGTCCGCCTGCGCTCGGCCGCCAGAAGCGCAGCGAGAGCGTCTCGACGTCCGGTAATCGGGCCCGCGATTCCCGCTCCTGCCCGGGTCCCCTAGGCTCCGAGCCGCGCAGGGTCACACACCATCGCCCCACTACGCCCCCGGCCGCAGCGGCCCAGATCTAAGGGCAGCGGGGAGCCCAGAGCGAGGCCCGGTCGGGGGAGGAGCATTCGCGGAGCTGCGCCCCCTGCCCCTTGCAGCGACCCAAATCCCTGCCTCTCATCCGGGATCCTGTTCCCTCGGCAATGCCGGACCGCCACCACCTGGTGCCAGGTGGAACCTTTGATGAGACCCTGGGGTCTTGGCACCCAACAACCATCTCCAGAAGGCCTTTTTTACCCTCAGCGCCAGGCGCCAGTCTCGGCCTCTGGCAGCGGCGTGGGTCGGAAAGGCCTGGGGCCTGTGTTGTTCACCAGCAGCACCGAACCTGGTACCAGGTGGAAACGCGGGCGGAACGGATCGAATGATTGACGGCTCCTTGAAGAGCACCGGGCCTCGAGCCCAGGAACTGTCCGTCCTTCAGGGTGCTGAAAAGAGGGTCTCGGTTACCTTGCTCCTCTGCCGGCACCGCGGGCAGGAGAAAGAAGCAACCTCGGGGATTCATTACGCCTAGAGTTACGTAGTTAGCCTAGAGATGTGTTCTCCGCCTACCCATCTCCTCAAAGAAATCCAGGCGGGTGGCGGGGAAAGAGAAGGAAGCAATGAAATTCTGTAAAGGACAAGGGCTAAGAAACCGAGTGGGTTGGGATGTGGGAGAGGAAAGAAAGAATTATGAAAGAAAGAGTGGACTAGCGAAGGTACGTGGTAGAACCTAGAGCTGAGCATCCAGGCAGCCCAGGAAAAAAGAGTACACTGGGTCTCCTGTTATTAGAAGGAAGCATATCAGATCAACAGGCAGGCTCCACTCTAAAAGGACTTAATTTCATGAGCCTCTACGTAAGACAAAATGAAACTTCCTATCAGTGTCACTAAAAGTGCAAGAACTGTCTTCGTGGGATGAGTTCATTCTTCTCTGAGCACTGACAAAATGAAAGGCAGCTAAATCCTATTTTGCGGGCATTTCTGAAGATCTGGAGCACAGCTGTCCAAGTGAAATGTGATGTGATTACATGTTTGGTGGAAATTTCTCACAGACACATTAAAAGTGAAATGAATCTAAATACTGCATTTTAACCCAACAATATTCATAAATATTTTCATTTTACACATAACACAAACATTTTACTTTTTAGGAGCACTAAGTCTTAAGTCCATTGACTGATTTATGTCTACAGCAGGTCTTGATCTGATTGGCCACATTTCATGTGCTCAATAACCTTATGTGTCTCATGGCTACCAGGTTGGACAGCCCAATACAGAATGTCTTAATCCAAGTCAGGTTTCTGGTGGACTAATTGATGTAGGATGTAATTGATGTAATAAAACTATTATTATTTATTTATTTTTGCCTTTACTCATTTAAAAAATATTTTGAGGAAATTATGCTTTCTTGCAATGAATCTCACAATAGTTTGTTCCTCTAACTTTCTTTTCCGTCTAGACTTTTTGATATAATGAGTATAAAAAGGTAAAACAAAGCAGAGTGGTTCTCAAATTTTCAAGGGCAACTGCAGATTATCTGAGCACGCTTGCCAAGAAGGAGCCTCCCAGACGCCACCTCCAGAGAATTGGATTTGGTGCCTCAGGGCAGGGGTGCAGTTCTGACAAGTGTTCTGATGTCACAGGCCCCGGACTTCCTTTGGGAAGTGTTGGTGTAGAGTTTAAGATGGTAAAGCCGGGTTTGGAAGCAGGTGTGGGGATAGAGAGTCCAATCAGTGGCCGAGTAGCTCTGGCTTCAGATGATCTCGGATTTGAATCCCAACGTCACCATTTACTACCTGTGTGCTCTTGGGCAAATTACTTAACCATTCTGTGCCTCAGTCTTCTCATCTGTAAAAATAGAACGTAATAATAGCAGTCATTTTTGTGTTTTAGTGTTTTATTAAGAACACTTGAGATAATGCATGGGCAAGGTTAGGCACAGAGCCTGGGATCTAGGAGGTGCTAAAAACGCTCCTATTGTTAATGACTCAAATACCCGAGAGGTTCATAACTTCACTCCTTGCACTAAAATCTACGAAATAAAGGGGAGAATATGATCACCTTTAAACTCCTCTTCTTTTTGTGCCAGCAGATGAGGACAGCCCATCTGAAGACAGGAATGACCTAAAGGCGTCCCCCACCCTGGGCAAGAGGAAGAAGCGGAGGCACAGGTACAGGGCCAGGCAGTCCTCTCTGCCTGCCTTTCCTTGGGACACAGCCCAAGGTTTCTGGCACCTGCATCTGAGAATTTATGGCCCTGCGTGATGGCAGGCCCAATGACCTCCTGGTTGGCAGTGGGAAGAGCACAGAAGCCATTTGGGAAGATAATTCGGCAGTCCCAGGAGGCTGGGAAAATGCTACAGTCTTGGTAGTATTTTTTTTCGGTAGCATTTTAAAGACACAATTTTGTGGGTCTGTCAAATAGATTTTGTCAGAATGAATGGATGGAATTCATTAAGAAAGAGCTAAAGGACTGTTTTTGTTTGAATCAAACTTCTGGACTACATCAGCTAATCATTCAGAGGCGGGGAGTGCTGTTATCATGAGGTGGCTTCTGAGGTGCTGACAGTGGGGGAGGCAGGCACGGTGATCCTTAAGGCCAGGGATGCTGCTTTCCCCAGGGGACTCGTGCCGACGTGGGTGTTTTGGGGTCCTTGCAGGACAGTTTTCACTGCTCACCAGCTGGAAGAGCTGGAGAAGGCGTTCAGCGAGGCCCACTACCCTGACGTGTATGCCCGAGAAATGCTGGCTGTGAAAACCGAGCTCCCTGAAGACCGGATACAGGTGTCGGGGTCCCTTTTCTCCTTTTCGAAGACACATAGAGAACGTGTCATTCCCACACTCAGTCAGCCAATCAGTAGTCCTTCTCTACAGATTCCTTTGCACAGAAAACGAGGGTCCCTTAGCTGAAGGCACCACAAGAGCATGTCCCTGTGACCCTCATGCCTTTTTTCCTTTTATTATTATTAATATCAAATTATTCTTTAAAATCACACAATAATGTGTGCTGCACCTAGAAACTATATAAAGATATGCCAATGGGGTGGGGGGAGACTACCTCTCCATCTCAAACCCTGAAAGAAATCAACATAAGTGCCTGAGTAGACCTTTCCGCACATTGTGGAGCACATTATCTGCCCCTGCATATGTACGCGCATACACATGTCGACGTGCATATGTACACGCTCACATGCATGGGTAGAAGTTTGCTTTTGTTTTTGTCAGAAGATATGTCACTCTTTTTTAACAGCGACACCATATTTCATAATAGTCTTTCACTAACATAATGTTTTTAATGAGAAGTATCACCAGCAATCCAATAGCCTCAGCTTGGAAGGAGCGATTGCCCCAGTGAACGCTTCCCTGTAACTGACCTCTTCACACAATGTGGGAAAAGGGAGTTTGATTCCTTAGTTTTTTCATTCCTGACTCTATGGAAACTTTAGTGGACGTGGTCACTCGTGTCCCTAACGCGCTGAATGCCCGTGAGTCTGGAGTGCACGTGGGCGCCGCTGGGGGCTCCTGGGTGCCCTCCCGGGGGCGGCTGGTTGGCTCTCAGGAGCTATTTCCTTCAGAAATAACATGGGATCCTGCTGGGGCGAGGAGCTCTGAGCCCAGGGACGCCGCCAGCGCTCCTCCAGGCGCCCCTCTTCACTGTCTCTTCCGTGTGTCCTCTGCTTTTCCTCCTGCCTCCAACCAGGTCTGGTTTCAAAACCGCAGGGCCAAATGGCGCAAGCGGGAGAAGCGCTGGGGCGGCAGCAGCGTGATGGCCGAGTACGGGCTGTACGGGGCCATGGTGCGCCACTGCATCCCGCTGCCCGACTCCGTGCTCAACTCCGCCGAGGGCGGCCTGCTCGGCTCCTGCGCGCCCTGGCTCTTGGGTAAGAAAGGGCCCCCCGGGAGCGTGTGGTTCCGGGTGTTGGGGGAGGTAGGGGGATCCCCGGGGGTTCCCACCGAGGCAACCGTTTCCAAAGCAAGGCAACGTCAATTTACTGAGGTTCAGGCCCCGAACCTTACTTTTTATTTTTATTTAGTAACAAAGCTTGCAGTAACTGGACGGCTGCCTCATGTTTCACAGAGACTGTCTAGGCTCCGTGAAAAAGCCTCGCCGGGCTGCACATGCTAAATATGTATTTGGGATTTAAGGGTGAAACGACATCATTGCATTATGTGAAATATGTTTCCCGAGTCTTGAATGCTGTTAGGATTTTTAGACCATACAATTTAGGGCACTTAGTGATAGGACAGGGCGGTGCCGACCAGCGACCCCGGGAGACCCTGAGCCCCTCCATCTGAGTCAGGAGGGCTGACTGCGGGCTTGGTTCTGCCATGAAGAACCTGCTGTGTGGCTTTTATGTCCCTGAGATGTTTGGTGCTTAAACAGCCTTGCTGCTGAGGTCCAAACTTCGGGGTTGGGCACTCTCAGGAGGCTCCACCCCTGTTGCTCTGTTTGCTGTTGCCAGAAACTAACAGGTAGGGGTGACAGGTTGTGGGAATGAGTCACAGATGAGGACCTCCGCGAGGATTAGTTAGGAGGATCATGGTGGCGTTTTAGATTTGGATGGAGGAAGGTTTTTGCTCAGTGAACGTTTTTGAATACCTACCAAGCAGCCCTACCCTGGGCGCTGGAGATCCCAATCATAAACATGTTTTGACTTTGCTCTCAAGGATTGAAACACTAGAGAGAGCATTGTGGGCAGCGACCCAAGCCAGCTCATCTGAAATTGCACAAGCAGGTTGGGGAGGGCACGTTCTGGCATCCGCAGGACCGCAGCCTTGGGGGAAGCGGACCCAATGCCAATCACCATGTCGTCCAAAGCACCTTTGCTGGATGTCACCCTGGGGCAGACACCTGCTTTCAACCCCGAAGGTGGGAGTTACCTATCTGCCTCTCCTGTAGGCCCCAGGGACAGGCACTGACAAGGATAATTCTAATGGGATTTAGAGAAGAACAACAATAAGAAACTTTACTTCATTGGTGAATTTAAATGTTTATTTTTTCCTTTTCTGTTGCAAGGGATGCATAAAAAATCCATGGGGATGATAAGGAAGCCAGGAAGTGAAAAGTTGGCAGGACTCTGGGGCTCTGACCGCCTCAAAGAAGGTTCCAGCCGGAGTCAGGCAGGACCTCAGAGAGGCTCGGATAAAGTGAGCCCTGAGAATGCCTTGGAAGATGTGGCGATGGACCTCTCCAGCTCTGCCCGGCCGGAGACCAAGAAAGTGCTTCCAGGGGCTGGTGCTCAAGGAGAATCCAACTCCACAGTGCCGGAGGGGTCCCAGCCAGGGAAGGTGGGAGCCATATGAGACCAACAGGTTTCACCGTCCAAGCCTGAAAATGTGCATATTCCTCACTGGCATTTTCCAAAAGACAAAAATGGTCCAAGACTTATACTCTGTTTGATTTTCTTCTTACGTCAAGATAAAATGCAATGCCACTTGCTTTAAGAGGACAGATGAGTGACTTAAGGAAAATTCTATTTCATTCTAGAATGGAAACGGACTCTTAATGGCACTTGAACCAGCTAACTTGGTGCAGAACTTTTGATTCTCTTTTGTAACTTGAGCAGGGAGGAACTGAAGTTTAAAAAGCATTTCACTGCTGGGCGTCATTTGAGATGTGTGTTTCAATGTACTGTGTAGATGAATAGGTTAGGTCTTATCTCCTCATTCTTAATTAGGAAATATAAAATTCTTTAACCTCCAGAAAAATCTGCTGTTATTGTAGTGAAGACTCCATGCAGACACATGAGTGAATTATATTGTCTTGACCTTGAACTTGGCCTTGGGCATTTCGGTTTTCATGTTAGGCAGCAATTTTGTGTTTTCCTGAGTGTCACTTGATAGGCTGTGCATCTTGGACTCAAAGAAAGCCATACGCTGGGCGTGTCTGCATTTCCTTTGGAAATAGCATGAGGTCAGGTCTGAACAATGGTCTGATATCTGTTGTAAGTCAGACCAGGCTTGTGGTCCTTTAAAACTTATGATTGAAAGCACTTTAGTGACCTGGATTTTGTGAATGTTTCCTGCATTTCCTTTGCCATTTATTTATTATTTAAAAATAAACGTTTGTGGTGTGTTTGCTTCTCAAGGTACTCCCTCCATTACACACGTGCACAGCTCCGCTACCTCTGATCCCCGCCGGGCTCTCCCCTCAGCCCTTCCCAATCTGGGGTGTGTGGCATCTATTACACACGTGCACAGCTCCGCTACCTCTGATCCCCGCGGGGCTCTCCCCTCAGCCCTTCCCAAT
Organism: Leontopithecus rosalia; assembly: GCA_028533165.1. Lineage (NCBI taxonomy): Eukaryota > Metazoa > Chordata > Mammalia > Primates > Cebidae > Leontopithecus > Leontopithecus rosalia. The sequence goes on along the minus strand of CM052652.1, from coordinate 149,555,262 downwards.
CTGGGGTGTGTGGCCTCTATTACACACGTGCACAGCTCTGCTACCTCTGATCCCGGCCGGGCTCTCCCCTCAGCCCTTCCCAATCTGGGGTGTGTGGCCTCTATTACACACGTGCACAGCTCTGCTACCTCTGATCCCCGCCGGGCTCTCCCCTCAGCCCTTCCCAATCTGGGGTGTGTGGCATCTATTACACACGTGCACAGCTCTGCTACCTCTGATCCCCGCCGGGCTCTCCCCTCAGCCCTTCCCAATCTGGGGACGTGTGGTGCATTTTATTCATTCTTCAGGCTGCAGCTCTTACCATGTGTTGCTTTGTCAACTCCTCTTGGGCAGCAACTGTGTCTGATTCACTCTTTGGAGATTGGAATGCAGAGAGATACCTTCTAGTTGATGGGAAAATATGGCGCTTCATGAAGAAGACAGGGCAATGCGAGGAAAGTGTGGAACGGCCACTTGTGAGGGCTTTCTCGGTGATCTGTCAGGCCAGGCTTGATGCTCCCATCTCTGCCTGTGCTAGTACCATACTCTTGTGAAAATTAAACATCACCAGTTCCTTCCTGTAGCAACAGAGAATGATGAGCCCTGTGCTCTTGTATTCATTCTGGCAGACAGAGACCATAACAGGCCTGATACTGCACCGACAATGAACAGCTGGTATGAACTCTAGAAGTTCTGTCTTTCCTGTGTAGAAGCAGCCCTGGCTCTGGGCTCTGTGGCCACACTGGTTCTGCCTTCCAGAGGGTTCTCAACACATTTCCTCATGTTTACTCCTCAGTTGTTGCATCCATCCCTCTTCGTTAGCTCACCCAGGATTGAGTTTGGCAGAGGGAACCAGTAAGCTCTGCAAGCTGTAAACATCACACTTAGGCAAACAGGCAGCCACTAAAACTACAACAGTAAAGGTGCATTTATTAACGTGGACTCATGCTCACAAAATGCTGCTGAGTAAAAAGTCCCTAAATAAAAGAAAAAAGATAGAATTAGAAATAAACACACTTGTAAAACAGAATGAAAATGAAATAATAACCTTAACAACTGGTTTTGCATACAAAATATACAAGTAGTGGACTTGTATATTTTGTGTGATATTACAAAGAGAAAGGAGACATAGAAAGTGGCACAAGAAGGCTGGGCGCGGTGGCTTAAGCCTGTAATCCCAGCACTTTGGGAGGCCGAGGTGGGTGGATCACGAGGTCGAGAGATCGAGACCATCCTTGTCAACATGGTGAAACCCCGTCTCTACTCAAAATACAAAAAATTAGCTGGGCATGGTGGCACATGCCTGTAATCCCAGCTACTCAGGAGGCTGAGGCAGGAGAATTGCCTGAACCCAGGAGGCAGAGGTTGCGGTGAGCGGAGATTGCGCCATTGCACTCCAGCCTGGGTAACAAGAGCGAAACTCCATCTCAAAAAAAAAAAAGGAAGTGGCACAAGAGAAAGGGGCTAAAGCACTGAAGTAAAAACGGAAGGATGCTTTCTTAACATAAGGAACTGTCTTTGCGGCAGATTAATATTTTATAATGTGCACATACACACGTGTGTATAGGTACATGTATGAGATGAGGGCATCGTCTTTGAGGAGGCTTTGCCACTCTAGCCACGTGACCTTACATGAATGACGCCACCTCTCCGATCTCTCGGTTTTTCAACTGTAAAGTGGGGATAACAGCAGGATACTCATTTTTCTGAAGATTAAATGAGATGGCATGAGTAATGTATTTGGCTCAGTTTCTGGTGTAACCGAGGAAGGAGCAAATTAAACATTAGCTATTATGACTGAAATTATTGGCATTTCTATTAACATCAAAAGCCAAATGAGAGAGTTTGACAAAGGGAACCACGGAATAACAGCCTGGTGGAATGGTCTGCGTCAGTAACTGGAGAAGAGCTCCAGGAGCACGCAAAGCGTCATCCTAAGAGCAGCGCCCGCTGCGTCACTGGGCTGCTCTCTCCCTGGCCGGGCAAGGACCGGGAGCTCAGCTGGCCACGCCCCGCAGACGACAACCGCTGTCCCGTGTGACTGGAGGCTGCAGACGAGAACTGAGCTGCTCCAGACCATCAGCGGGAACCCAGGTGGTTTCTGTCCTTCTGCCTGCCATCCTTGGACTTTCCTTCTCAAGCCTGTCCCTGCAAGGTCACTGGAGGCTCCCGAAGTCCAGACGTTGCGGTGGAGACGACTTATGGCCACACTTCATGGAGGAGTAAACCCCCACCTGCAAGCAGGCTCCCTCACTCCTCATTGGTCAGCACTGCACGTCACGCTCAGGCCAAGTGGGCTTGTCACTCCTCATTGGTCAGCACTGCACCTCACGCTCAGGCCAAGCGGGCTTGTCACACCTCATTGGTCAGCACTGCACGTCACGCTCAGGCCTAAGCAGGTTCGCTCAATCCTCATTGGTCAGCCCTGCGTGTCACGCTCAGGCCTAAGAAGGCTCCCTCACTCCTCATTGGTGAGCACTGCACCTCACACTCAGGCCAAGTAGGCTCCCTGTCACTCCTCATTGGTCAGCACTGCATGTCACGCTCTTATCAGGCTAACTCACTCCTCATTGGTCAGCACTGCACGTCACACTCAGGCAGGGCAGGCTCCCTCACTCCTCATTGGTCAGCACTGCACGTCACGCTCAGGCCTAAGCAGGCTCACTCACTCCTCATTGGTCAGCACTGCACCTCACGCTCACTCAGGTCAGGCTCCCTCACTCCTCATTGGTGAGCACTGCACGTCACGCTCAGGCCTAAGGAGGCTCCCTCACTCCTCATTGGTCAGCACTGCACATCACGCTCAGGCCAAGCAGGCTCCTTCACTCCTCATTGGACAGGACTGCACGTCACACTCAGGCCTAAGCAGGCTCCCTCACTCCTCATTGGTGATCACTGCAAGTCACACTTAGGCCTAAGCAGGCTCCCTCACTCCTCATTGGTCAGCACTGCACCTCACGCTG
>CM052652.1:149523349-149551820 GCA_028533165.1 Leontopithecus rosalia | reverse complement strand
ACAGTGGGGGTGAGAGTCAGGAGGTTTCCCAGGGCTGCATCTGCCTGTGCTGACCCGGCATCACCTGTGCCTAAGGTAACAGTGGGGGTGAGAGTTGCAAGGTTTCCCTCTCCGGGTCAGCCAGGATTGTAACACAGACTTCCCGGCCACCTGCCAGCTTCCTGCATCGCTACCAGCATCCCAACCTCTACCAGCCCCACAGGGTTTGTTTTCAGGGCACAGGCTGTAAGTCTGAACATTGATCTTCCAGCCAAGGAGGACTGTGATGGTCGTGGACACCTTGGAGGCCACCGCACGAGGCCCATGAGCAGGAAAGCATTGTGTTCTGTGGCAGTGGCGTGTCTGCCAGCAGGACAACCAGCACCAATGTCAGGGAACTTTCCTCAGAGAAGGGAAAAAGAAAACCTCACATCAGAAACCTCACATGACCAGGACAAGGACCTCACATCCCTCAAGCTGCAATTACAGGTAACACTTTTCACTCAAACAGTAAATAGAAGTAGTCACCTGGTACCAAGCCTGGCTGAGGTCTGCAAAAACATTTTGGACGACATCTGTTAATTTTTATTTTTGAGATGGAGTCTGCCTCTTTCGCCCAGGATGGAGTGCAGTAGCACAATCCTGGCTCACTGCAGTCTCCACCTCCAGGTTAAGGTGATTCTCCTGCCTCAGTTTCCCAAGTAGCTGGGACTACAGGCACACATCACCACACCCAGCTAATTTTTGTATTTTTAGTAGAGACAGGGTTTCACCATGGTGGCCAGGTTGGTCTCGAACTCCTGACCTCAAGTGATCCGCCCGTCACAGTGTCCCAAAGTGCTGGGGTTACAGGCGTGAGCCACCACGACTGACCCTGTTTATTTTTATAGACGGAATAATAAGCATTTTGCCAGGGCCCTTTCAGTGCCATGAACCTGACACTGCTCTTAGCTTCCACAGGCTGGCGGCAGTCCTGAGAATTCTCACATGGTTTATGTTTAACCACACATCTCCGCAGGCCTCCAGCCCTGCTCACGGACTGAACCGCTATTTAGCAGGCACTCAGCACGCCCACAGGCAGCGTCCAGCCAAGGGGGCGTCGCGCACAGCCCACCTGCCCCAGGGTCCAGGCACCCCTGAGAGACTGATGGAGGTGCTTGGGGGATGCCATGGCGCTTGGGGGATGCCATGGCGCTTGGGGGGGTGCCATGGCGCTTGGGGGGTGCCATGGCGCTTGGGGGATGCCATGGCTGGGCCCTCCCTGCTGGACCTCCAGATGTCCAGTTGGCTCCTTCCACCCCACCCCCTAAGAGAGGGTTTTCATCTTTTACTGAAGAGCAACTCCCCGGGCAGCGGCCTCAAGTTCCTTCTCAGAAGGAGGTTTGTTCGCAGGTGAATGGAGCTGGGCCCACCGTGGCGAGGAGCGGCTGCAGCAGCCTGAGTTTTCAGAGCCCCCTGCACTCCAGTGCCGAGGGGCCACCTGGGGTCTGCTCAGTTGTCCAGCGGGGCCCGAGGCTCCCAGGCAGCAGAATACTGTGGGGCCGAAGGCTCCCAGGCAGCAGAATACTTTGGGGCCCGAGGCTCCCAGGCAGCAGAATACTTTGGGGCCCGAGGCTCCCAGGCAGCAGAATACTGTGGGGCCGAAGGCTCCCAGGCAGCAGAATACTGCGGGGCCCGAGGCTCTCAGGCAGCAGAATACTGCTGGTCTGTGGACCACACCGCGTCTGCAACCAGGGACTAGACATAAGAAATGGATGCTGTATTGGCTGAAGGAGCCGTGGCCAAGGCTGGTGGAGGCTGTGATGGGCCTAAGGGTGCCTGAGGTCTGGGGGAGGGACGAGCAGGACAGGCCCACCAGGAGCTGCAGCAGATCCACTGGTGTCACTCGTCTGCATCCAAATGTCAACGTGAGCAAAGTTTTAGAAAGTTTGGTGAATTTGGTCTGTGATAAAATTGGAGTTCAAGAGACGAACAGGAAACTACAAGTACCTTGTCACCCCCAAGTCACCGAGTGGCAGGGCAGTGACCGCTGCTCTCCGGTGCGGACCTGCCTGTCCGAATGCTCCTCCTCCACGTCCCCTCACTCCTGTTTCCCAGCCACATGTTCCTCCTCACTGCTTCAGGACCCCTGCCCCAGATCTGCCCCTGTCTCCTCAGGGCTGTTCATCTTGGTCCACAGGACCTCAGCTGAAATGTCACCTCCTCCAAGAGGCCTTCCTGACTATTCAGCTCACAGTGGCCACCCAGCTATGCTCTGCCGTGTGCTTGGGGATTGTTTGTTACTGCAACATACCCCAATCCATACTGACACAAAGGCACCCAGTGAAGACCTGCTGAGTGATTGGACAAGAAGAGCATGGAGCCGCCTTCAGGAGAGTAATCACGTTTGACGATTGTGTGCAATGGGGACCTAGAAACTCACAGTTTAGGGGCACAGTGGGCCTGAGGCATCTCTGTAAGGCTAAGGTGAGCCTCAGGCAAAGGGGGCTTGCATGGAGAACCAAGGTGCTCACGGACACAGCAGCCCCGACAGGAAGCGGACTGGGGGAGGCCAGTGCAAACCCCCAGTGCACACAGCATCTTCGGACGCGGGCTGGGCACCTAGAAGCTGCTTAAGGAATCAAAGACTAAAACGCTCAGCTTAAAAACAAAAGGCTCTTCCGAAGACGATTTTATTTATTGTCCCACCCTCCGAAGGCGCTGAGAGTGTGGCCAGGATGGACCGGCTCTTACTGTGTCTCATTCTGCTGTGTTCACGTTCACTTTTCCTGGATAAGAGCGTTTCCAAAGCCAAATATGCTCCTGAGACTCAGAGAGCCCCTCCCCGGCAGCCAGACTCAGCACACGGGCGCCTCCCTCACACCTTGAACATTCCTGATGCTGCTTTCAGAAGACCCCATCCCTTCAGTGAGAATCTCAAGACCCTAAGGGCTGCCAAAGTGAACAAAAAGGCCAGGGCTCCATCCAAGCCGGGTAGCCCTGCTCTGTCAATGGGCGCAGCACGGGTGTTTGGTAAGTTGTCCCCAGACAGAGGGGAAGGCCCAGGCTGCCACCGGGCGCGGAGGCCACGAGGGCTCACAGTACCTGTAGGTGATCCTCACTTCAGTCCCAGGCTCATCGCGCTCCCAGATCAAAGCGACGCTCTCGGGGGACTTCTGAACATGCTGATCCAAGCAGTTGACTGTACAAAAAGAGGGTTAGCAGATGTTACGCTTGGTGCTTTGGGAGTGAGAATTCGGCCAGGGAGGGGGTTGGAAGGGGTCTAGTTCACTATGGCTCTCTCTGCTCAGGCTGACAAGGACCTGTCCTCATCAGCGATGATGTTTCTACCTCTTTGCAAGGAGAAGGGTAAACAAACATGATCCCAGAGGTACAAAGTAATGTCCTGCAAATATTCTGAAATGGTCGCTTCACACCAGGGGACCCAACCCTGGCTGCCTATTGGCATCTCCTGCACCATCCCCAGAGACCCTACCCAATGGGCCTTGGGCTTACAAAGCTCCCTGGTTGGTTCTGAAGTGCAGCCAGGGCGGGTACTGCAGTCTGAGCTGCTGGAGAGAACACTCAGTGCAAACAGGTCGTTTGTTTCAGGGCGTGGCTTCTGCAGTTCCCAAGTGCCCAGTGCTGACCTGCCCCCAGGGTTAGAGGTGCAAGAAGGGACAAGGACCTAACTCCCCAATGTGTTCACCCAGTAAACCAGCTCTGTTCCAAGAAGTGGCTTGGAACAAAGACCCAGCACCCAGTAAACCAGCTTTGTTCCAAGAAGTGACTCGTGATGGGGAAATGTCTTCCTGGTTTTCCGGAAGGCTCTGCTCCCCTCCCTCTCCATTACCCAAGCTTCCATCACATGACCCGCCGGCAGAAACAGGTCAGCTCTGCGCCATACCCTGAGCTGAGGATTAGCAGCGGGGGGCTCCTCCGCTGGCAGGCTGGTCACTACTGATTTGATTCCAGAGGTGAGTCCCTCCGGCAACCCTCAAGCCAGCTCTCCTCACTCACTGGCCCATCAGTGGGTCCCCAGGTATGCAGAGACTCAAGCCCCGTGGCTCTGGAGGCAGCAGCACCTGCCCCCCAGTCTCTCAGGGTCACCCCTGTATCCTCTTTGTAAATTATGCCTCAAAAAATATTGTAAACGAAGACAGATATGAGGAAAAAAACTGTTGACACTGGTAGCAGACACAGGAAAGTTCTCTGAACTACGATTCATAGAAAAATAGAGAAGAAATGCCCAAAACACAGAAGACAAACTACGAAGGGGCTCAGTGGCAGACCCGAATTTACATAAGGAACCCGACGTGTGTGTGTGTGTGTGTGTGTGTGGCCACGGGAACCTCTGTTCACTGTGGTCGTGCAGGTGCAGCATTAACCCCATAGCGTTTTGCTGGGTATTGAGTACTGTCTTAGGAGCAAAGAGAAGGGGCACATAACCCTGAGATGGTTTCACTCAACCAGTCCTGGGCGCCAGTTCTGATCAAGGCACCACTCCGAGCACCAAGGGAAACGCCAGGGCAGATTCGCAGCCCCTGCTGTGCGTGCAGGAGACAGACGCAAACGTAAGAAACATGCAAAAGTGACCGAGCACAGAAGGTCGGCGGTGGCAGCTCCTAACACTCGTCCAAACAGCAATGGAGCTGAATTCACCCTGGGGAGGCAAACGCTGGGAAGTTGGGACCGAAACCGTAATTACTGCAAGAGTTTCCACTAGGACCACGCGCCCCCCCCCCAGCGTCTCCCAGTGCGGATGGGGACACCAAGGCCCGAGAAGTTAAGCTGCCTGCTCAAGGTCACACAGGACAGAGCAGGATTCAATGCAGCAGATTGGCTCCACAGTCTGTCCCACCACCCTACCCTCCACAGTCACCCAATAATAACAGCCCAGGTCTTCACCAGGCAGTGAAGAACTGCTCTATGCCACAAGTGGGAAGAAGGCGAGCTTTGCCAGTAGTGGGGGAAGAGGGGTACGAATCAGGCTTGGTCTTACAGACGGAGGAGGCAGAACACTTGAGAACGGTGAGGCCGACTCAGGCAGACGAGAGGAACACATAAACCCTGAAGGAGATGGAAAAACAGCCCAGCTGCCAGGGAGAAAATCCATCGCGGGTGCAGCAGACATTAGCCAACTTGGCCCCTAAGCTGAGTCCAGCGTACAGATGTGCTGCCCACCCTGACTAGGTGTGCAGGTGTGTGTGCAGGGGTGTGTGTGTGTGTGCAAATCCAGTCCAATATTTAAAAATCAAGAGCTTTCACATGAAAGCCGTGAACTTCTGGCTTCTGAACAATCGGCAGAAGCCTGTCCCTCCACAGAGGGTCCTATGCCCTGCTGCCTGCCTGTCACCTCCAGCAACTCTGCACAATGAAAAGCCCAGGAATGCCTAGCCGATCGACACCGGCTGCAGTCCCCGGGGAAGCTGGTCACAAACGCAAACCTTCAGCCCTACCCAGACCTGCTGAGTCTCACCAGCCTCATAAGAAGCCCCAGGAGATGTGAACCCATCCCATGCTCACACCTGGGTAGCTCTGCCGGATACACTTGATCCACTCCGAATTTGATCCTCAAGCCCCCGGAAGAGTGGCCTGCCCAGGTATAGATGAGCAAATGCTTCCGCGTGGCCAAGTGACCTGCCCAAGGCCCCAGCCAGGATGAAACAGGAAGAGACAGAGCCACACTGGGCACTTCACCCTGGGATTCATCTTATCGCCTCACCTGCTCCCACAGCAACCTGGGCGCAAGGACACTTCTCAGAGAGAGAGTGACTGCCCAACTTCAAATAGGCCGAGCCTCCCAGCCCAGCAGAACATCCTGCACTGTCTTATACCAAGCAGGAAGGCAGAGCTGAGGAAGGTGGAGAGGGGCAGGTCAGCCCCAGATAGACAGCACCCAGGTGCAGCTGGGTGGCCCATGAGATCAGCCTGGTGTCCCCGTCTTCCCTGGGGCTGACAAGTGGCCTGAGTCCAGCAGATCAGAATGGAACCCCAAGTACAGTGTTCCCCAGGAGCCCTCCCCACAGGCCGAAGGTGCTCAAAAAGTGGCCTCCAAGGCCCCAATGACCTGCCTCTCCCTGCTGGCTGGGCCACATCTGGTGAGCTCCCCTGCCCTGGGGCCTTTGCTCCGGCTCCTCCTCGCCTGGGGCGCTGTGCTCTCCTCACAGCCACGCTGCAGGTCACAGCCCAAGGTGCTAACTCTCCCAAGTGCCTTGCTGCCCTGGACCCTGCACACCCCCCCAACCCTGCCAGGGGCTTGCTGCCTGCTGTGCTCCCTTGGGCGAGGGCCAAGTGTCCAGAGCACAGAGCTGAGGAATGGATCGCTTGCATCCTCTAGCCAGAGGGGCATACTGGGGTATAAGTGGCACCAGGTGGTTCTCCCCTGCCCCACCCAAGGGAGGGAGCAGACCCTTCTTCCTGTCTGTGGCTACATCCCTTGAGTAGAAGACGTTCTTTTTTTGGCCCAAATCAGCGCTTCTCAACCTTGAGTGTCACCAGAAGTCCAAGAGGATGTGTTAGCTGCAGCCGGTGTGTCCGCCCCTGCTCTGGGCATCTGTGTTTCTAATAAGATCCCAGTGTTGCAGCCGCTGCTGGTCCTGGGCGCCGACTCTGACCGTGTGTGCACATGGACTTCCATGCACATCTACTTTCTATGCAGATGCCAGATTTCCAAGGGTTTTCTTTTTCCTTTTGGGGCTGGGGAGATTACATACATTTGCCAGCCTCACGAGCCACTGGCTGGCAGCCTGGAGTCACCACTAAAACCGAGGGTCTGAAGTCCAGCCCCTCTCCAACCACTCACCGCCACAGACAAGGCACATGTCATTTAATGCAAGCACATTTCCTAATCCATGGAGTGGGTATGATGATCCCTGGTCTCGGTGGAACTGAAAAGATTAGGTGCCATGTGATTGTTTCTGGTTGTGGGTCAGACAGAGTCACTGTGTCCCCCAGGAAGGCAAACAGGACAACGGTCCCCCCACCAGACTGTTCTGGCCACCACAGCTGGTGCTCAGATTGCACGAGCACCCGGAGAAAGCACCGTGTGGGGCCTGGGGGACAGTGGCCCTAACACCCCATGTGCACATGATTCTCAGCTATAGGTATGGTTCCTGTTAGTGCTTCCATTTGGGGAATGAAAAGGAGGAAGGGAGGGGAAGGAAGGGGCAAGAAGGTGAGGAAGGACAGAAAAGAGGCAGGAAGAGGGAAAAGGAGGGAGGAAGACAAGAAACTTAAAAAAAAATTTCTGCCCAAAGAACTGGGCAGTGGGACAAGAAAATTCCATTTCTCAGCATTTCCAAGAAGAGTTGGGCAAGAATCTATGGCAATTTAAGGTGTCTGAAACTCCACCTCTGATTTCCAGCCTTTCCCACGTTTACCAGCACATGATGACCCGTCCTTGCCCTCTCGGTGGCCCGCACCATCTCACACTGCCCTATGTTGCTCAGTGGTCCCCACTACAGGACACAATGCCACTCCCCAAGGGCAGGGACTGTGTCCCTAAGATTCCCTTATCATGGGGGTTGGGCCTGGGAATGACATCACAACTCCCTTCCCACCCCAGTGCGGACTTATTCACTTACTGACTTACTGGTCATGTCCTCGTTAGAACATGGGCTCTGTGGTATTGAGCATTTTCTGGATTATTCATTGCGATACATGAATTGGAGCCTTTATTTCCACATCTGTGCAATGGGACCACTTCACTTCACGTTGGTGCCATGAGGATGGGACAGCCGTGCAGAGCAGAGGGCCGGCCACCCAGGGCGCTCCATCCAGCTCACAAACGCCCAGGGGCCTGTCCCGGGGCCTAACACAGTTGCAGGCAGTCAGCCAATGCCTGTGGCCGGGGCAGGGGTTTGGTGTTTCGTTGCAAATGGCACTACAAGAGTGTTGGCATCATCAACCTGACACACACGTAGGAATTTTCAAGAACTCTTGTTGATTAAATGCATTCCTTACATGCACACAGCCCAACCGAAAGTGAACCCAGCATATGGAAGTTCAATTTGAATAGGGAGTTACTATCTTACTATTCAAAAAAGGATTCACGATGGGTTTTTTTCTCCACCCCCCCTTTTTTTTTTGAGACAGAGTCTCACTGCATTGCCCAGGCTGGAGTGCAGTGGTGTGATCTCAGCTCACTGCAACTTCCACCTCCTGGGCTCAAGAACTCCTCCCACCTCAGCCTTCCAAGTAACTGGGACTACAGGTGTGCACAACCATGCCCAGCTAAATCTTATTTTTGTTTTTAAGAGATGGGGGTCTCATTGTGCTGCCCAGGCTGGTCTCAAACTCCTGGGCTTAAGCAATCGACCCACCTCAGCCTCCTAAAGTACTGGAATTACAGGCATGAGCCACAGCGCCTGGCACACAATGGACTTTCTTTTAATAGCAATCTTCCCTGGCACGCTTTGAAATATTACGTCAGTCACAAAAATTGTTTTGGACAATTTTCCCAAAGCATCTGTTATTGAAAGTAAGTCATGCCCCTGACAGCTGGGAAGGACTTGCGTTCCTCAGGAGGATCCTCCTTCTAAGATTAGGGGTTCCATTTTCATGTAGAGTTCCCCGGAAAACCTTAGAAAAGTTACTTCAATCACTGGAATCAGCGGGAGGGAAATGAAGCACGGGCGTGTGGCGTCTTGCCACTATCAGGGTCCTGCCTTTGAACTACTGGAGGCATGCCACCAAGACAAAGGAATTACAGCAAAGGGCCAGGCGCGGTGGCTTACGCCTGTAATCCCAGCACTTTGGGAGGCCAAGGCGGGTGGATCACGAGGTCAAGAGATGGAGACCATCCTGGTCAACATGGTGAAACCCCGTCCCTACTAAAAATACAAAGATTAGCTGGGCGTAGTGGCACATGCCTGTGATCCCAGCTACTCAGGAGGCTGAGGCAGGAGAATTGCCTGAACCCAGGAGATGGAGGTTGCAGTGAGCCAAGATCGCACCATTGCACTCCAGCCTGGGTAACAAGAGCGAAACTCCATCTCAAAAAAAAAAAAGGAACTACAGCAAAGGGGCTTCTAATCCTGCAATTTAGCTCCAAAAAGCATCCAAAAAATCTCCCAGTGCTCAATGCTTGGTTACAAAGAGGCTTTTCTGCACTCTTGCTTAAGAGTACACACACTGAAAAACATCACTTAAAATTGAGGGTTTAAAAAATAGAGCTTAATTGTGCATTTTGAAAGCAACACATGTCATTACCCTCTGGTTCTGCGTTTACAGCTTCCTGACATCTTGTGTTGATATGACACAGGCAACAACAGCTGTTGAGACCTACAAAGGACAGAGCCAAATTCACAGTTGGGAAAGAATCCCTTTTAGAACCTGGCTCTCCAAAGATCCTTCTGCGAGGCAGTTTTACACAATAGAAGCAAGTCACTGAAGGGTGCAGAGACTCTGCCTACCCTGCCTGGTGGACCTCAGATACCATAAACTCGCCTGACTGTCAGACCTGTGGGGTGGGCAGGACACTGTGGTGTTTTGAAAGCCACCTCAGCCACCTGCATGCCCTCTGAAGTCTATTCCCCATCTATCCCAGGCCAATTAGATGCAAGCTCAGCTCTCAACAGCACTGCTGAAGGCCAAGAACAAGGTCACAGCCTCCCCACATGCTTCATTAATAAATAACAAATGCCCAGTGATGGGGGATGTATGATGTGTTGAGAACGTGCTGAGTGCCTTACAAGCTTTTTCTCATTTCTCGCTAACAGCCCTGGGATGGGTGTGCTGATACTCCCATGGATAACGAAACAGGTGCAAACACTCAGGTCCCCTTCCCCAGGTCAGAAGATGCCTGATAACATCTGTGCTGATATGTTGGACCTGTGGTTGCAGGACACTGCCTGGGCCCAGCCACCATGCTGTGAGAAGCCCCAGGAGGTGCTCTGGGCCACAATTCTGGCTGAAGCCAGCCTGTAACTTGTCCCAAACCAGGCCCCAGACTTGGGAGTGAGAAACAGGCAGATGACTCCAACTCAGACACTGGGGAGCAGAGGCAAGTTAAAGTGCCATGTCACCAAATGGAAACTAACTTGTTTATCTGGCCTTCTAGGAAATAAGGAGACTAGGAGGTAGCTAAATCTCCAATAAGCTGGCATGTTGAGGGAGCTCCTTCCGCTTTTACCTTTACAGCGAAAGTAGCTTTGAAGTGACCATTCTACTTTTTTGTTCTCCATGTCTGCATTCTTCAGCCTCTCTCTTTATAAAACCATCCTCCTCTGCTCAGCTCATCAAATGCTCATTCTGTTTGATGGAATGGGGCGTTGCCCAGTTCTATAATCGCAAATAAAGTCAATTCAGATCTTTAAACTAAATTTGTCATGATTTCGTCCTTTCACGCAAGTTCTCCCCATCAGGCCCTGTCTGAAGTCCCGACCCACAGACTCATCAAGGAATAAAATGGTTGTTATCTTGTGCCCTCATGTTCGGGGGCACTTCATCTGGGGTCGTCTTACAGAAGTGTGTGTGACTCCGGCCCTCCATTTGTGTTTACATCTTCTAGATGACAAGAAGATGTCACGTAGACAGGACACTGAGTTTCATGTTCATTTTGGCTTGGAAGCTCCTGGAGCAATCAGTTAGCATAAATCAGAACCCGGGCCCCACATGATGGCAGGCTGTGGTTACAGCTTATTGGTGTCTCTGTTTGTCTGGACTGCTGTAACAAAATACCTCAGATGGGGTAATTTATCAATAATGTAAATTTGTTTCTCACAGTTCTGGAGACTGGGCAGTCCAAGATCAAGGCAGCAGCAGATCTGGCCATTTGATGTACATCAGCAGTAACGCCAAGTTTATTAACTTCAGAACTAGCCATGCAGTCACAGATGGTGTCTTGCAGTTATTTTTCAAAGAAATTGAAAGGAACTTTGGACTCCCCCAGCCCCCATACTGTATATCACTTTGCTGGTTTAACTAACACAAGTCATTTACTAGATAAGTGTTTTCTTTAATACTAAGTCAGCAGCAAGCACCCTGGAACCTAGTGGGGAAAAAAACCCACCAAACCCTTTGGTTTGCAGAGTTGTGCCCTTGAAGGGGACTAGAGCAGCTGGCCCAAGGGCAAAGGTGGAAAGTGACCTGCTCTGGACTTGCGAGGCCACGGTCATGGGGAGCAGCCACAGTTGGCTTCAAGAAGACCAGTGGTTCTCAACGTGCAGCCGGCAGACCAGCAACATCACCATACCTGAGAACTTGTGAGAAACACAAATTCTGGGGCCTGTCCTGGACGTCAGAGAACCAGACACAATTCCGTTACTCACTGCCCTTGTTTTACAGATGAGGAAACCTGCAAAGTGCAGTAAAGGGAAAGCGAGTCATGACTCTAAAGTCACCTGGAGACACAAAACTGTGTTGTACCATCCACAGCCCGTTGTTTGCTGGCTGTTTGTTTAACAATGCCACGGCCAGGACAATAATCCCAATTCTGTTCTAGAAGTGCCATCATCTGTCCTGGTTTGAGGTGTACAGGCCAGTGGTTCTCAAGCCTGAGTGTCCTCTGGAGCGAGTGCCTGGAAGCCAGTGGTTCCCAAGCCCGGATGTCTCTGGAGCACTGGAGGGCTTGTTAAACACAGGTATCAGGTCCCACTCCAGGGATTCTGATTCCAGATGTCCTGGATGGGTGGGCCCCAGAATTTGCATTTCTCAAAAGTTCTCAGGTAATGCTGATGCTGCTGGTCTGAGGACCAGGTGATGAGAACCACTGGTACTTTTGAAGGGGTGAAGAAAACTTCGAGAGTGACATTCCTTTGGAACAAGCCATCTGACTTTATCACACACAGCAGACAGATCAGGCCAAAGAGTTCTCACCCACCCCACAGCTTTCCAGGGGCTCCCAGGGGAGTTGTGGCCTGACCTGGCCCTTTTTCATACTGTCCCCTCTGTGGTTTGCAGACACCGGCAAAGGAAAGAGATACCGCTGACCCATGAACAGGTGGGCACGCACATCCCAGGGAGATAGCTGCTGAAAAGCTGTTTTTCAAGTTTTCTGAAGTTCAATTTCTGGCGAAGGTAGCCATAAATGCCACATTATCAGAAGAAATAAGGGAAGGAAAGGAGGCAGAAGAATGCTTGCTGACCACATCCTGATCCTGACCCAGCGAGGTTCAGGAGGTCCTTGCTGTTGGCCCCAGGAGGTCTGCCTTATCTGAGTGAGCCTGCAACTGTGCACAAGCCAACTGTGGCTGCTCCCCATGACCTTGGCCTCACAAATCCAGAGCAGGTCACTTTCCACCTGTGTCCTTGGGCCAGCTGCTCGAGTCCCTTCAAAGGCACAATGCACAACTCTTGTTGATGTTGTTCCCACTAACTCAAGGGCACTTGCTGCTGACTCAATATTAAAGAAAACACTTATCTAGTAAGTGACTCATTTTAATTTAACCAGCAAAGAAAGTAATATACAGTATGCGGGAGGGGGTCCAAAGTTCCTTTCAATTTCTTTGAAAAATAACTGCAAGCCGCCACCTGTAACTGTACGGCCAGTTCTGAGGTTAATTCCTTGCAGCACTCAGCCCAGCCTCTGAGCATCACTGCCCCGGTGCTCACACTGCGGAGAGGAGGCCTGGGGAGCAGAACAACACAGACAACCGAAGGAGGGGTTGGAGAGCTACCGCCATCTGGAAAACGCGGCCCTGGGTGTGAGGCGACCCTGCCATAAAGACCCTCAGGTCCTTCCTTAAACACTCCCAAATCCAGCAAGCTGGTTACTCCCACCCTTCAGGCCTTTGATCAAATGTGGCTGCCAGCCCCTCCCCGCAGGCCCCACACCCAGGCTTGCCCTGCACCTGGGGCCGCCCTGCACTTGGCACCCACCCTGCACAGCCAGCCCTGCCTGCAGTTCCGGGCCTTCCCCTGGCTGCTCAGTCAGCGCCTTCGGTGGGAGAGAGGGTGCAGTGTCCTCCCAGCCCCAAATCTTAGCAGACCAGTAATGGCCTCTGCTCAGCAAGTTCCAGACAACCGACCACCGGCGGCTGCTGGGGCCGGTTCCCGGGACCGCAGGCCCCACGGGTCCAAAGCAAGCCCTGGGTCGCCGGGGTGCAGTTCTCTGAGGCCAAGAACGAGAACCCGGAGGCCGCTGTTACTTCCTCCCCGCCCACAGGCCCCAGGCCCGCAGCGAGGACGTAACTGGTTCCAGCTGCCACGCCGGGTTTCCTCCTCCCCAGGTCGCCCGCCACCGCTCTGTTTGTTTACGTGGGCAGGGCTTGTCCCCAGACAGATCCCCGGACTCCGCAGCCCGCAGTGACAACCGCCGCGGCTTAGTTTCTCCCTCCACCCGGTGCAGGAACAGGAAAGTCCGGACTCGGGGCGCTGGAGTGCAGCCCGCGCTGTGCACCCAGTAACGCAACTCTGGAGACGAGCGAGGAGCGCCCGGGCAAGGCCGGCGGCCCGGGAGTCCCATGCGGACGGCGGGTTCCCACGGGCGCCGGCCCGAGCTGGGCACGTGGATCGGGGCCCGAGGGATGAGGGACCGGGTGACGCGGAGCCACGGCTCAGAGCGGGCGGAATACCGGAGGAGGGGCCGCTGAAGGGTTTCGATCCGCCCGGGGACGGCTGCGGCTGGCGACAGGCTCCGAGCCCCCTCGGGACGCAGGAGTTGGGGGCGTCCTGGGTGCCCCGAGGCCCACTCACCAGACACATTCAACTGGCCTCCCAGGAACCAGCCGATCTTGCCAGTGCTGAAGTCGCAGTCCCAGACGGTGTGGTAGGGGGTGTCCCACACCAGCGTGTCCCGCGCCAGCGGCCCCCAGAAGGCGGCCGGCTCCTGAGCTGCCAGGACGCTCAGCGCCTGGTACGAGCCCGGCTGCGCGGCGGCGGCGGGGGCGCTGCCCGGGGGTCCAGAGGCCGCCCTGCGCGGCGCGCTCACCCAGCACGGCGGCCGCACTGGCTGCCCCAAGCGCCCTCGCAGGCGACCCAGCAGCCGACCGACGCCGCGGCCCAAGCTACGCACCGCCATCGAGCCCGACTTCCGAGTTCTCTGTGTGCCCAGAGTGGGTGCCTCAAGCCTGGGGCGCCCCTTGGAGTCTCCGCCGGCCCCGCCCCTGCTCCGCCCTTCGGCCACCACCCACTCCTCCCGGGCCCCTTCCCGGAGCCAGCCCCGGTCCCACCCCTTCTTCTCCGGCCCAGGAGCAGGGGGGCCGCTAAGGAGGAGGGGAGCCGCGTGGGGAAGGGTGCGGCGGAGCGCGGGGCGGAGCGGGGGCCCAGGCCCTGGCCCAGCCGCTGCGCTCCCACGGGTCCGCGGTCCCACCCGGACACTCTAAGCGTCGGCCTGTTTTGGTTTCAGTTTGCGCGCTCTCCTGCAAGCCCCGACAGCTTCTCGGAGCAGCCAGAGGCACGTGCGGCCCAGGACGCAGCCTCCGGGCGCAGGTGCAGAGGGGCGCGGGGACCCTCTGGGAGCGGACGGAGCCGGGAGGGAGCCGGCACCGACGTAAAGAGGCTGGCGCAGCCAAGCGCACTGGTAGATCCCAAGACAATGGGTCGGTCTGTTCCGCATCTCAGAGGCTGAAGCCAAGGTTTTCATGCCTTTGTGCGCCCCTGAGAATGAACCCCTCTCCTGGCCTCTCAGCGGCACAAGAAGGGGGCTGGCGGGAAGCCCAGAAGCCAGAAGGAGGCGCGGGCCTGAGTCCGTGGTCCGGGGTCCCATGGGCTGGTGATAAACTGCGACGAGGCCTTTCTCCAGTTGCTCCAGCATCTGCGGCCTGAGTTCAAACTCTGGCATTTCTACCTCTGTGACCTTGAGCAAGTTCCCTAACTTCTCGGTGCCTCATTTTCCTTTTGGAGACAACCGAAGCAACGCCTCCCTGGGGTGCGGGGACAGCGGTTGGGGGAGGGAGCTGCAGTAAGGAACACATTAGACAGTGTCTGCCAAAAGTCCGCCCTTGCGTGGCCCCAGAGCAAGCTCAGTAGTGGGGTGATTTTTTTTTTTTGCAGCTGTGGAGCCGGGAAGGACTGAAGGAAATGCACCAGTTCTTAAATATGTCGACACCCAAGAAGTAAACACATAACAAAGGGGTAAACACAGGGAAAGAGAGGTTTTGGAAAACTGGTTCGTTGAGCTCTTTGTGATGGGAGAGGTTCTTTCCCTTGAGCTGCAGGGCTTGCAGCGAGGAGGAGCCTGCGGTCCGAGGAGCCTCCGCGTGGGCCAGCCACCAGCCCCTGCCAGCGGAATGCTGCTTGTCTGCCAGGGAAGACAGGAGTGTACCAAGGGCTGGAGAATCGGTGACGTCTACCAGCATAACACATGCCCTGCACAGTGCTAGCACTTGACCTGCATTTTCTCCTTTGTTTATTTACGATACTTTTTTAGAGAGAGGACTTACTAAAGAGCGTGCGGTTGGCTCAGGGAAGAGCAAGACTGGCACCCGGTGCCCCCAGTGGGGAGCTCACTGGCCTAAGCTCCCATTTCGATAGAATATTAAAGGCACCCAGTACAGGGCATTGAGAGGCACAGGCCAATAAAATTGTAAATTGAGAAAGCTCCTAATTGTGGCAGGGAGTCCCAAAGACGGCCACCAACTCTTCCTTCCCATGCCTGCACATGATGGCACTGCTCTGTCCAGAGGACCCTGGCCAGCCGCATTGCTTTAGCCAGTACAACCTGGTGGGAGGGATGCTCTGACAGCTTCATGTCGAGGCCTGGAGAGTCCCTGCAGCCCCAGCTTGAACTCTCATAGAACCCAGCTGCAAGCTGTGAGGAAGCAGGGCTGGCCTTCCAGAGGAAAGGACCCAGGGAGAGGACGAAGCTGCCCCACGCACAGCCAGGACCAACTCCAGAGGAAGGGACCCAGGGAGAGGACGAAGCCGCCCCACGCACCCCAGGACCGACTCCAGAGGAAGGGACCCAGGGAGAGGACGAAGCCGCCCCACGCACCCCAGGACCGACTCCAGAGGAAGGGACCCAGGGAGAGGACGAAGCTGCCCCACGCACAGCCAGGACCAACTCCAGAGGAAGGGACCCAGGGAGAGGACGAAGCTGCCCCACGCACAGCCAGGACCAACTCCAGAGGAAGGGACCCAGGGAGAGGACGAAGCCGCCCCACGCACCCCAGGACTGACTCCGGAGGAAGGGACCCAGGAGAGGATGAAGCCGCCCCATGCACAGCCAGGACTGACTCCCAGACAGGAATGAGACCACCACGGAGGCTCCTGCCTCAGCCAAGGCAGCCTCACGGGGGACCCCAGATAACTCCTGGATGCAAAGGAACCTCCCAGTGCACTCACAGAATTCTGAAAGGAAAACTGTTGCTTTAAGCCGCTAAGTTGTGAATGGTTTGTAACTCAGCAGTAGGTAACTGATAGAACAACTGAGGCTGGAAGACGTGGTTCTTCCACTCACTGACCTCTGCCTCTCAGTGCCCTGGACTGGGTGCCTTTCCTCTCTCTGCCCTCCAAGTGTTGAAGTTCCCAGGAGCTCAGCCCTCAAATCTGTCTTTCTCCCCTGCCCACTAGGAAACCACAGCCGGCTCTGACTTTCACATTGGCACCTCCCCCCGACCTTTCCTCCTAATCTCAGTCCTGTGATCAAATGTGTCATTCACATCTGAAATATACCAAGTCCCGGGATTCTTCCCCCAGCGTGGATCTTCCTTGTCAGTGAGTGGAAATGGCGTTTTCCTGTTGTCTGGGTTTATAACCTCGTCATCCTAGATTCCTCACGCCCACACTCCGCGTGCAGCCTGTCAGCAAATCCTGTGGCTCATTTTCAGAACACGGCAGCACTGACCTCCTCCTCCATCACCATCCCCTCCCGCCACCATCCCAACCACACTCATCTCTTAGGCTCCAAATTGCTTTCACCCTTGTCCCTGAGAGCCTGACCAGCAGCCAGTGCAATTCCTTTAAAACAGAAGTCAGAGGAACTTGCTCTGCAACTTAGAACAATCCAAAGGCTCCTGAGTCCTCAAAGCAAAGGCGGCATCCTTCCCTGGCCCAGAGGCCACAGCCTCACTACTCAACCCGTGGTCCATGGGCCAGGAGCGTCACTTGGGGACTTTGTAGAAATGCAGAATTCCAGGCTCCGTCTCAGATCTGCCTCAGAATCCGCATCTTAAGCCCGGGGTGAGCTGGGTGTATATCCAAGTTAGAGAAGCACTGTCCTCCCTGGTCCAGTGGCCCCTCTTCCTCTACTCTCCCTCACTCACTGGGGCTCCAGCACAGGGGCCTGCTCCTGTCCTTCCCACCACAAGATGTGCTCCCACCTCGTGACCACCACATGCTATCCCTTCTGGCTGGAATGCTCCTCTCAGATGTCCACAGAGACTCCCCCTCGCCTCCCTCAGGTGTCTTCAAACATCCCTTCACCGAAGAGGCCTTCCCTGTCACCTACATAAAGTCATACCTCCACCCTCATTCTCTAGTCCCAACCCCTGACTTAATCTTTCCCATGTCTCTTACTTATTAGCTCTGTGTCTGTTTTCCCTGTCAGGGGAAGGAGGAAGCTCTGTGACAGAAGGGACAGCAGCTACGCTGCTTGTGACAGCTTTAGGGATGGAGCCCCCAAAACTGCCTTTGCCACTTGCCTTCAGAGCTCCTGCCACACCCGTGACTCCGAAGTTGCCGTGCTCAGATGCTCGAGAAGCAGTCTTGGCTGATAACAGATCCCCGCCATTCTCTGAACTCAGTGGTCTCCAAAGAGCGGGTAGAGTCCTCCCTTCCATTTCTTTCCCCATCACTCCCTCCTCCTGTTATCTTTATTCGTCTCTGTGACCTCCACACACACACATCTTTTCACTAATACTTGTGACAGGCTGGGCCCGGCACGGCAGCCGCCCTGCAGAGAGTGCACGGTGATGGCCCCTTCTTCCCACTGCCTTCATTTCTAAGATCTTCTGCTATTGCAGTGAAAAAGTTCATAGAAGTGACTCCATTTTAAAATAAATCCTACCCAGTCCCTTCTGGTTAGATCAGAAGAAGTGATCATTTCAGAACCAACTCGGTGGTGCAGAGCTTCACTTCCTGCTGCTGCAGTTGCCTGGAGGGACCTAAGTCTCCAAGATCGCAGGGACACCTTGGGGTCACTCCGAGGGTGAAGCTCTGAGAACTTTCAGCTGTGGCCACCATCTTGCCTCCTGTGTGGGTCAAAAGTGGCTTCCTCCTTCGTGGAGCCCCCAAGTGTACAGACAGCACTGGACAGGGAGCCAGGAGAGAGGCCTAGAATCCCTCCTGGCTTCTGCCCTCAGTTCTGCCTCCAACCTGCCATGTGGCAAGTCCCCTGATGTCTCAGTTTTCTCATCTGGAAAATGAACCAATGTGATCCAAAGTCTGAGTCCTTGAGCTCTAAAATTCCAAGAAGCGTATGAGTCCCAATACGGACATGCCAAACTGAGTAGCCAGAGGTTCTCCTTTCCCACAATGACAGCCTCTGCCAGTGTGGGGCCCTCCACAGATTTACCTAAGGACCACCGGGCTCTCTGGAGACCTCCTGTCCTCCTTCCTTCGGTTCAGTGCCTTCCTTTGCTCACAACTTCCCCACCCTCATCAAGGGGAGCTGTCACTCTGGGCAAGGGACAGCCGCTGTCTCTCATACTACTTTAGGGCTGGAACAGAGACATAGCCACCCAAGCTCATGTCTGGGGGATACAGTCAGGAGCACGCTTTGTGGTTTTCCTTTCACGTTAGCACAGCGAGAATTAACTTTATCCTGGTCTTTTTTTTAAATTAAATTTTTATTGCATTTTAGGTTTTGGGGTACATGTGCAGAACATGCAAGATAGTTGCATAGGTACACACGTGGCAGTGTGTTTTGCTGCCTTCTGCCCCTTCACCCATATTTGGCATTTCTCCCCATGCCATCCCTCCCCTGCTCCCCCCACCCGCTGTCCCTCCCCTATTTCCCCCAATAGACCTCAGTGTGTGGTACTCCCTTCCCTGTGTCCATGTGTTCTCATTGTTCATCACCCACCCATGAGTGAGTATATACGGTGTTTCCTTTTCTGTTCTTGTGTCAATTTGCTGAGAAGTGCAAGCAGGCATTGACATTTTCGTAGATTTCCAGTCCAGTAGCTTCTGAGCTCCGGCTGGGAAGGTTTGAATTTTGACTTCCATAAAACTACAAATTTAGAGGTGAAGTTAGAAAAGGTACCCTCAGCTGGAACTTGATGTTTGCTTTAGTTTGAATTTGAGTGACAACTTGATTGTGGAGCTCAGAAGAGGAGGAGGGGACAAAAAGGATGGAGTGCCCAAGTTCAACAAGAGGGAGAGGGAAGCCAGGGAACAGCCTTCGAGTAAATGAGCTGTCGGCCCCTTTGCTCTGTCCTGAGAAGACAAAAGCCACCGAAACTGCCATCGCGTCTCTGCCTGTGGTCTCAGGAACTTCTTGGGCTTCCCAGCCTCTCAGCTCAAACTCAAGTGTGAGGGTTTATGATCCAGGCACAGCTTTGAGCAGAGACCCCGGGCAGCCACAGGCAGGAGAGGAATTAGTCTGCAAAGCTGCTGATCACCAGGGCTGGACATGGCTTTCTCAGGGACCAGTTTTTGTGGGTCCCAAAGAGAGATTCAACATGGCCTCATCCTTGAAAACACCAGCAGGGAACCCAAGAGGATGGGCATGTATTGATGAGGACCCATCAATAGATCTATTTGACTAATCGCATTAGTCAAATTTCTTAAGGGGCTGAATGCTGAGCAATTGTGAAGCTGGCCAACACTGCCCCCTGGCGCTGCAACGGATGCTACTTCCCAGCCTGTCTGAGCAATTAGTCAAGTCTTCCACAGGAGAAGCCCACCAGAAGGATTCAACACATTCCTTAAGATCATATCCCCACCAAAGGAAGCCCGGGAGCATTTCCCTAATAATGAGGCCTTTGTCTCCTTAGTAAATCAATCAACACAGACTGACAATGGCCAGGGCAGCGTGAGAGTCCTGAACTCAGGGAACTCTGGGTGAGGACATGAGACATCTATTTTTGCCCTGGCAAAGATACATACTCCATCAAGATGGCAGACTGGGTGCGGTAAGTATGTTGATAAATAGATAGGCCGGGCGTGGTGGCTCACGCCTGTAATCCCAGCACTTTGGGAGGCCAAGACAGGCGGATCGAAAGGTCAAGAGATCAAGACCATCCTGGCTAACACGGTGAAACTCCATCTCTACTTAAAATACAGAAATTAGCTGGACATGGCCAGTAGTCCCAGCTACTCAGGAGGCTGAGGCAGGAGAATCGCTTGAACCCCAGAGGCAGAGGTTGCAGTGAGCCGAGATCGCACCACCGCACTCCAGCCTGGCAACAGAGCAAGACTCCATCTCAAAAATAATAATAATACATTGGGAAAACACGACTCTGTTGGTGAAAGAGAAATTCTGAGGAGGTGGCTCTGGCAGGCAGCCAGCCACGAGTCGGGATTCAAGGCAGAAGCCGCAGCTGAGGGATACGGTCAGGAACACCCTCTGTGGTTTTCTTTTCATATCAGTTCGACTAGAGTTAACTTTATCCTGAACCTACGTGCCAGCAGGCATTGACATTTTGGTAGATTTCTGGTCCGTAGCTTCTGAGAATGGCAGCCAGACCTGGACAGAGGCTTAGAGGGCAGCTGGGAGCACTGGAAAGGTGCTCTGGGGAAACCGCCAGGTTTTTTGGCTGCGTGTGGACCAGGGAGAAGTAGAAGTGAGGAAAAACCATGCCAAAGTTTTTGTCTGGATGGAGAAATGATAAAAATCCAGCTAACTCTAGACAGTGATAGAAACATACGTTTCTTAGCTATGCTCCAATTTCATGTGTAATTCTTAGAAAACTGAAAAGAGCATGCGATTTCCAAATCATCGGTGAAAGAAATGGAACAAAAGTTGGTCAGTTTTTAAAAAACAAAACAGGAAAGGGTGGAGTGGGGAAGGACTAAGCAAGGATGCCAAGTTGAGAAATGTAAAATAAGATCGAGAGATATGTCCATACATCGTATCAGTAAAGACTGAATTAATTAAATTTTCCCATTAAATAGAAATTGTAGCATAGGGTAAAAAAGAAAGAAAATTTAGAAAGGTTGATGCAAGACATGGGGCATGGGAAAGACACACATACACACACCACACGCGCAGACATACACACAGAGACACACGCCACACACACAGACACACACCACACACACAGACACACACACAGACACACACAGAGACACACACCACACACATGCACACACCACACACCCACCACACACACCACGCTCCACACACCCATGCACACACCACACACCACACACACTACATAACACACACGTGCACACAAATACTACACACACACTTGCACACACACCACATGCACACACACCACACACATATTACACATACCACACACCACACATATTGCATATACACAACACACCTGCCCACACATGTACCACACACACATATGCGCACACCACAGACCCCCACGCAACCACATGAATGGCACACACACCACACAAAGCACATGCACATGCGACATACACCACATATGTACACACACAGGCCCCCACACATACCAAACGCACAGTAACACACATGTGCACACACCACACATGCATGCACACACACACCAAATACACCACACACGCACATGCTGACACACATCACACACATGCACATACACCACACACGTGCACACACACATGCAGACATGTGTGCACATACACCCACCTGCTCACATACACACCATGTTTCCACACGCACACCACACACGTGCACATACACACCACACACACCAAACACATGCACACACCACATGCATACATGCATGCACACACATGCATGTGTGTGCACACACACAGACACACACATTATAGTTTTAGAAGGAGACAATAGGTAGAGGAAATAATACATTAAAAGCTGCAACTGTTTACAATAGCAAAGACCTGGAACCAACCCAAATGCCCATCCATGACAGACTGGACTGGGAAAATGTGGCACATATACACCATGGAATATTATGCAGCAATCAAAAATGATGAGTTCGTGTCCTTTGTAGGGACATGGATGAATCTGGAGAACATCATTCTCAGCAAGCTGACACAAGAACAGAAAATGAAATACCGCATATTCTCGCTCATAGGCGGGTGATGAACAATGAGAACACATGGACGCAGGGAGGGGAGCACTACACACTGGGGTCTGTTGGGGGGAGTAGGGGAGGGACAACAGGGGGGAGCTGGGGAGGGATAGCATGGGGAGAAATGCCAAATGTGGGTGAAGGGGAGGAAGGCAGCAAAACACACTGCCACGTGTGTACCTATGCAACTATCTTACATGTGCTGCATATGTACCCCAAAACCTAAAATGCAATAAAAAAAGAAAAAATAAATAAATGAATTAGCTGCAACACTTCTAGAATTAATGAAACACGATCCTCGGGCTCAGGAAGTACACAAATTCCAATCAAGCTAAATAAAAATGAAAGCAGCACCTGTACACATGATTGTGAAACTGTCACAAACCAAAGATAAGCAGCAAGTCTTCAAAAAGTCAGCGAGTGAAGACAGATCACCGACACAGGAGTGGTGTTTGGACTGACACCTGGCAGTTGGGTAAAATCTTTAAAGCATTTCAGGAAAATAATTGTCAACTGTGAAGAGTGTAGTTCGTGAAATCATCTTTCAAGAACAAGTACAAAATACATTTTCAGACAAACAAAAAACTAATAGGCTTTTCCCCCTATTTCTTCAGGATTACTTCCAGAAGAAGAAAAATCATGCCCCAAATGAGGGTAATAAGGGTGGTGTGCCTGCAATGGAAGGACAATGAGAAAGGAAAGTGTTTCCCTTGTGGGTAAATCTAAGAAACATCAGTGATATGAAAGTGTAGCAATTACACCTGCATCATGGGAAAAAGAAACACGATCAAAGAAAAATCCTGAATGAGAGTGTGGAAAGTGATTAAGAAATCAAAAGTAGCATCCTATAATTCCTTGAATGTTCAGGATAGTTTTATGTTTACATCAATATGCATGTCAAATTTTCTAGATTAACCACACGTAGAAGCAGAATATAAACCTTCTAATCTAGTAGGGGAGAAATGGGGTAAGAACGCTGAGCAGTTTGAAAGATGAGAAAAGGATAAATAGATTTAAAAGGAAGGGTAGAAAACTGTGGAAAGTAGAAAGTTCCTCTTCAAAGTTTCCCTTCTTGTTAAAAAATAAACAATGTTACAAATGATAGTTTCTTTTAAAGACTAACTTCTTCCAAAGCCTTCTTGCTTATTGCTAATAACTCTTTGTTAAGCCCTGTCCTATATAGTTGTTAGCTATAAAGGAATGAGTACATTCTTAACCAAGATATTTGTTCTGGACATTCTCAAGCATGTCCCAGCTTGCAGCCCATGCCCCTACCTTATTTGAAAATGTTATCACTTTTCTAAGTCCTTTTGCAAGCAACTTCCTCTTTTCCATTGTTCTTCATTGCTTTTACCTATTTAAGAAAGTTTTAAGCTTTTGGCCAATCAAGTTTAGCTTAGACTGTGAGGTCCAGATCCAACCAATGGAGACAGGACACAGCAGTATGGACCCAATGCATAAGGAATAAATAATCATGTCTTTCTTTTGTTCAGTGTGCTCCCCTGGCAAGATTGCTGACAAGTAGCACCCTTTCTGCAGAAAATAAAATTTCTCAGCCTTGCTGAGAAAATTTATATTCAAGTGCTACTTCTTTTGCAGCATGAAAAATTTACATATAACAAAAACATTTGCAAATACACACACAAAATAAATTCATTAAAATAAATATTAAATGTCAGCAATTATAATTGATGTAAATGCTCCAGTTAAAAACAAAGATTTTTGGAATGGATTTTCAAAATCTCAAGTATATACTCCTCAAGAGACAAATCTAAACCTAAAACATATTTAGAAATATTGATAGTAAAAGTATAGAAAATATTTACCAAATAAATATGAAATGAATATCAGACAAAATGCACAGTAAGACAAAATGCAAAAGAAGAGTTAAAGGGGGAAGC
Source organism: Leontopithecus rosalia (assembly GCA_028533165.1). NCBI lineage: Eukaryota > Metazoa > Chordata > Mammalia > Primates > Cebidae > Leontopithecus > Leontopithecus rosalia. The sequence goes on along the minus strand of CM052652.1, from coordinate 149,527,939 downwards.
TATGTATGATGAATGTTCACCAGGAAGATCTAGAAGTTCTTAACTTGCAGACACCTAATAATACAACTCCAAAAATATGTGCAGAAGTTGATGGAAATACAAGGGGAGACTGAAAATTTGACCCTCATAGTATTTTCAGGCCATGTATACAAAGGCCCAAAATCACTTTTTTAATTGGGGTAGTGACTATATACCATCTAGATTCACAAAAGTGGCTATTTCACTGGATTCAAACTTTGTTTACAAAATTGAACTCATTAAAACCAGTTTGTGGGTGCAGATGGAATTTTAGGTCATATTAGTTCTTTAAGATCCTGTGACGCATTCAGTCATGACTGGGGTTTGTCCCTGGCATCCTTCCCGCTCCCTCCCAGTCTTGTGGGCTCGTGGGCAGGTGGCTCAACATGGGACAGGATGCAGGACTGAGGAGTGGGAAGGGGACGGAGAGAATGCCCAGTCCCTTCTCCAGTCTGTCATGTCAAGGGCAACCAGGGTGGGTGCCACCGGGATCTTCATGTTGCTGCATAGAATGACTTCAGAGGTCTCCATCCCAGGGACAGAAGAAGAGCATTTATCACAAGGACTCCCCTGACTGTTCCCAGGCTGTCTTGCCTGCTATGGACTTCTTCCAGGAAGTCCTTCAGGATCCACAGGTGGGAGTACCAGGCAAGGGTACCTAAGGTGTCCACAACACGAAGTAAGAGAAGCCCCAGGGCAGTGTTAAAAGAAAAACTTGAGTCAGAGGGAGAACATTCCAGAGGTCACCAGGTGTGGACCACAGATGTCAGTGGGACAGCTCCTCTCCGCTGCTCCGAGGTGGCACCTGGCCCTGCCGCTCCTCACTGTGCTCCACCTCCGCCTCCTCGAACTTGGGCTCAGGTTTGTATCCCAGTCCTGGGCGAGCAGCGTTGGGTTTATGTCTTTATTTGATGAAAACGAGCTATTAGTACCTGTATTGGGGAAACACAGCACACAAGCAAGAGGCTTACAGCCTTAGTGGTGAAAATCTTTTTCGTGTCAGAGACCGAGAACGTGCAGTCTTGATGTCATCCCTTCTTCTCCAGACAGAAGATACCAAAAAGTTGCAATCAAAGATCTCTTCACGTTATTAATAAAGCCACTAATAAGCCAAAATGTCTGTCCACGTCAACCACAGCGCATCAGACCAGTTCTATCGATACAAGATGCCCTGTCTGGTTGCCAAGGTTGAGCGCAAAGGAAATGGAGTCAAGACAATTACAGTTAACATGGCTGACGTTGCAAAGGTGCTTAACCGGCCTCCAGCGTATCCCACCAAATATTTTGGCTGTGATCTGGGAGCACAGACCCCGCTTGATGTTAACAATGACCGTTGCATTGTCATTGATCTCATGAGGCGAATAAGACATGTTGGATGGATTCATTAAAAAATTTGTTCTCTGTCCTGAGTGTGAGAATCCTGAAAGAGATATACGTGTCCATCCAAAGAAGGAAACAATAGATAATTCTTGTAAAGCCTGTGCCTATCGAGGCATGCTTGACAGACATCGTAAACTCTGCACATTCATTCTCAAAAGCCAGCCTGAGAATGGGGACAGTGGTGCAGGAAAGAAAGAAAAAGAGAAGAAAAACAGAAAGGGCACAGACAAGGAAAATGGCTCTGTATCCAGCAGTGAGACGCCGCCACCAGCAGCAGATGGAATTAGTCCCCTCCACATGCAGTGGAAGCAGAGGAGGATGGTGCCTGGGGAGAAGATACAGCTGAGGAATATCAAAGGCATCCAATGGGTGAAATCAGTGATCATGCAGACATGCTGACTCTCAGTGATGCTTTGGAGACAAAGCTGAGGAGCGGGTCAGTATCACCTTTGATTTTGCGAAGAAAAAGAAAGAAGATGGTATTATTGATTCATCTGACAAAGACATTGTTGCTGAAGCAGAAAGACTGGATGTGAAAGTCATGGGCCCTCTTGTTCTGACTGAAGTCAAGATTAGAGAACAAATTAAGAAATACAGGTGCCATTTCCTACTATTTTGTCACAACAAAAAAGCTCAACGGTACCTTCTTCATGGTTTGGAGTGTGCCACAGCAACGCATCAAGCTCAGCGTATCTCCGAGATTCCAAGTATCTTGAAAGAGATGGACGATGCAGTCCTTTTAGAAGAAGAGGTCAGCATCAGCTGGTTGGAAACGACCTCTAAGAAATACGTCTCCAAAGAACTTGCCAAAGAGACTCGTATCAAAACAGAACCATTTATGAAATGGTTAAAGGCAGAGGAAGAATCCTCTGGTGGTGAAGAAGATGAAGATGAAGATGAGAAGATGGAGGTGGCGTATTTGAAGAGCGCAAGTGTACCAAAAGTTGAAACCGTAACGTCCCACAGCAAGGATGACGACACTCATATTGATGCCGTTTAAGGGGATGGATGCAACCTAGCTTAACCGTGCAATGCTGCAAACTTTTTTCCATTATCCGCCAGAAGTGCAACATGTATGTGCAAGAGCTAAAATAGCTTGGTGTCGTGCTACACGTTACACTACAAATTATTACTATGAGTGGTCTCTAAGCCCAAAGAGACATCTAGTCCATACAGATGTAGTTCGCTTATTTATAGCATGTTTCTTTTTGAAGAACTCGAGATGCACGCATTTGGATCACATTTATACAGTTACCAACATCAAATAAAGATTTGATATTGGTCATTCTACAGAGGTTTGGCTCTGAATGACTTAAGCTGAAGCAACTGGCTCCGTTTTTAGATGTTGTGCCATCCTTTCTCCTGATGAGCATTCTTGGGGCCTGCTGGCTACTGTTAGGTGCTGAGGCTATAACGAGGTCTTCAACAGAATGGAAAGCAAACTTACCTGTAATTACCTTATTCAGCACATTAAGAAATACAGTACTAAAGTTTTATCTCTAGTCCCACTAAAGTTTTACGTCTAGTCCCTCAAATTGGCATCTGGTAATGTACATTGTGAGGTAGATGATAATCAAATGGCGATGAAACATCTTACCAAGAAGTAAATATGACCTGAGTGTCCTGTAAGTCAAGAGCAGGTTTTGAGACTCGGAGAGTCGTTTGCTCATTTCAGGTACACTTGCCTCAAATCACAGTCTTTGAAGTCATCTGCACTGCACGTTGGCTGAGCCAGGGAAATTATTATTATTATTATTATTCTTTTTTTTTTTTTTTGAGACGGAGTTTCGCTCTTGTTACCCAGGCTGGAGTGCAATGGCGCGATCTCGGCTCACCGCAACCTCTACCTCCTGGGTTCAGGCAATTCTCCTGCCTCAGCCTCCCAAGTAGCTGGGATTACAGGCACGCGCCACCGGGCCCAGCTAATTTTTTGCATCTTTAGTAGAGACGGGGTTTCACCATGTTGACCAGGATGGTCTCGATCTGTTGACCTCGTGATCCACCCGCCTCGGCCTCCCAAAGTGCTGGGATTACAGGCGTGAGCCACCGCGCCCGGCCGAGCCAGGGAAATTATTACATTAACAAGCGTTTTGTGTGTATGTAGCAGTTACTTTGTATCCAGAAAACTTGCTTTGGGGTGCAATGAAACAATAAACTGATTTTATTTGGAAGGCACAGGGAAGGGTACACTTACTAGCAACCTAAGCATAATTTTTCAGCTTTTGCCCTAGGGTTTAAATTACAATTCCAGAATATTAGACATACTATATCTTCTTGTTCCATACAGCATTCTCCCCCTTTCCGTGTGTTCTTTAATGCCTTTTACATTTGGACACACAGCTTATGCTTTGTAGATTTTGGTTACTATCTTGCCAAATATAAGTGTTACTGTGTTTCAAACTTGATTTTCTTACTTTTTCTTTTTCTTTTTTTCCAGAATGTCTTATGTAAAAAGAAAGCTAAACGTATACTTCTAAATCAGAGCCTCTGTTTTGGTGTAAGACTTGGGGTATTGTTTACTTCGCATTGAATATAACCGGGCACCCAAGAAGTCTGATGGCCACCTGAGTGCAGGTGACAAGGACCTGACAGAGCCCAAGCATGGCTTTAGATCTGAACACACAAGAGTCAGTAAGTGCCTGTGAACTCCATGCCTGATCTGAACTCAATACGGGATTTGACTGTGTTTGAGTAATCCCTTCCAGGTTAAACTTGTCGGCAGTTACCCCTCTTCACAAAGGTGCACGGTGGGAACTGAGAATCGATACGGTTAATTTTGGAGCAGTGGTTTATACCATTGACCTCTTTGTTTTTCTGTGACTTATCTCACAGATGAGCCCTTAATAACAAATGGGTGTAAAAAATTGAAATGATACAAACATTTGATGTAATAAACCCTTGTTGGCTTGATATTTTGAGGAACTGAAACCTACCAATCTTACTGGAGAGACAAGAATTGGCCTCCAGCTGCCCTTGACAGATTCTGGTGTGAGTGGAGCAGGAGTCACGTACGTGGAGGGAATGTGACTGCTGTGATGGAGCAGGAGTCACGTACGTGGAGGGAATGTGGCTGCTGTGAGTGGAGCAGGAGTCACGTACGTGGAGGGAATGTGACTGGTGTGAGTGGAGCAGGAGTCACGTACGTGGAGGGAATGTGGCTGCTGTGAGTGGAGCAGGAGTCACGTACGTGGA